>JAOTOL010001620.1:2412500-2712500 GCA_034440575.1 Imbricaverruca yamaguchii
CAGGACAGGACAGGACAATTTGGGTAATGCGCGCGTTCGAGATGGTGGGATATGTTCGCGGTGTTCTAACCACCAAGATAGCGTTTATATCCCACCATGAATGAACGAAACCTCACTCGTCATCCCCACTCGCTCATGAGGTTCTTCTTCGAAGTGGATTTAGCTTCACTATTTTTGCAAACGACTATTTATGACTCATATGACGACGAATAGCATTACGATGGCACTGAATACGTTGCATACTCTTCGAACGGCAAAACTTGATAATATTTTAACATGACATGACCTGAAGTTATACCCGATATCCATAGGTTTTTGCATTGCGGATTCTTCACGTGTTCAAGCGGGTACTGAATGAACACAGTAATACAAAATATTATAAATGTTTTTTACTGAACTATGTACTATAAAAAAAACTTACACGTTAAACATGTCTGCGCATACATAGCAAACGCTGATCACGCTACTTTAAGCCTTCCCAGCTGTGCTTCGGATTTGCTTCCGCTGTGGGATGCCGCGCTTCTACTTTGTCTCGGCGTCCGTTGATTTTGCTGAGCTTGTTTACGACAGACGAGCGCCCGCCCGCCTTTAGATTACAACTCCGGGAAGCTAACAAGATGTGGCAAACCAGAAGGGCGGCGGTAATCTTTCCGCAACAACGTGATATTTAATTCCCCAAAGTTCATAGTCATCGTCAATACTTTGAAGAATTCCAGTATCCCATACAATTCGGATAACTGTTGTGTACAAGTGTAAACGCCAACATCGGACGAGCGACCAAACACAATTCGCTACTCCAATTCTGATTTAAGTTGTAATCCTGTCTCCTGAACAGCAATTTCCCTTAATCTAAGACCTGATCTCACCCTGGTCGTAGGACATGCTGTTGCTGCCACCGAGGCCTTACCTGAACGATACCCGCTTCCTGTTTGTTGCTATTCGCATGGTACTCGTTAACGTTTTAAATGCCTTTAATTTACAATGATGCACATATATATATATATATATATATATATATATATATATATATATATATATATATATATATATATATATATATGTATATACATAATATATAATAATATATTATGTATATGCATAATACATATATATATATGTATATGCATAATATATAATATATATATATATATATATATATATATGTGTGTGTGTGTGTGTGTGTGTGTGTGTGTGTGTGTGTATGTGCGTGTGTGCGCGTTGTATAAACAGTTATGCATATGTGCATACATGTGCGTACATATTTACATATGCATGTATACATACGTGCACGCGTACATGCATAAACATACGCACATACACACATAACTTCAGATGTGCATGCGACTATACGACCATTGGGAGTATTGAAGCGCCCCGATGTGAAATGATCCACACATTAATGCAGTATCTAATGCTGTCCTCCTAAATGTAACACAAATAATGTGGATGCTTTTGCTCCGATTTACTATCATCAGCTTTGCAATATTCACCGTGAGAAAAAAAAACCGAAATCCTCTGATAAATCAATGACTTCACAAACCATGTACCATCTATTTTTTACCATGTATGCACACCACTGAATATAATGTTACCAGTCCATCCACATGCAACTTTGCATAATGGATGGCTTATACCACAAAGCGTGAAACTTTTAAATGACAAATGGCCCCTGTGGTGCAAAGTTAATGGAAAACAAACCTAGGCTAGCCCCACTCGTCTAGATTATGCCCGCCACAGTTGATATCAATTTCATCGTGATAAAATGCCAAGCTGAATAATGGAGGGCGTTTTAAACCAGTTGTTTCACCCTGGGAACAGAACACTAGAGCTATATACAGATTAGGATTCATTTAATGGAAATTGCTGGGTCCTCACGATTAATTGATATAAATGTCGCACAAACTCATATTGCGAACCTTCAATAACTGATGTGCAAAATAACTGATGTTACCACTGCGGTGTCCCGGTTAACACTCTGACAGCACTAACACCACTGATGTACCCCTGTCAACAATCTGACAACACTGACACCATGGATGTGTCCCTTTCAATACTCTGACAACACTGACACATAAAGACATAAAGACATAAAAGATTAGTGCAACTATGAGCCACAAGGGCCCTTCTTGGTTGCACTCTGTACACTGAACCAGTTTCCCACCAAATCTGTCAATCAGCCCTCCTACGTCTGATGTGCCCCTGACAACACCGAAACCACTGATGTGCCCTGTCAGACGACATGTTACCGCGCCGTTTTCCCCTTCATGTCACATTTCTTGACATTCGAATAATTCGGTGTTCACCGTAAAGTACCGAACATAAAAATCAAGCAGTGAATCATCAGTGAGCGCATTCACAACAAAACAAGCCTTGGAGCAGCACCATACATCCCCCAGCCACTGCTCCCCGTCCGCCGTCGACCGGTCCGGGCGTCAGCAACGGCTAGACGCCATCGGAAGGACTTGTTCGGGCAAATGGAGGTGCCAAGGTGGTGCCTATTCGTGCCAAGGGTGCAACGGTACGACCGTGTCAAGATATTTCGTATTTGGAATAGCGGTTGCTGTTTCTTATTTCACAAAATTGAAACGTTGATGCATTCTAACATGCAACAGCCTGAGCACATCTTCTTATCCTACAACCGTCAACGATGTCTATAGGCGATTTCTTAGGGGACGACTGGTCCAGGGGTAGGTTGCTTGCCTCGCAATCGGAAGATTGTGTGTTCGAGTCTCACCTGTCGCTTTTCTTCACCCGCGACCAATCGGTGCGAGAGGTTGGCGACGCTGCATGACTCAACGGTGGATGTGTCATAAAGCCAAAAACCAACCGACGATTTTGTATCTTAGCCTATCATCTTCCGACAATTATTTGTATACAATTATTTGTATATATTTGTATACACTCACAAATCCATAATCACTGCTCGGTATGAAGAGAAACGTATGGAACCCTTGCAAACACCAGGCTATAATTCGAGGCTGCATCGATCTCGTCGGACAAGCTGAAGTCGTTCGTTCCACCACTTCGCTTGCTCACCCCACTCCGCCCGAACAAAAGAGCCCACGGACACATACCAAGATTAGAGGGAAAACATCGCACACGTGTTCACTGGTACGGTAGCACACAGCGATGAAATAGAAGCCTTCTTCCATGGATGCGAGCGCTCGTGTGTGGGAAGGGCCGTTGCCGCGTGCAGCCAGAGAACCGATTTCTAGGAGACTCCCTTATCAAAGTCGCGTCGACTTATCACCGAAACGCAGCTGGCGTATCTGTATTGATTTGAAACAGTGAGGCCCAACACAGAGAAAGTCAAATATGGAATAGTCAGCCAGCTGAATATGAGATGGAAAACGGAGAGGTCCACCAATTATACAGTGGACATGAGCTCCGATTTCCAGTGCGTTTGATCAAACTTTGCGATGTTTGCACATTGACAAGGCAAACTTTCTGTCTCCAAGTGGTTTCCGGGTCCTTCCTTGTCCAAGCGGCGGCACGGTACAATCGTGCTGATCGATGGAATGTCGGAACCTCATGTGTTCGCACGTAGCTATGACATGCTCGCACAAGCAAAACAAAGCATTCGACATTCGCCAGGTGATGGCGAGAGCAAAACGAACTCGATAGATGGCAGCACACTCTTCCTGGCTACCAAAAGCAGAATTTGGTCGGCAGGCGAGGTTGCCGAGTGCAGCCTTTTCCTCACGAGTTCTGTTCGCCCAACTGGAGGTGCCAACATATACCAACTATTCGTCCATCCGTGCCCGTGCCCTGTGACGCAAGCGTGTGGCAATAGTATCTACTACACGGGCGTAAAGCGTGCTGCAATACTCTACTACTCCACAGCTGACTGCGTGAATCGAGCGTTTTCTGTTTGTTTTCTTGAAAATGGCCTGCTGTCCTAGCCAAGTGAAGGAGTGGCGCAAATGAGATAAACGTACAATGCCTTGGGCCTTACGCTGGAGCAAGGCTCTGGTCGAGTGTAGCGATCAATGACACAATCGCTGATGTCCGTGGCACAGGGCGGATAACCTCTGCAGTGGCTGGACATGTGCCGAGTGGTCCCGTCTGTCTGCTGATCAAGGCGTCTGTCGGGACGGTCCGTCGGCAACCTCAGTGGCCACTGGACCGACAGCTGCAGTCCTGGTGGCCACTGGACCGCCAGCTGCAGTCTCGGCGGCCACTGGACCGACAGCTGCAGTCTCGGTGGCAACTGAACCGCCAGCTGCAGTATCGGTGGCCACTGGACCGACAGCCGCAGTCCTGGTGGCCACTGGACCGACAGCTGCAGCATCGGTGGCCACTAGACCGACAGCCGCAGTCCTGGTGGTCACTGGACCGACAGCTGCAGCATCGGTGGCCACTGGACCGCCAGCTGCAGTATCGGTGGCCACTGGACCGACAGCTGCAGTATCGGTGACCACTGGACCGACAGCCGCAGTCCTGGTGGGCACTGGACCGACAGCTGCAGCATCGGTGGCCACTGGACCGACAACTGCAGTATCGGTGGCCACTGGACCGACAGCTGCAGTCTCGGTGGCCACTGGACCGCCAGCTGCAGTCCTGGTGGCCACTGGACCGACAGTTGCAGCATCGGTGACCACTGGACCGACAGCTGTAGTCTCGGTGGCCACTGGACCGACATGTTCAGTCTCGGTAGCCACTAGACCGACAACTGCAGTATCGGTGGCCACTGGACCGCCAGCTGCAGTATCGGTGGCCACTGGACCGACAGCCGCAGTCCTGGTGGCCACTGGACCGACAACTGCAGCATCGGTGGCCACTGGACCGACAGCTGCAGCATCGGTGGCGACTGGACCGACAGCTGCACTCTCGGTGGCAACTGAACCGCCAGCTGCAGTATCGGTGGCCACTGGATCGACAGCCGCAGTCCTGGTGGCCACTGGACCGACAACTGCAGCATCGGTGGCCACTGGACCGACAGCTGCAGCATCGGTGGCCACTGGACCGACAGCTGCAGTCACCGTGGGCCGGTGATGTACCGCAATGCTGCAGTAGGTATTCTTACTGCAGTACTGCAACAAGTGCCGTTATTACAGTACTCCAGTAGGCATTCTTTCTATATTGCTGCAGTATGTACTCTTATTGCATTACTGCAGTAGGTAATGCTACTGCAGTACTACATTAAATATACATCCTGCAGTCCCGCAATTGGCCCCAAAGTCGGAACGGCAGCATATTTCGAAGAGCAGAGATGACAGGTCATCTGTATGAACTATATATCAATATAATTTATTTGTCGGAAGCTCTTCTCCCACTGGCAGAGGCCTATCATGTGCAGATGAATAATGGTGCATGGCTATTAGTCACGCTACAGCCCGGCGAAGACATCGCTTATCCGAAGAAAGCAATTGGCGCCCACGAGTCATTCACCGTTGTATATGGGTGGACCCTCTGACAAAAGCGGACACGAATGGGCAATATATAATTTTCCTGTCACACTGTGAAGTAATTTGACTGTCACAATGTGAAGTACAAGCTTCATCAGTTGACATTACTTATGGCCTAGTTTGCCTTTTAGCTGAAAGGTTATCTTCACTATCTTGGCCACTTTCCCGCAAATGTTTATAAATGCACCATACTCTGCACAAGTTACAATCGCAAATTCAGACAAATCTTCACCATAATTTACGCGTGCGATGCAATATACCTATGCCTCTCTGAGGGCCACATTTTCCCATTTTCTGGAGCATTGATACAGAGTATCGTAGTTAGTCTGCCTACATTTAATGCTTAAACCAGACTCGCAGTCATTAATCCAGCCACACGGCAATGCGGAGTCAAAGCAGTGTTGTGCAGTGGGGAACATACGGAAAAAAACGTCTGTGAGGAAACAAGAGCACAGGGCCGACACAATTAACTTAGCCAGGAACACACGGACGGCGGGAGGAAACCACAAATGTAGGACCAGCACATTTCAACTAGGCCAGGAACATATTGTTGTGCACGTTGTGAGGAAACGGGAGTATTCGGCCAACACATTCCAACTTGGCAATGGATGTGGGGCCAAAGCATTGCCCAATAAGTAAAGCTGTGAGGGCAGAGCATTGCAGTGTATTCGTGACAAGAACATCTGCGGTACGAAGTGCTGAAAATCAAATCGCTCTCAGTGGAATCGGAATAGTCATTTACTTCTGCCAGGCCGCCTTCTGGGAATGACGTGGTGGAAAAAAACACGATCGTGGTGTTACCTTTGCTCAAATGTGGAAGAATAAGCGCATCGCATCCGGACCGGGTATATTCGCAGTACGACTATCAGTTGAGGATTCCAGACAGGACATGGCAGGGCATGCCATTCTAGACCTCCTCATAAAATAAACAACAAACATTTATCGACATCAAGGGATATAACCAAATTGCTCCACCACTTGCGATTGCAAGCACTCTAACCACGTCGCCTAATGATATACTAGCGGTGAGTTCGGAGCCATTTCGTGATGATGTACGAATAATTACTTCCGAGCTCTTCAAACCTGGCATTCGAGTGTACGATAAAACGCCATCAGCTATTTGCTGTCGTGTTACTGCATACTCGTTTGGAAACTTTAGTATCAGTCGTGGCTATTTGCACGATTGCCGCATTCGTTTCATGTCGTGACAGCTGTTAGCTATGCGATCGTTCGTGAAGAAACGCTTTTCATCGGACAATCTCCGGTCAAAATGGAGGTTGAATAGCGAGAAAGTATGCTATTTTGCGGTTACAATGCTTGCTCATAAGATATTTACTCACAAGAGACCCATGCTAATCTTGGCTGGTGCAATATTGCAATTTCGCTATTTTTCTACAGCCAACTGACATTACAATCTTCCACGAATACGGTCGTCTCCCGCTGATTTTTTACCACCATGAAGTACCATTACACGGGTCTGATCCTGACATTCATTCTGCGTGCCATCACTTCATGTATCGGGTATTTTCATACATTACGCTCACCAAGGCTATGCTGTACCATTAAAAACACTTCCAGAATGAACCATACTCCGCGCAAGTTATTCCCCACATCACTGTCATGCGCGTGCAAAGCACAGGAGTGAAATGTTGGCAAAAATAGTTCGCCTGCGTATGCACTCAAAACGAACAAATATGGATACGACTCGTCTGCAAGTCGTGCATGGCAGATGTACGTATCAACTTGAACGTTTGCCATGCACTTCCGACAATCACACAGGGTTTGATTTATGTTCTGAACTTGTATATATGGAGAGGAAAACTCGCTCCCGCTCCCGCTCCCGCTCCCGCTCCCGCTCCCGCTCCCGCTCCCGCTCCCGCTCCCGCTCCCGCTCCCGCTCCCGCTCCCGCTCCCGCTCCCGCTCCCGCTCCCGCTCCCGCTCCCGCTCCCGCTCCCGCTCCCGCTCCCGCTCCCGCTCCCGCTCCCGCTCCCGCTCCCGCTCTCTCTCTCTCTCTCTCTCTCTCTCTCTCTCTCTCTCTCTCTCTCTCTCTCTACCTATATCCCTCTCTCTGCCTGCAACTGACCGAAAAGTCAGTTGCAGGCATGTTTCTCGCAAACGGTAATGAGCTCGCAGTCACTTTCAAACAACTCGGTCCACGTTTTGGCAACATAGGAGCGGGTGGATTTCAGAAGCTGTGCTAATGTCCTGGGCGGCAAGCATACAGAGCTGAGCGACGCTCGGCACGCGGCGGCTGGACGGGGCCGGCGCCGAGGTGTGTTGCGCGGCTCACCTGGTGCAGCGCAGTCAGGCCGTCCTCATTGGTGGAGTTGGGGTCCACTCCCAGAGACAGCAGTCGCCGCACTGCCGGGCACACAGCGCGGGGTCACGGTCACGTCACGGCTATCGCTGGCGGAGACGGGGTCATGGTCAGGGTCACCGGCTATCGCTGATGGAGACGGGGTCATGATCAGGTCACGGCTACCACTGGCGAAAGACGGGGTCTTGGTCAGGGTCACCGGCTATCGCTGATGGAGACGGGGTCATGGTCAGGTCACGGCTATCGCTGGCGGAGACGGGGTCATGGTCAGGTCACACCACCGCTGGCGGAGACGGGGTCATGGTCAGGGTCACCGGCTACCGCTGGCGGAGACGGGGTCATGGTCAGGTCACGGCTATCGCTGGCGGAGACGGGGTCATGGTCAGGTCACAGCTACCACTGGCGGAGACGGGGTCATGGTCAGGTCACGGCTACCACTGGCGAAGACGGGGTCATGGTCAGGGTCACGACCATCGCTGGCGGAGACGGGGTCATGGTCAGGGTCACCGGCTGCCACTGGCGGAGACGGGGTCATGGTCAGGGTCACCGGCTACCACTGGCGGAGACGGGGTCATGGTCAGGGTCACGGCTACCACTGGCGGAGACGGGGTCATGGTCAGGTCACGGCTACCGCTAGCGGAGACGGGTCATGGTCAGGTCACGGTTACCACTGGCGGAGATAGGGTCATAGTCAGGGTTACGACTATCGCTGGCGAAGACGGGGTCGTGGTCAGGGTCACGACCATCGATGGGGGAGACGGGATCATGGTCAGGGTCACCGGCTACCGTTGATTGAGACGGGGTCATGGTCAAGATCAAGGCCACGGTACAAGATCATGGTCAGAGTCACGTATAAAGTCTAGGGACGGAAACATGATCAGAGACACGAATACTGTTATACCGAGTTCGGCAAGGGCACCGCCTTAAGCTGGTCTAGGAATTGACACTTCTCGGCTGAGCTATGTGTCCGACACCTCCGATCGCAGTAAGCTGCCTTACACTTGCCCAGTTCTTTGATACTTTGCCAGTGCGATGGTATCTTTCGAATTAGTGGTATATAAAATCGATCATGGAAGTAGCATATCATCATTTACAGTCGATTCGCTACCAAGTAGCAATAACCAGATCAGTCAGTCACGACCACCCAGAACCAGTAATTGGAGACGAGTGGCTTAGGGGTAAGTTGCTCGTCTCACAATCGAAAGGTTGTGGGTTCGAGTCTCACCTGTCGCTACTCTTCGCCCGCGACCAATCGGCGTGAGAGACTGGCGACGCTACATGACTCAACGGTCGATGTGTCGTAAAATCAATAACCAACCAACCAGGACCAGTAACTAGTCAGAAGCGAAGTTCTTCTCAACAGTGTCACTGGAACTGTCTCAGCGTTTGAGCCGGGGAACGGGGAGGCGGGGAAAGAACAATTTTCGGGTCGATTCAGCCAAAGCAACGCCGATAGCATCACCATCCCGTCCGTAATGAAGGACGGCTGTTCCTCTGCCCTCCGGCTGACTCTCGCGCCATCACTTCTCCGTCACCATTATTCCGCAGTCTGTTCGACGCAGTGCCTGTCCGTAAGCCGCCCGCTGCTTCTCACACACGTCATGTCTGTCACCATGGTTACGGTGCATTATTGGTCGGCACGTTCCTCAGCAGAGTCATGACACGCCTCAGCACCTGCGGTCAGCCGGTCTGCGCCAGGATTTCCCGGCCTTGAGAGCTGCTTAGGGTGGTTCAATTTGCGTCCACGGTGTTCAGTTGATGTCAACAGTAATTTGTTCAACGTTAGAATAGCCTGAACTAGCATGGGCGGTTGGATTCTTGAAGGTCCAAGATAAAGTGGAAGAATTTCCTGGTCATTTGTCAGCCCATTTGCCAGATTTCGTGAAGGCTATTTACTCATTATCGTGAAGGCCATAACCCATTTGTCAAGTCTGGTAGACTTCACGAAGTCCAAACCATATACTTGAAATGCCACTAAAATAGCCTGCAAGAGCAACAACAACAAAAAACTTTCAAAGCACAAAACCAGGGCACGAACAACTTCAAGACACGTGATCATAGACAATGCTGTTAGATTGAGTCGTAGATGTTCTGAGAGATGGCATGGTTAAGATCACGAGAAGTATGGTTCACGGACCTCCTCACCGCAGGCTCCCACGACCCTGATTCCCAGACTGCAATCAGCCATCTGCAGTCAGCTACCGAAGACAAAGGATAGCACGCGTCGCCACTAAGCAGCTATGCATCTTATATGGCCCGCCGAGTGCAGCATGGCTAACGCAGATATATGTATGCATGAAATGAAAGATAGCTACAAAATGTAGCAGGACAGGAGGTCCTGTCCTACATTTTATCGAAGCTGAACACCGTATTACGTGGCGGCCACGTCAGCCCTACTGCAAATACCATCATTGTGCACTCTTCGAAAGGTCCATTTTCTCTTAATTTGCGTTGCATGGATTAGCTCACCAGGCCGACCTTGTTCAAAATCTTCCACCCGTGCTGGAAACGTTCCGGGCCAGGTCGTTGTAGCCGGGAAACATGGGAATGGGATGACTCGCATCTGTGGAATGAGAACCTCATTCGGAGGTTCCCATTCCCCATCAACCAGAGGTTAATGTCCCTGAAGGGTTGAAACACATGGATGGTCTCTATCTCTAGACAGGCCCAGATAAACTCAGATCTCGCCCTTGCCGAGCTGGTGATTACCCCATTGTTAAAGCTACTTTCGCCACTTCGAGTAACAAGCCACACCGATGATGATGGCAAATGGCTCTATATGTCAGACTTCGCTCGTTACTCGGATACGAAAATGAAGTCGGAAGCATGGCAGCTTTCCGTGCTCCCCTACAATGCGTAGTAGGATATCCCACATAACGCGAAATCAGGGATAAAATAATGGTTTTTCGTTAGGTGTGAGGTGTCGAAACGAGCATAGTAGGATGTAGAAATTCGGCATGTGATTGGTATCATTTAACATGCTTTTGTTGTCTTTCAGACTCAAATTTGAGGAATTATTGTATGTTGTGTACTTAAGACTGTGCCTTCATGACTCATTTCGACATACATAATTTAAGAAGAGCTATATTTGGGATAGGGAGAATAATACCTATGTTGTAACCTAGTATTGTATACCAAATCGTATTTTAGGTACTACCATTACCTGAAAATGCGTTGCGAAATATTCGTGTATCAACATTTCTTATCGAGAGCACGGATATTATACTTAGAAACGAGATTATGTTAGAAAAGAGACATAAATACTTCATAAGCACGCATCCAGGAGCAGGATGTCGTTACCTGTCGGGGAGGAATGGCGATTCAATGTTCAGAAAGTGGCATATTCCACCCTAGTTCACGAGTAATTTATGACTGCATGAAATGCTGCCATGGCTAGGTTAGAGCAAGGCCAACGCTTTGGCCGGGACTTTAGGTCAGACCGCCTTGCCAGTCCACCGAGGAGCGTACAGCGGGCCGGCTGGCAGGTCCAAACACCCAGCGCATGCCTCGTCGGTTGGTTTGTTATTGGTTTTACGACACATCGACCGTTGAGTCATGCAGCTTCGCCAATCTCTCACGCCGATTGGTCGTGGGCAGAGACTAGCGACAGGTGAGACTCGAGCCCACAACCTTTTGATTGTGAGACGAGCAACTTGCCCCTGGGCTACTCGTTCCCCACACGCCTCGTCGCTCGGCTCCATAAGCAGCGGCTTCTCCGGAGCTGATCTGATTCAAGACGTTGCTGACGAGAAGGCCGGCAGTTTGCTTTAACCATGGCATGCAGCATGGTGAGCAGCACCACCATCTCGAGGAGATGGCAGTGCCACTAAATTATTGACGCACTTTTTTGCCGGTATGCAACCCTCAGTTCATGGGCACTCGAGATTACAGTGACGTTAAAATCAGGGATGGATCTCTCCGCTGTGAATTTAGGGTCATACCAGCACAGGACACATCCCGGTGCATCCGCTTCCCGTGCCATCCGTGGCTGGCCACGTGGCTTGCCAATGCCGACATGTATCAGTCGGACAACTTCCTGTGCGACTACGGACGTCCATGTGAACTTGTCCAAATGCGGCCACTTCCCGCGCCATTCGCGGACGTCCATGTGCACCTGTGTGCACGCGTCCACCATGCCGCCCACATTTGCGCGCCAGCCGCTAGTGACACAGACGGCGCCGCCCCCCCCCCCCACTGGTACGTCAGTCGCGTCGTCCCCGCCGGGCCGTCCCTCATCACGCTAAGAGCTCGGGCGCTGTATCATCTCGAGATGTATCAATCTGGCGGGCTCCCGGTGACGTCACGCTTGGACTGCCACGTGGTAATCTGTAGCACGATAACGGCCCGCAGACGAGCAAAGCATTCGCGGCCGGAGAGCAGTGGCGGCTTGGAAATGGGGAGTCGGTCGTCGTCTGAGATTGTTCGGGGGTTGGCAACAACGCATTTGTGCCGTGTGACGTATGTGTGGCGTATTTGTGACACACTTGTATCGTGACACGTAATTGTGATGTATTTGTGACGTGTTTGCGACGTATTTGTGTCGTACTGGTGCGGTGCAACATATTTGTGATGTACTTGTGCAGTGTAGCATATTCGTGATGTATTTGTGACGTGTCAGTGACATATTTGTGCGGTGTAGCGTATTTGTGACGTATTTGTGGCGTATTTGTGACGTATTTGTGGCGTATTTCTGACGCATTTGTGACGTATGTTTGTGGGGTTTGAAGGCTCGTAATTCCGACCGAGGCTTGACCTGTTGTGTGTACCTTCGATAACAGCTGATTTCAAACGAGATTAACTTTAATTGGCGAGAATTGGCGAGTAGGATTTCTTCTATCAGGTGAACGAGTTGACTACCAAAGCACATATGTCAGTGAGGGACTTTGATATTTTCCCCGTGTTGTTCATAAACGGACGATGCACATGTCACAAGCCTAAATTCAAACCTGACATTGGCCATTCTCAGTGCAAATAATATGAATGGTCTAAGAAAACAAGATGGTTGCTTTTCATTTGCATGCATTTCAGGTTGCCATTTCAGGTTGCTAAAATGGCAACTTGAAATGTTGCCATTTTAGCACTGCACACGTTAAAGAAGAAAAAAACAATATTGCGGGCCACGAGCCGCAGCAGCAATCTCTCTTAAGCCTATCAAGGGAAGATACCATAGGAAAAGGGAAGAGACCGAAACCGTCTAATCAATGCCATATCCGGAATTCTAGAGAAGCTGTGAAACCCATTGTGTTACCGCGAACAACATAATCAGCACCACATGCCTGAAGGTAGGTACTTAGTCCGCCGTCAGGTACGCCTGCTACCAATGTAGCTCTCAATTTGCAAGCATGATCTAAAATGAAAAGGTCCAAGGCTCAGCAGGAAGCAGATGGCACACGCTAAAAGGACCGCAACAGTGTCTCTTTGCCAGTGCACACCTCATTGGCATCATTCTCCTCGCATCCACCCCTTATTCTCATTCTCTTATTTCACAAGTTAGAGAACCATTCTTGGAACTGAATAATTAATATACCCCACTTTTAAATACATACTATGAGGTACTCTCCAATACATCAGCAGGCAGCCTATTTCATTGATTAACCACCTTGACTGAAGACCTGTCGGCATTTGATTGTCCTACGCGTTGAATTCCTGAACCTGAACTGATGACCCATGTGTGATTCCATAAATTGAATGAGCACTGTTCATATTGGCGTTATCCAACCATTTGGCTCTCTAAAACATCTCAATCGTATCACCGCTCAATCCTCCATAACCCATTGTATTGTCTTGCATTAATAAAACACTCAGATACATCAGAATTACACGCAATTAGGCATCTTCCTCGAATTTCGGTGTGGCCAACATGAATAAAGGTTTTTCCTATGGAGTATGCGCAATATGTGTTCTGCCGACACATACTGCAATTGTTTTCTGCGACAATTTTGAGCATATTATTTTATGTGACAGAATGTCCTTGGGTTTGCAAGGCACGAGCACACCGCACCATGCAGTGGTCCAGCATATGTTCCCACGTGTGTTTTTCTTCTTCTTTTTTCAACACCCACGTGTCGGTCGCGTTCGCCAATGGCCCGTTATAACGCCTCGTACAGGCGATAAGTGGGCGACGAGAATTAGTTTTCAGTCCATTACAATGAGGAGCACGGGCGCTGTCTATGCAGAATTGCACCGTTACATCCGTTATCACATCCGTTATTACATCCGTTACATCGATGTGGCGTACAAATCAGCACACACACCAGCAACACACCCTGTGCTGGAAGCTGTTTCCCTCCGGCGGATGCCAATTCTGCCCGGCCGTCCCGGCTGTTGTGGAATCAACAACTAAATCAATCGTGATGGGCATACAGTTACAGCACTTAATTCGGAATTGCAATGGGAAATAACAATTTGTCTTCAAAAATAGCACTATCAGAAATAAAGCTACCGAATAAAAATGGTTGTATGATAGTGGTTTGAATCACAGATTCTTCATTAGATATCTGTTACTTCCCATTTTACTGGTTAATAAGCAATGTTTCGTCTCTGGGTATACTTCGGCGCAGGAAGAGCCACCGGCGTTCGCTAGAAAGGTGACATTTTTGTAGCGAAAGCCACCGCGAAATATTTCGCTTCCCGCCCGGTTTTTCATAATTTTCTCCTTTCAGATGCAAAAGAGCACTGTGTATGCTGCAGACTTCCTGCCGAGGTGCGAATGCGATTCACTCATCTGAAGACCCGTTCACTGGCGGCGCGTCCCCGGGATGCTACGTGGCAACCGCGCGCGCGCCTGCGAATGCGTCACTGTCAGCGTGACGAAGGGTAACCAAACAAATGTACGTAAAGCAAATGTGCGTATGGCAAATGTACGTACGCAAATGTATGTAAGCAAATGTACGTAAGCGCAGATGTACGTATGGCAATTGTACGTAAGCGCAGACGTACGTAAGCGCAAATGTACGTATGCGCAAAAGTATGTATGCGCAAATGTACGCAAGCGGAAATGTACGCATGTCCAAAAGTACGTATGTGTAAATGTACGCAAGCCCAGATGTACGTAAGCGCAAATGTACGCATACGCAAAAGTATGTATGCGCAAATGTACGTCAGCGCAAATGTACGCATGCGCAAATGCACTTATTCCAATTGTACGTATGCACGTAAGAGCAAATGTACGTACGGCATATGAACACAACCAAATGTGCTTAAACGTAAAGACACGTGCGCCTAAATGTACGTACATTAGCTCATACGCACCTTTGCTCTTGTATTCTTTTACGTTTAGGTACTGTTGCGCTTACCTACATTTTCGCTTACGTACTTTTGCGCGTACGTACATTTGCGCATACGTACATTTGCGTATACGTACATTTGCGTTTACGTACTTTTGCGCATACGTATATTTGCGCATACGTACAATTGTCAAACGTACATTTCCGCTTACGTACATTAGCCATACGTACATCTGCGCTTACGTACATTTGCTTACGTACATTTGCTTACGTAAATCTGCCATACGTACATTTGTCCTTACGTACATTTGTCCTAGAATCTGACGAAGGCCAACGAGACCAGCGTACAGAACGCGGCACACGAATACTCAGCTGAAGCGGCCACGCCGCCCACCGATGACCCGACGGTCGGCCACGTAGCCAGGCGCTTGAAGTCGTCATTACGCTTCCCCGGCCGCCGACAGCGGATCCCAACGAGTGTCCGGCCGCATTGTCCGGTCTTTGTGTGGGCGGCCGACGAGCGACCGGCGGCGATGCAGGCAATGTGCGAATGGGTCCCGAGGCGGCGACCGCGCCCCCACTGTGTGTGTCACAAGCGCTCGGAGACCAACTGCAGGCGGGGCATCGTCCCTCGGAGACCAACTGCAGGCGGGACAGCGTCCCTCGGAGACCAACTGCAGGCGGGGTATTGTCCCTCGGAGACCAACTGCAGGCGGGGCATCGTCCCTCGGAGACCAACTGCAGGCGGGGCATCGTCCCTCGGAGACCAACTGCAGGCGGGGTATTGTCCCTCGGAGACCAACTGCAGGCGGGGTATTGTCCCTCGGAGACCGACTGCAGGCGGGGCATCGTCCCTCGGAGACCAACTGCAGGCGGGGCATTGTCACTCGGAGACCAACTACAGGAGGCATATCGTCCCTGGGAGACCAACTGCAGGCGGGGCCATACTCCCTCGGAGACCGACTGCAGGCGGGGCATCGTCCCCCAGAGACCAACTGCAGGCGGGGCATCGTCCCTCGGAGACCAACTGCAGGCGGGGTATTGTCCCTCGGAGACCAACTGCAGGCGGGGTATTGTCCCTCGGAGACCGACTGCAGGCGGGGCATCGTCCCTCGGAGACCAACTGCAGGCGGGGCATCGTCCCTCGGAGACCAACTGCAGGCGGGGTATTGTCCCTCGGAGACCAACTGCAGGCGGGGTATTGTCCCTCGGAGACCGACTGCAGGCGGGGCATCGTCCCTCGGAGACCAACTGCAGGCGGGGCATTGTCACTCGGAGACCAACTACAGGCGGCATATCGTCCCTGGGAGACCAACTGCAGGCGGGGCCATACTCCCTCGGAGACCGACTGCAGGAGGGGCATCGTCCCCCAGAGACCAACTGCAGGCGGGGCATCGTCCCTCGGAGACCATCTGCAGGCGGGGTTTGTCCCTGGAGACCAACTGCAGGCGGGGTATTGTCCCTCGGAGACCAACTGCAGGCGGGTTTGTCCCTCGGAGACCGACTGCAGGCGGGGCATCGTCCCTCGGAGACCAACTGCAGGCGGGGCATTGTCACTCGGAGACCAACTACAGGCGGGATATCGTCCCTGGGAGACCAACTGCAGGCGGGGCCATACTCCCTCGGAGACCGACTGCAGGCGGGGCATCGTCCCCCAGAGACCGACTGCAGGCGGGGCATCGTCCCTCGGAGACCAACTGCAGGCGGGACAGCGTCCCTCGGAGACCAACTGCAGGCGGGGCATCGTCCCTCGGAGACCGACTGCAGGCGGAACATAGTCCATCAGAGACCAACTGCAGGCGGAACATACTCCCTCGGAGACCGACTGCATGCGGGTCATTTTCACCTGGAGACCAACTGCAGGCGGAACATAGTCCCTCGGAGACCGACTGCAGTAATACCCGGGAGACGCGACCCGAAGCTTGGCCAATGCAACTGCCGGCACCATTTGCATAGCTCGCTTATTGTGTTCGGTTCAATTTAGCACTCGATTTCCGCTCACGACAATGCTCCTACGAAGCTGAAATGGCTCCTGTGTGAGTTATCTAGTATGCGGTTGTTTTCCAGTATTCAACGACACGGTTTCGTATGGCGATGAAATCAACAAGGAATATAATGAGATTAATGTAATATATCTCACTTGCACAACAAAAGCATGGACTCTTCTGCGATTCGTACTCGATTTCAAACAAATTTACCGGAAATGCCGCAGTGCACAGGTCCGGAAGACGTCACAATAATGACTCAGCTGCCCACAGTGACCGGGCACAAGTATGATGTTTTGAAGTATGCCAGCGGATCTGATCGCATTTGAAATAGCTCTGTTATATTTACTACGATGGGCTGTCGCACACAAACGAACGAGCGCGCACGGAGCGCACACGTGCACATACAAACGCACACATATGCACACACATTCGTACGCCTCCCTCCCCCACACACACGCTCTCTTTTTATCTCTCATTTCTATCATCCTTCTTTCTCCCACCCACTTCATCTCTGCCCCGCCAATATTCTCTCTTGCTTTCTAAATCTGCCTCCGTAGTTCCCTCGTCTCTCTACCCATTTGTTCCCACTATTTAATCTTCCTCTTTTTCTCTCTTCCCTCCCCCAGGGGGAGGAATTGACATTGCCTGGGTATGGAACTGCACGAAAGGAAAATCCTTCGTTAAAAGAATACAAACTCCAAGATAATGCATGAGAAAGAACAATGTCCATCGTTGGTAAAAATAGAAGCTTTTTGGAAATGCATTAGCTAATTTGCATGTATGTATATCTGGTTGTTCTGACGAGATATGTTCTTTCGTTGGGGCACACACAAGGGATAAATACGCAAGTATCTGTGTTCAATTGACTTGGGTGAGGCAAGCAAATATTCATAGGTGGAAAAAGCTGCCCACTTCGTATCGAGCATCGGAGACAGAAGGTTTCTCAGCACAATAGGAGAAAAATGAAGAAACTGAAACACAACTTGTCTTCTATCCGTAAATTGAATACACAATCAGATCGAAACCCACAGCGGGTGGAAGATGTTATGACCTTGACTTTCAGTTTCTTATTACGTCCACTTTGGACTCTCAAGTGGTTCACAAAAGTGTTCTTAATTTCTGAGGGCCGACACAGGCTAGCTTGTGGAATGCAGCTGTGGCAACCTCCATAGCTTTGCGCTTCTGACCAGTTATTGGTGGAACAGTCCCGCATTTTTACATTGGAACCTCCTTCGACCGTAACCACGGGTCCACCCGGATCGCACAGCAAGTCGAGTATCACCACTACGGCTGGCTCTTGATCCACATATCGTGCCGATGCCGAAGTTGAGGCGAACTCTCCGCAGGGCGAGCGCGATAACCCGTCCAAAGTTGTAAACCCGACCAGGAAACGTTCGGAAGAAACTGCCTGCTGGCTCACGACTGTCGCCGCCGGCAGCACGCCCGTGAAGACCGTCGGCAGCACGCTCGTGAAGACCGCCGGCAGCACACCCGTGAAGACCACCGGCAGCACGCTCGTGAAGACCGCCGGCAGCACACCCATGAAGACCGCCGGCAGCACACTCGTGAATACCGTCGGCAGCACACCCGTGAAGACCGCCGGCAGCACGCTCGTGAACACCGTCGACAGCACACCCGTGAACACCAGTGAAGACTACCGGCAGCACGCCCGTGAATACTGTCGGCAGCACACCCGTGAAGACCGCCGGCAGCACGCTCGTGAAGACCGCCGGCAGCACGCTCGTGAAGACCGCCGGCAGCACACCCATGAAGACCGCCGGCAGCACACCCGTGAAGACCGCCGGCAGCGCACCTGTGAAGACCGTCGGCAGCACACCCGTGAAGACCACCGGCAGCACGCCCGTGAATACCGCCGGCAGCACGCTCGTGAAGACCGTCGACAGCACACCCGTGAACACCCGTGAAGACCACCGGCAGCACGCCCGTGAATACCGTCGGCAGCACACCCGTGAAGACCGTCGGCAGCACACCCGTGAAGACCGCCGGCAGCACGCCCGTGAATACCGTCGGCAGCACACCCGTGAAGACCGTCGGCAGCACACCCGTGAAGACCACCGGCAGCACGCCCGTGAATACCGCCGGCAGCACGCTCGTGAAGACCGTCGACAGCACACCCGTGAACACCCGTGAAGACCACCGGCAGCACACCCGTGAAGACCACCGGCAGCACACCCGTGAAGACCGTCGGCAGCACACCCGTGAAGACCGCCGGCAGCACACCCGTGAAGACCACCGGCAGCACACCCGTGAAGACCGTCGGCAGCACACCCGTGAAGACCGTCGGCAGCACACCCGTGAAGACCGTCGGCAGCACACCCGTGAAGACCGTCGGCAGCACACCCGTGAACACCACCGGCAGCACACCCGTGAAGACCGCCGGCAGCACACCCGTGAAGACCGTCGGCAGCACACCCGTGAAGACCGTCGGCAGCACACCCGTGAACACCACCGGCAGCACACCCGTGAAGACCGTCGGCAGCACACCCGTGAAGACCACCGGCAGCACACCCGTGAAGACCGCCGGCAGCACACCCGTGAAGACCGCCGGCAGCACACCCGTGAACACCCGTGAAGACCGTCGGCAGCACACCCGTGAATACCGCCGGCAGCACACCCGTGAAGACCGCCGGCAGCACACCCGTGAAGACCGCCGGCAGCACACCCGTGAATACCGTCGGCAGCACACCCGTGAAGACCGTCGGCAGCACGCTCGTGAATACCGTCGGCAGCACGCCCGTGAAGACCACCGGCAGCACACCCGTGAACACCGTCGGCAGCACACCCGTGAACACCGTCGGCAGCACGCTCGTGAATACCGTCGGCAGCACACCCGTGAAGACCGCCGGCAGCACACCCGTGAAGACCGCCGGCAGCACGCTCGTGAATACCGTCGACAGCACACCCGTGAACACCAGTGAAGACTACCGGCAGCACGCCCGTGAATGCTGTCGGCAGCACACCCGTGAAGACCGTCGGCAGCACACCCGTGAAGACCGTCGGCAGCACACCCGTGAAGACCGCCGGCAGCACACCCGTGAAGACCGTCGGCAGCACACCCGTGAAGACCGTCGGCAGCACACCCGTGAAGACCGTCGGCAGCACACCCGTGAACACCCGTGAAGACCGCCGGCAGCACACCCGTGAAGACCACCGGCAGCACACCCGTGAAGACCGTCGGCAGCACACCCGTGAAGACCGTCGGCAGCACACCCGTGAAGACCGCCGGCAGCACACCCGTGAAGACCGCCGGCAGCACACCCGTGAAGACCACCGGCAGCACACCCGTGAAGACCACCGGCAGCACACCCGTGAAGACCACCGGCAGCACACCCGTGAAGACCGTCGGCAGCACACCCGTGAAGACCGTCGGCAGCACACCCGTGAAGACCGCCGGCAGCACACCCGTGAAGACCGCCGGCAGCACACCCGTGAAGACCGCCGGCAGCACACCCGTGAAGACCGCCGGCAGCACACCCGTGAACACCCGTGAAGACCACCGGCAGCACACCCGTGAAGACCGCCGGCAGCACACCCGTGAAGACCCGCAAGCACACCCGTGAAGACCACCGGCAGCACACCCGTGAAGACCGTCGGCAGCACACCCGTGAAGACCGCCGGCAGCACACCCGTGAAGACCGCCGGCAGCACACCGTGAAGACCCCGGCAGACACCCGTGAAGACCCCAGCACACCCGTGAAGACCGCCGGCAGCACACCCGTGAAGACCACCGGCAGCACACCCGTGAACACCCGTGAAGACCACCGGCAGCACACCCGTGAAGACCACCGGCAGCACACCCGTGAAGACCGCCGGCAGCACACCCGTGAAGACCGCCGGCAGCACACCCGTGAAGACCGTCGGCAGCACACCCGTGAAGACCGTCGGCAGCACACCCGTGAAGACCGTCGGCAGCACACCCGTGAAGACCGTCGGCAGCACACCCGTGAAGACCGCCGGCAGCACACCCGTGAAGACCGCCGGCAGCACACCCGTGAAGACCGTCGGCAGCACACCCGTGAAGACCGTCGGCAGCACACCCGTGAAGACCGTCGGCAGCACACCCGTGAAGACCGTCGGCAGCACACCCGTGAAGACCACCGACCGTCGGCAGCACGCCCGTGAAGACCACCGACCGTCGGCAGCACACCCGTGAAGACCACCGACCGTCGGCAGCACACCCGTGAAGACCACCGACCGTCGGCTCGACACCCACCTCGAGCATCCAACCGCTGGCCGTGCGGTCGCGCTGATGAGGCGAATCGACCCGACCGCCCAGCTCGGCCGCTGTGCCGACGGCTCCCAGCCAGAACCCACCCGATCAGATCAGATCAGATCAGATCAGATCAGATCAGATCAGATCAGATCAGATCAGATCAGATCAGATCAGATCAGATCAGATCAGATCAGATCAGATCAGATCAGGTCGTATCAGATAATAGCTGGTCGAATCAGATCAGATAAGGCAGATCAAATCAGGTCAGGTCAAGTCAGATCAGATCAGATCAGAATCTAGCCTAACCCGCCCGACCGCGGCGTGGCCGAGGCCGTCGGCGACATGATGGATGGATGGATTGTGGCTTTACGACGCACTCAGCAGCCGAGGCCACACGGCGTCGCCTGCTTCTCACCCCGGCGGGAAGGGCGGACATCGCGGGGAATCGAACCCAGTACCTCTGGCGTGCCAGACGCTTAGCTTGCCAGCGAGATGCCGACGCCCCGTCGTCGACAGGCGCGGCCAAACACCAAACCACAGGCCAATCGCCGTCGTCGTCGCAATTCGACGCGGCCAGGAACGCGGCAAACCCGGGGCGTCAGAAGCGCACGGCGATGAGCCCGAGCACCGTCCGGCGTGCAGGGAGGGCACACGGGCGGATACGGGGGTGGGGCACAAGAGACATGTCCCCACCCCAATGGCACCATAGAAAAGTGGCGCTCCTCCAGCCGAGAAAGACGCCGCTTTGGGAAGGCTCCAATGCACCCGCCCGCACTCCGTTCAGCTTATTTTCCAGCCGAAGATGGATCGGTCTTTTCAGAGTAAACGGCGACACTCCGAGACAAAAAGGCAACACTTGGATGTGCTCTTAGCTGACTATTCTGGCTGGTCATGACTTTGATGTCCTCCACGCTCAACCTATTTTTTTTCGCCGAAGCCGCCCCTCCAAGGAAATATGTCCCTGTCATGAACATTATTGGATCCATCCCTGGGAGTGCACCGACCTTCGCCAGAGGAGATCGGAGGGCAACAAGTCTCAACGAGACTGCAGGGACGGTGCCGAGTCCTATCGTAATCACACGGACAGACAGCATAGCGAGTCTCATGGGGGGGGAGCGAGCCGTCACTCCGGTCCCCGAGCTTCGCCGGGGCCGGAGAGAAAACGTCCGGATCTCACCGGCATCCGGACAGAATCTCGAGTTTTACCGTAACCCGAAGGAAGCCGACGATCGTCGACGGGTCCCGGGAAGGATAACTGAAATTCGGGGATGGTGCGTTCCGAAACAAAGTCTGAACCCTTTAACGACCGACCTACGCAATTTTAGACATTGAAAAATCATACCTATGTTGCAGATTACGATTTGTAAAGAATTGACAAGTCGTGGCATCTTACAAGCTGGTGGTCCTCCATAAAGGTGTAAGGTCAGTGAGGGAATGAAGCAACGATTCCATGCTGACGCATTGCATGTGCACGCCATTTCTGCTTTATGACTGGCAGCGACAATAAATTTCAAAATCTTGATTTAAACACCCAGTTGGGGACACTCGCCGACTAAATGGCTTCAGCTAGTCCCAGCCGGGAATTGCCGGACACGACTAATGAATGTGCGCCACGAGACAAGTTGGCTGACGATACCGTGGACGGTAAATCTCGCTGCAGTCTCATTCCGCGTATACCAAGGCGGCCTATAACATTGATCACGACACTGCTCGCTGTCCGAGTTGTGCTTCGTCTATCCTCCTGCATTAGAGTTTGGATGTGAGGAATTCAGTCATCTGCCAGGAAATCACGGCAGGCGTGATGGTCGCCGGCAGGAATTGGAGGGCTTGGCAGTCGGCAGCACAAATGAGAGGTCATGGTGGTTGGCAGCAGAAATGACAGGTCATGGTGGTCGGCAGCAGGAATTAGCGGGAATGGCGGTCGGCAGTAGAAATGAGAGGGCATGGCGGTCGGCAGCAGCAATTAAGAGGGCACAGTGGTCCACGTCAGGAATCAGAGGGCATGGTGGTCGGCGGCAGGAATTGCAGATCGTGTTGGCGGTCGTCACCGGGAGCTGGGGAAGGCGGTGCAGTCATCCACAGGAGTTGCCGACCGTTTGTTGGTCATGAGCAACACTTGCAATGGACTGGCACCCGCGCAGTGCCACTGGCAGCAACTACCGACCACACACTCGAATAACATCTGAATGCAACGCTCGTTAGATAATTGTTAGTTTGTCATTTGGGCTTTAGAGCGCATCGACTGCATTGTTGATTTAGCGCCCATCATTAGGGAATTGTAGGATAATTCATGAAGTCCATTTGATTGGTGTCTCTGATATTGACGGAGAGGTTTAAATGAAACCGACACTGATTACGAGAGTCATTCAGCCTTGCGTCACTCAAAGCTAATTCCACGGAACATTTCGCTGACATGGTTTCGGATTTAGCCGTTCTGCCGCGCACAAACCATCGGATATAGAAAGTGCTGCGGGGTTTCTCAGTTAGTTAGTTATTGTAGTTTAGAGGCGCATCGACTGCGAAGGTCATATAGCGCCCATGCGGGTCTTCTCAGCCAGCGCGCGTACGCACAGCGGCCACCGTGGACTTCGGGTGTCCCGCGAGGCGCCACCGTCTGGTGTTCCGCGTGTTCCGCAACAGACCGGCGCGCCCCTCCAGCCGACGTCGACGTGCCTCGGGCCGGACCAGCCTGGGGCACACGACGTGCCTCGGGCCGGACCAGCCGGGGGGAGGGGGACGACGTGCCTCGGGCCGGACCAGCCTGGGGCACACGACGTGCCTCGGGCCGGACCAGCCGGGGGGGGGACGACGTGCCTCGGGCCGGACCAGCCTGGGGCACACGACGTGCCTCGGGCCGGACCAGCCGGGGGCACACGACGTGCCTCGGGCCGGACCAGCCGGGGGGAGGGGGACGACGTGCCTCGGGCCGGACCAGCCTGGGGCACACGACGTGCCTCGGGCCGGACCAGCCGGGGGGAGGGGGACGACGTGCCTCGGGCCGGACCAGCCGGGGGAGGGACGACGTGCCTCGGGCCGGACCAGCCTGGGGCACACGACGTGCCTCGGGCCGGACCAGCCTGGGGCACACGACGTGCCTCGGGCCGGACCAGCCTGGGGCCACGATCGGGCCGGACCAGCCGGGGGAGGGACGACGTGCCTCGGGCCGGACCAGCCTGGGGCACACGACGTGCCTCGGGCCGGACCAGCCGGGGGGGGGGACGACGTGCCTCGGGCCGGACCAGCCTGGGGCACACGACGTGCCTCGGGCCGGACCAGCCGGGGGGGCACGACGTGCCTCGGGCCGGACCAGCCGGGGGCACACGACGTGCCTCGGGCCGGACCAGCCGGGGGGGACGACGCGATCGGGCCGGATCAGCCGGGGGCCGGACCAGCCGGGCCGGACAGCCGGGGGCACGACGTGCCTCGGGCCGGACCAGCCGGGGGCACACGACGTGCCTCGGGCCGGACCAGCCGGGGGCACACGACGTGCCGCGCCGACGTCCGGCAAAGCGCCCACGGCGGCCGGCCTGTTCCGCCGCCGCTCGACCCTGCCGCCGCAGCGCATCGATCGTCGACGCCGACGCTCGCGGCGCGACAAATTGTCCGTGAACGGTGAGTTGGCGGCACATGAGGGCCGCCCGCCGGGGCCGGCGGCGAACTGGCCGCAGAGCGGCGGCGGTGTCCCGCGCGCCGTGTCGTCAGCTGTCTGGTCGGCCCGCCGGGGCCGACGCGGCCGCACCGCCCGGGTCGCCCGCGCCGTAAAGCCGCAGCGGCGCTGCCGCGCTGCTCGTAACGGGAGACGTGCGGCCAACGCGGAGGCTCGGATTTTGAGGTGAGTTCTTCCCATGCGACGGCCATCCGGGCACGACGTTAAAATGCAACGCGTTGCGACTTGTTTGTCACCGCGGACTTACTTCCTCATGCCTGCTTGCGGCCAAGTCGCCCGTCCAACATTAACGTTCTGGACACAACGTGAAGATGTTGAAGAGCATGACTGCGAAAATATATTGACACTGTTGGTGAGCTAATGACGCAATCAATATTCATTTCTCCGAAATCACGACACCAAAAGAAGAAAAGATTCAACTTTCGAAGACCAGCAAGAATAACTTGTTTCACCATCATTCAACAAGTTTCAATTTTGATTTGAGTGATTTTTGATTGAACAAAAGTACGATAACGTGCGCCACCTTTGTGCACTGAACATTTTGTTTGCACAGCTACATTGCCCAGGTTCCACGCCGGATCTTCCATCCTATACAGATGCAGTGATTAAAGCAGTCCGGAATTAATAATGAAGCACAGCACAAACTGAGCGTCTCGAGCGCAGCTGTGCCTAATGTGTGCATGGCTTCATTTACCATTAGTGAGCTCGTATTGGAAGCCATCAATAGACATGGTACGGAAATAATGTAATAATGTGAACGCCCCGCTGATGTCAGCTGACCTGAACCCGGCTGACGTCATGCTACTTCACGGCGGAGGTGGGGGTTGGTGGTACCCAATCTCTGTGGATGAGCTCGAGATCCTCCATCGTTCGTGTCTGTCGTTTCAATAAATATGCATACTTTAACTCCCAAATATGTAGGGAATCTCTACCAGTGCATCTTAGAGTCATCCGTCCTAACATCCCTGAGTCCTCCCGACTATTTATTAGATCCTCTGCTCCTGTTCGACCTGCCAGCCAATACAATGGGCAAGGGTCGGCGTGCATCGAACAAACAACAGCAGCCAGCAAGAATACTAACAGCTGTGCAACGGATAAACAATAGTAGGATAAAAAAAACAGATACACAGCTGTGCCCGGGACAAACAACAGCGGGAAGTAAACAAACTCATAGATCTGTACATGGGACTAACAACAGCGGGAAGTAAACAGAATCACAGAGCTGTGCATGGAACAAACGACAGCGGGAAGTAGATTCACAGAGATGTGCATGGAACAAACAACAGCGGGAAGTAGATTCACAGAGCTGTGCATGGAACAAACAACAGCGGGAAGCAGATTCACAGAGCTGTGCATGGAGCAAACGACAGCGGGAAGTAAACAGATTCACAGAGCTGTGCACGGGGCAGACAACAGCGGGAAGCAGATTCACAGAGCTGTGCACGGGGCAGACAACAGCGGGAAGCAGATTCACAGAGCTGTGCATGGAACAAACGACAGCGGGAAGTAAACAGAATCACAGAGCTGTGCACGGGACAAACGACAGCGGGAAGTAAACAGATTCACAGAGATGTGCACGGGACAAACAACAGCGGGAAGTAAACATAATCACAGAGCTGTGCACGGGGCAGACAACAGCGGGAAGTAAACAGAATCACAGAGCTGTGCATGGGACTAACAACAGCGGAAAGTAAACAGATTCACAGAGCTGACCATGGAACAAACGACAGTGGGAGGTAAACACATTCGCAGAGCTGTGCATGGGACTAACAACAGCGGGAACCAGCCAGCCGGCGACTCACTGTGGACCGACCGACACCACCATCTTCTCCGTCATGACACCTTCCCACACATTTCAACAGCTCGTGGTGCGCCAGCCACTCGACTCTGATGCCGCGGCGAGAGGTCGCACAGGAGCAGCGTCATCTATCTGCTGGGTTACACTCTGGAGTGGGGTCATGGCGCGGGCTCGCCGTGCAGACATGCAGCCATCGGCGCACGTCGTGAACCGACATTCAATCGTGATCGTGGAATGCGATTACTCACACCGGCATCTCTTGACCGCTCCTGGCGATTGTCACGGCCTTCTTCCGAAAGCCAGCTCACCTATGCTCCCCTTGAAGTCGAAAGTTACGATGGCAAGCACCCAGGGCCGACGGCGAGCCAGAAGTGTGAAAGCGAGTGAACGAGTCGTGGGCAATAAGCATGGTGTGGGGGATTACATCCGGTAATGTCAGATACATCCGGTAAAGTTCAGTTTGCTACTGAGGACGATCGGACGCTGCGGCCTTTGCTGCTGCATTGCGCCGCGGCTGTCAATGATTCTTTTTTAAAGCAATTGTGTCCGAATTATTGGTGGGGTGGCTTTATTGGCCAGACTCCTATTGCCAAGCAGAGCTTGTCGTGTGGACCCTGGCCCCACAACCCGATCCATTAACTCCAGTTAAACGGTGTAATTTTGACTGAGAGCTTAACGTGCCGTCAACGCACCGACACGGCCGCCCCGGAAGCTCGTCCCCGGTCTTATCGAGCCAGTTTCCAACTGACCCTCCCAGCTTGGGGTTAAATGCGAGCGCGTGAATCGACTCAAACCTATCTTGCCAGTACAGAGACGAATGCAAGCCAGCGCTCTAACCAACCGAACTACCGAGGCGGCGTTCTTCAAAGGACGCACAATGCAGAACTCTATTGATACAATTTGTGTGACGTCAACTTCAGACAATATTCGCTGTATCGCCCACGCGTTCAGAACGAAGCTGCCGAATAAGAAAACCGCGAGCAACACTTCTGTGTTCCACACACAGAAGCTTTAAGTAGATGACAAAGAGAAGAAAAAACTGAAAGTGAAAGACAAAATAGATCGAGCGAGCGAGAGAGCGAGAGCGAGAGCGAGAGCGAGAGCGAGAGCGAGAGCGAGAGCGAGAGCGAGAGCGAGAGCGAGAGCGAGCGAGGCGAGAGCGAGAGCGAGAGCGAGAGCGAGAGCGAGAGCGAGAGCGAGAGCGAGAGCGAGAGCGAGAGCGAGAGCGAGAGCGAAGGAGAGAGATAGAGGGGGAGGAGAGAGAACAGCACACGCACTAACAGTAATCAGTGCTCAGCCAAATGGTGGACGTCAGCCCGCCGCGACATTCTGATGCCCGACAGGGCTCAGCCGGGAGCCTCGGTATTCAACGGCAGACTCGCTTAACCCCACCAGGCTAACGACTAATCTCCGCCAGCTCAGCGAATCGGGTCGACTGCCCCGCCAGCCGGGACATAACCGCCCAGTGCGGCCGCCGAAGAAAGCCTCACGACGTGGCGTGCTGCGCCAGCGGGCCGCATTCTCCTGCCGTCAGCTGACGTGTGTCGAGCTCGCAACTTCAAAACTGTCTCCCTCGGGCTCGCAACTTCAAAACTGTCTCCCTCGAGGCGATAACTTCAGAACTGCCGCCCTTGAGCTGATAACTTGAGAAATGTGTCGAGCTTGCGTGTGTGGAATGCCGCCCGGCCGAGCACGCGACTGATCGTCACGCTCGCCGTGCCGACCGCAAGCTGAGACGCTCCCAAGATGGTATGATGAATCCATATGGTGGGATGAAGTAACACGCCACTGCTACCGGCCAGTATACTTCCTGTGGTCAACATTGGCTACCTGCTAAGCAATAGTGCACGTCGTCCGCTATAGTGCCGAGTTTGACGTTACTCACGTTTGCCGATATTCTCACCAGGCGTAATTCTCGGTTACACGGAGCCTGTTATAGCATTGAAATCACCGGACTGTGTTAAGTCTGAATCCTTGTATTTTCTGCAACACGTATTATACGCTGATGAACGTGTCTACATTTGTCCCTTACTCCACAGCCTAAAAAGCAAACTGAATTGTGAAGAGTTCACGTATTTGCCGGTCCTGGTACCGCACATTCGGATTTTACGTTCTGAATAACGACCCTGCAATTTAGTAGGCACTCAGAAACTCTTGAGTAGGATGGAGATGAGTTAGCCGCAGTCAGTAGTTGGCACATATTCAGTTGCAAGCTTCTTTTCCAAGAAAATTGACTGTCCATGCAAATGGTACCAAAATATAATGACTGTTATGGTAGATAACAATTCCTTTGGAAAATCTCCCACGACACCAACGGCCATGTTTCTGTCAATTTGTGGATTTTGTGAAATTTGATAAGCATATTCGCATCGTCAGTTTGAATGCCGTGGTGAACAACAGGCTTCCCCAGTTCCCTACCTGAGTAACAACAGTTTGGTTAATGTTCAACTGTTGCTGACATAATGGACATGTGTTCCGAAAAACACCTGATGATCAGATCGCATGCACCATTTTCACAACACCACACGGAACATACGACCACCTGCGCTCAAGTCACAGTTGGCTTCGGACGGGGGCAAGCGTGAGGAAGGGAAAAACACAGCCGACTTGGCTAGCGTGACTCCAACCGCAGGTCGTAATTTACCAACCGCCAGGTGAACGCAACGGCAACTTCGCGGCGACAGCCGTTCTGGATCTTCAGCGGGCGCGTCATAATCGGTGCGAAAGAGACACCCGTTTCAAGGCTCTGAGAACTGGAGCAGCAGGCCCCGGCGTGAACAGTGGCACGGCACGTGACCAGTGACACACATGTTCGCCGGTGGCGGTGCAGAGCCACCACGGTAATGGCACTCGTGCGAGCGACAGTGCAGAGCCACCACGGTAATGGCACTCGTGCGAGCGACAGTGCAGAGCCACCACGGTAATGGCACTCGTGCGAGCGGCAGTGCAGAGCCACCACGGTAATGGCACTCGTGCGAGCGACAGTGCAGAGCACCACGGTAATGGCACTCGTGCGAGCGACAGTGCAGAGCCACCACGGTAATGGCACTCGTGCGAGCGACAGTCGTGTGCCGCGTCGCGTGGACTGGATATTGCGCTGACGCTGGTCTGAAGTCGTACCACAAGCAGGGACGTCGCCACAGGGGTGGGGGCAGAGGGGGCAGTCGCCCAACTGCCGTGAAACTGGGGGCGCCGCCCGCCCCTCCCCCTGACGTTTGAGGAGGCCCCTATCCGGAAATGCACAGGAAAAATGGTGATCAAGGAGGCTGACGAGACAGAAGATCATGTTGTCAATGAGGCCCCAAGACTGGCAACGAGGCTCATGGGAAATCTAATCCGGTCCAAATAGGAGACGTAGAACAGAGATTGGGGGAAGGCCGCCAGGACGAAAAGGATGCCACCGAGACGGGCAGGAAGCCACCCAGGTTAGACAAGAAGGCTTCCGATGGGTGGCAGGATATTCTTAATTTGGAAGAGGAGGCCCGCAAGATGGAAGAGGAGGCCCCTAAAATAGAAAATAAGGAATGATAGGAGATATTTATTCAGACGCAAGAGGGAGCCCCAAAATGGGTAAGAAGGTTTCCACAAGAATGAGAGAAGCCTCCTGAGACCAGCCAGATGAGGTCCATATTTTGGAAGAGGAGGACCCTAGGAGATTATACCACAAAAGTACCCCGCTAAGAGGATAATGAGGTTCCAAGCACAGGTGGATAGACCTGCAAGACGTGAGAGGAGGCCCCTAATTTTAAAAAGGACTCGCCTAGGAGAGGATAAGAGGGCCCAGAAATCAAGAAATATAAAGTGCGCAATGTCGGATTAAAAACGTCCGAGGAAGACTCTGTCCGTGCCAGTCGACAACTGCCTTACAAAAGTTCACCAGCCGGTCTCCACTTGTTGGGAGCTACTGTGCTAAATCAGCACATTTTGGACTGGCTCCGTTCAAGTCCGCTCGGGTATGGGGGAGGTAATCTACACGGTAAATGCATAAGCTATGCGCTGAGGTGCTTTTACGATTTTCAACACATGGTAGTGGGGCTAGTGTGCATCTAGTAGCAGTTCATAATTCTGATGATCATGTTGATGATAAAAGCCCTGGTAGCCAGCGAATTGCATCGCCGACACTGAAAGTGTTTCACGATTGACTAGCCTATATATCTGTCAACGTGGCTCAGCCACAATTTATAGCCGACATTAATGACGGGAAAATGTATATCCAGGCTATGCCACTCATATTGAATTGAATTATATCCTCATTTACGTCTTTGTTCCTCGTCGAAATTCGCGGATATTACAGGAGCCAAAGCGGTATAAATGGAGTGAAACATAGCCGTGCGACCTCGTTGACAATAAGGAGGAAACCTCTTGCGAACTCGACTTCCGTTTATAGGATATTGCCGTCATGCAGTGACCGCAAGCGATAAGCAATGTTGTAACGCTTACGCGTGGCAAACTTTGGCTAGCTATTACAACATGAGAAGTTGCAGCCTCAAGCGGACTTTGTTCCCCCATCAGTACCGCTACCGCGCCACATTTACCACTGCGGCAGTTTTGCCGCCGCGGCAAGTCAGTCGCAAAGCCAGGCTCGCCGCGGCCCAAGTGGTATTGCAGCAATGTCGCCGCAACCTAAAGCAGGATGACACACTAACCGGCAGCACCAGCTGCGGTGACAGCACCAGCTCTGTGGTGACAGCACCAGCTCTGTGGTGACAGCACCAGCTCTGTGGTGACAGCACCAGCTCTGCGGTGACAGCACCAGCTGTGTGGTGACAGCACCAGCTGTGTGGTGACAGCGTCACCTCTGTGGTGACAGCGCAGTCTTTTCCACGTCCGACGCCGTTTCCAACACGCGAGGACAGCAGGTTCGGACCTGCAGCGTCAGCTCTTCCGGCGGTGCTGCCCGACGCTCTCCCGAGCAGGCGTGCACGCCGTGCACGGTGCACACCGCCAAGGCCATGACGGTCGGTGCGGTGAGCATGGTGTGCACGTTGCGCGCGGACGGGGCGTCCTTGACACGGGCGCGGCAGATGGTGCGCGCGCGCAACAGCGCAGACCGCCACTGTCTAGGGAGGCAGTGGCGGTCTCCTCAGGCAGTGGCGACTGACGAGTGGCCTAGGAGTAAGTTGCCAGTCTCACAATCGAAAGGTTGTGGGTTCGAGTTTCACCTGTCGCTACTCTTCGCCCGCGACCAATCGGCGTGAGAGATTAGCAACGCTACATGACTCAACGGTCGATGTGTCGTAAAATCAGTAACCACCTGACGAAGCGCGCGCACCTTCGCAAACGTGCAGACACACTGTGAAACATCATGCGAAGAACAAACAGGCTGTGGCTGAAAAAAATGCGCGCAGCTGTGGTTGAACAAAAAAAAAACAATCAGCCTAGGTCAGTGCAGCCATTAGATGACGATGCCGTCGTAGGTAAGCCGCACATGAGCGCGAACAAACGCGCGTGTCTGCGTACGTTTTTCATACCCCTCATATCAGCGCCTTCTCTACTGACTTACTTCGAAAGCATTTTACGCTTCGGCAGCATTGACTGCATATAGTTATAGACGAGAGCATGTCGCATATAAATTATTTTTTTGAGCAGCGTTTGAATGTTCTATCGTCATTGGTATATAATTAACCGCCGCAGGCACTTTAACATGGGCCATGTAGGGGAAGACCGTTTTGACTCCTTTGTTGCAAACCGATTTCTCCGGATGCGAAGGTTGCAACAGTTGAAGCAGAACCAGTGCAGTCAGTGAGTTCACACCTCCACAACTTTGTGTCTTGTGATGTTTGTCGCATTCTGTTCACAAATTACACCCTTGTGAGTCAAAAGGCGGCGCAAATGATCTTTATGGTCCGGCATGCCTAAAAAAACACTCCCCCCCCCTTGTGAGTCATCTTCACCTGACCTCTTTTAAACATAATATCTTCCGTAACAACATCCACGTAAAATGTGGCCCGAGCATGTTCAATTTGCAACGACAAATTTAAAACTGATGTCGCTCAAAATTAACATCCACTTTTGAGCAAAAAAAAAAACAAACTCGTTCGCACCGAAAAATAGCATGGTCTACTTTCAAAGAATGCCATAGCTTACGGAACCTTACCCACGAAAGCAACGAAAACCCGCTTCAGACCCACCAATGAAACATCTTCAATAGGTGTATACATACTCTGGTAAGTCCAAGCTCAATCGTACTAGGCGAAACGCCGTTAGCCCTACTGTAGCAGATACCAACATCAGCGAAACATAGCGAATTCCGTGCTTTTTGTTCCAGCGATATCGGCAGACGTGATGCACAGACAATGTGTGTACATACCAGCGTTAACATTTAACACTTTTTCGTCAAAGCACTTCTACTCATAAACATAAATATTCTGGATCAAGCTCCTAGCTCATTTAGTATTTTTTATCGCACAAGAGAGGCTAGTAGTTGTGAAAGCTCGTCGAGAACGATGAAGTCAAACCTGGTCGATGCGCCATAAAAACCAAACACCCAAAACCAACCAACGACAACGATGAAGAGTTATCATATTCACTGTCGATGTTTCCATATAGATTGGATTCCATCGGACAGGATCTTAGACATACAACGTGAGATGACCTTCAGAGTTAAATCGACTTGCCTTTTGTATATGTGTGGAAATATGAATTTTGCATATATTAGAGCTAAAGCTTTGTCATCCCGGCATCCGGGATGACAAAGAAATTACTTCTCCGGCAAAGCTGCATATAGCCTTGATGACGACCTTGCCGATCACCAAAGGTCCCCCGAAGATCATCTCGTCGTGGAACATCGACTTCCGACCGGTGATAAATCTTGAATTGGCAGATCGAGCAAATCACGGAGGTAGCGAGTGGAGACAAAGTAGATCTGGTCCGTCGCGGATAGTCCAATCTGCAAACCAATGTAGGGCCAAGGTCGGAAGGCAGAAAAAGAAAAAGACAAAAAGACGTAAATTCAGGCCATCCACAATATGCTCGTGGCTATTGCAGCCTATTGTCGAGTTTTGGAGCAGATGTCACGGGGAAAGGGGCTGTCACAGGCACACATAAAAAACATAAACAACTCCGCATACCTGCGACACGGAAAGAGTCAGCAAGTATAGTAAGTATCATAATAATTCAGCAGCAGTAAGTCTCCATGGATACACGCACAGGCGTACTGACACCAGAGGCCGCTGATGCGCCGGGACCGGAACTGTGGCGCGGTCATGCGCTCTTAACGCTCGCTGCATGATCTGCGCAGTCGACGCGATCCTGAACTACAAGCTCTTAACCCTCACCTATTGAGGGTCGTTGGCCACGCGCTCTCACGGTTCGATTTCGGCTATGGGCGCCAAGATGTTGTAGAGGGAGCTCTGGAATTCATAATGGCTGATGGTGCTTCGTTTGTGCATATCTTATGCAAGGAACAAATCCGGATCACGTCAGGTCACTTAGATATTACGTCATTCTTGAGAGCATGTCCGTTGTGCTAAACCGGGGTTGGTGTTGGATGCACAGCAGTATTAGCCAACCAAACTTCATCATTTTGCACAAATAGATGTTTGCATATAGATGATGATGATTGCAAATAGATGTAATCATGCATAGGGAAGACCGGGTCTAGTTGATACAATTTTGGTTAAGCTCAAAATATCCCATCACTCCGGGAGGGCAGCGAGGAAATAGCTACAACTACGCTGAGCTTAAAGCAGCAAAGCATCGCGCAACTACCGGTTCATCAACATGCCTCGCTATTGGGGTAAGTCGTTACCGGCGAAGGCTATCCAGGCATAAGCTGCATTCAATATATACATGGCGTAAGCTATTCCCACGCATAAATCTATTGTCACCCATAAATGCCCATCTATGAGTGGCAATATCTTACGCTACCTGAAAGGTACACATCTCACGCTTACAGTAATAATAATGGATTGAGTCCTGACTGACTATAGCTGATGGTCATGTCAGTTGTGGAATGTGCAAACGTTCATTCCGTTGCTGCACATTTTCATCCGTTCAGCCTTTTCCGTGGGATGAGAAATTTCCGTAGAATTATTGAATACGATCATCTTGCAAGAGTTTTAGTAAACACCTTACTGAAAATAGGCAATTATGTGATTATTTGATTTCATTACCCTTCCACAAAATGCTAATATAGGCTGGTGTTGCTACAGGCTGATTAAAGTTCATGTAGCGCCGCCATTCAACAATCGAGAGTCGAAGGGAACTGTGTTTGTGTTTACCGCGAGAAGAGGGCGCCATTAGGGGCCTGTTTTGCAGCCATGACAACCGGCTGCATGCTTCTGAAGAAAATGTATCAATCATTCCGTGTATTAACTAAACTCGGTCTCCCCTATATGGCAAGCGGGCTGAAAGCATCCTCAAATACATACGAGTGTCTATCTATATTGTGTTGAGGAGAAACTATCACAAAGTCATGTACGGTCATGTACGGTCACTAATTCTGCCGACATTGACCTGCTTGTCACCTTCGAATGGCAAGGGAGAGGGCTGATACTGGCCCCAGGCAATTCCAAAAAGAGAAGGCCTGGGAAACGACACAAAAATCCACCGTGAAGCTTCGTAAAAGGTGGCATAAATGACGCAAAATAAGACCTTGTAGATTCTTTGATTGACCTCAGGCGGGACTGTCAAAAGTCACAATCTGTTGTGAATCTTGTGCAAATTGTGACAGATATACTGCTCATATGCGTACAAAATTCCTACCACTGTGTTCTTTCGGAACCAGACAGTCAAATGAAATATCGCCCGATTCGTTGTCATTCATAAGGAAGTCAACATATCAAATCAAAGCCTTAACCAAAATTCCTACATTTTTCTAAAAATTTCCATTTTTTACTGCTACAAGGTAAAAATGGCCGCTAAATCTCAATGCCACACGCAAGATCGCCCCAATGATTCTACACTTGAAAAGGGTTTTCTGACTTCATCTTAGGTGAGTAACCTTAGAAAACCCTGGTCCTTGGAAGATCTCTGATTGTCCCTTATATCATGAATTTTAGTTTCATGTCCACTGCTATTCATAAGCCATATTAATTATCGTTTTGTCACACTTCGTGAAATGATTAAGTTTTACATGGTCAGTGGACCACTATACCTTACATGTTGAATTAGTTCAGGGTCCCATCATGATGCGCGTGGTACAAATCAATACGTTACGTTTAGATCTGCGCGTGTACACTCACTCCTTGGTCTATTTATGCAAGCTTTGGAATGTGATAGTGTCTCAACCAAAATATCCCATTTTCGACATCTTCGTCTTTGACCTGACATAGGGGTCAACAGCACACTTCAAGAGGTCGTGTTGGGCGTCAATAGATACAACTGTGCCAATCGATGTGCAGCTTTCTGCTATGTATTGCTTAATGAGAGGGAAAATGGCGACGGGATGGTGCTCCGCCCCCTCTAATACCATTTAGCGATGATGACGGAAATACTCTCGTTGGGTGACGTCAATGTGAGTAGGTGCTGCAATTACACCAGAAGAGGACTCCATCTTTCATTCTCTGACAAATGTATTTAAATTAGAAGCCATTGGACTTAACGCCAGTCCGAGATTCAGCCGCCCAGCGCTAGCCGAGAGTCGCTATGGATTTTCATCGCTGTGTGGCTGCGCAGCCTCACCCCCCCCCCCGCACTCCCCCCAACCACCACCCCATCCCCCTCTTACCACACTCGCTTCCTCAGAAGCCCGCACGCAGATCACACCGCCGACGTGCGAAGCGCTGCCACCACCTGCTCTCATCGGCGCATCCCCGCGGCGGGTGTCTCCGCGCCCACATCGCCGCCGGCCGCGCGGCGCGTGTCAGCGCCGGGATTCGCCGCCGCGCCAGCTGGCCGTAATTTGACACGTGACGGCGCGCGGCCTGCCCACCCACCAGCTCCAATCTGGCCGGCGATGTGTAATGGCGCAGAACGGCAAACACGGCCGGACGGCCGGGCTCGGACCGCGCCGCGCTGCGTACACACAGTCGGCCGGGACGGCGGCGGCCGACACAGGGCAGATACGCAGCGGCCGAGCGGAGAATGGCGGGAAACGGCGGGAGGGGCGTTGTTTATTGTTTGTTTGTTGGGTTGTTCTCGACGCACTTTATGCACGATCGCGGCTCATGGCGCCGCCCACACTGTTTTGCCGGTGGCCCGCGGGATTGGGAAATGTGCAGAGTTGTGCGAGTGTTGAACTCGGGACCTTTGATAACCAGAGCTCGACACCTTAACCTCTCGGCCATCCCCGTCCCAGGGGAGAGGGGGAGAAAGAGGGAGAGAGCGAGACTGTTAGAGAGAGAGAGAGTGGAGGGAAAGAGTAAGGGTTATGTCAATATAGGGGCAGGGAGAGTACGAAAGAGTGGAGGGGGAGAAAGGAGGAGGAAGGAGGAGGAAGGAGGAAAACGAAAAAGAAAGCAAGTTAGTTATTAGGGCTTTAGGGCGCATCGACGAAAAAGAAAGCAAGAAAGCGGGAGTGAGAGATGGGAACAGGGAACAACCAGAGAATGAAAGTGAGAGAAAGAGAGAAGTAATTTCTGTCAGATATCTATCGAACGAAAAAGAGAGTGAGTGGGGAAATGAACGGTGATGGTGATGAATTGGGAGTTTAGGGGCGCGTCAACTGCCAAGGTCATTTTGCGCACATTGGGCGAATGAACAATGTTGCGGGTGAGTGGCCGAGTGAGTGGGTAAATGGGACAGAAGGAGCGAATACAAGTGAAGGACAATTGGGCATTATCGGATAAATCAGTTCGGACAATTCTTGCGGTGAGCAGTGACCACGAGGGCGGAAAATGATGGAAATTTCTGGATGTCGGACCCGGATAAATGATGTCACCACGATAGTTTATCTCCGTCATGTTGACATTGTTGCCCGTAGCTGATGTTTCTAAAAATTCACACGAAGATTTCACTGGAAGTCCTTTTTCATCGTCATGATTCCAAGTAAATGTGGGAGATACAACAGGAGCATCAGCAGGGAGACAAGTTTACTTTTTTAAGCAAACAAAAAACGCATGAACAGCTCAGGGCACAGAAGCAACACCATCACCGCAGGGTCAACGCATATACCTGCAGACAAAAAGTGTGATACAAGGGCTCGAAACTCGACCCTACTTCAAATTCGGTGCCCCCACCCCTATTCTTACGGCTCAGTTCTAAGTGTGGGACTCCGGAGCACCGGGAAAAACGGCTCACGGACGTGCGACGCAGTATTCATAAATTGAACAGGGTAGTTCAATTCTTACAGTAACCTGTAATTGGACGGGAAAGTGGTTTAACTTTACGGGTCCGACGACATTAGTAGGCTGTGCCCTGGCAGAGAATGACAAAACCGTCTAAGATGAAGAAAGCACGAATGTGCAATACAAAAGCTACCGAAAGCTATTTCTGGACAATATTCGCGAATTGCGCACTGCTTTTTATGAAGGAAATGGCAGCCCTGCCATCGTGTTGACAACCTTTGTTAGTCTGAGTCCTCACTGTTTCGTGCTGGCTGACGGCGGGGCACTCTTGACCTCTGTGTGTGTGACATGTTAATCGTGACACATTGATTAGTATGCTTCCGGCCGACCAACATGTTTATACGCTTAGTGATGAAGTATCGCGGCTGACTCGTCGCCACTTTATCGCCCAGACGCAATCGCAGTACTTCAAGCAGCTGCGTGACTATCTCCGATATCGAGGCGGCCGTGGTCGGTGCTTTTTCGATTATTTTTTTCGTTCGTCATCCAGGATGCGGCTCACGGTTTTCATTGGGATAACTCCCATTGCACTATAGATCTGATAGCGCTAGGCACTAGCGATTCATACAAAAGCTTTTGTATGGTCCAACTCCACAGCGCAAAATACGGCTGCAGTGGCAGCGTTCCATTCTGCGTTGATTCCTTACACGAAGCCGAGTGCATTTGGGACTGGAGGAAATCCACTTCTTCTCCGGTGGCTGCGCTGGAAAATATAAAAAGAACCAAGCTTTGGAAATATTTGCAGACACAAGAACGACTGGAGTATCAGACATGAGTGTATTTTGTTTTAGCAACCGCGCACGGCAAAAATGCACGCGATGGAATTGGTGGACTGACGTCAGCAAGCGACCTGTAGTCAGCCTGCAGCGGCCACAAGATGAGCAAATCGTCAGCTTTCAGCATTCTCTGGAAACTGTGAGTCATCCTTCGGCACTAAGATTGTGTTTTTCTTTGTCTGAGCGTACGAAATGTGCAGTGCGGCCGGCAAGCTTGCAGCTCGGTTTCGTGAATCGCTTCGCTTGAAAAGCATAAAGAAACTTCGACGCTTTGTGCCGTGAGACAAGAAGAGATCATGATTGCAGAGATAATGGGATATTTTGGGTACCAAAATGAAATGCAATACAATGCAAACTATGGGAGCTGCCGGGCCACAGCCCTATGTTACTCCCATCAACGTCGCGTAGTTGTACGTAGCGCAAACTTATGGTGCGAGGCGTTTGATGTGTTGGAGGCGCTAAAAATTGGCCTCAGAAAAATCGTTCCCGTGCGTATGACAAGCAGACTGATAGCTAGGCAGCTCGCGAAAACGGCTGCAGGGAAGGCTGAAGACCTCTCATCAAACCAGGGGAGGCCCAGGTCCGAAAATGTTTGGACTGAATAAAGGGCATGGCAAATTAACATCACCAGGATAACAAGCCAGGGCAGTCCGAACCCCCGACACTCAAGGCATCCCCAGCTGTAGCTGCGGCCTACCAGTTTGAGCGGCACAATACCCCCACCAGAAGAACCTACTCACCCGGTGCAAAAACAACTCAATGCATTCTTTACCTGCATCTCATCCTCACAGGAAACTATGTACAAAGTCCGTCGCCGGCTGGCACACAACTCAGCCTGAACTTCATCATGCCTTGACGCAGCATGTGACACCGAGTTACATTTAGTTGGCAACCACACAGGCTGCATATGCGACGTAAGCCAGCTCCAGTGACCCCCTACGGTGCCGCTTCACCTCCAGGGACGCCCTGCGGCATATTGCTCGCGCAGCACTTCGCCATACGATCGCGATCGCGAGTCGCCACTTGGGCGACTCGAGAGGGTTCAGACAATCACCGATACGGGTACTGCAGTGCATGATCCCACTGCAGAAGTCACAGCCGTACCAGATACGGGGGCCGCGTCACGCCGATCGTGGTCTGCCTCCAGCAACTGCAGCCATAGCTGATGAACGGAGGAAACAAGCCGGCAGACGCGACCACTTCGCCGCATTCATTACAACTGAAGCCTGACATCCGCTGACTTGATCTCTGGTCTGTCTGTAACACAAATGAGGGGAAATTTTGTAGTCCTCTCTTTTGCCCCGAGATTTTGACGTGTTTCACAACGACTTTGATGCATGCGTGATGCATTTGAATTGTTCCTGAAGGCAAATTGCGCCACTTACACATGCAAGCTGAGGAGTGCGTGCAGGGAAGTAGCTCCCAACCCAGGAGGTAGGCTCGATCTTCGTGCTGTCGAACAACCAGCTATATTTGAGAAAAAAAGGCAACAGTCGGATTGCCCTTCGTGATAACTGAAGCGATTATGTGTGGCCTAAACTGTCAGTGTAGAGCAAACAGTTGTAAAAGTGGCACCGGCGGATTATGGACTCCGAAATTGGGAGGCTTTATCAACTTCATCTACTTTAGATTAACTTCATGTCATTTGGATCATAAATCACGTCTTTGTGTGGCACTCCTTGCAGTCATGCCAGACGAGAAAGGTGGATGGAGGCATGAAAACGCACACGGGAGGAATGGTGCATATTTTTCATCCGCGAAAATCTCGAGGGCCCAAGGTCAGCACGTATGCCACTGAGCTGAACACTTCGCCAACTATATATTTTTTTTCGACGTGGTAATCAAGACACTCAGAAATTGGGGATGATATTTGGTGTTGATGCGCTCATGTCTTCTGGGTCTCGTTTCGCTACGAGCGAAGGCGACTCCTGGTAGAGTGTAATTCCTTCGTTCACTCAGATGTTTTCTATGTTCCATTTTTGCCGTCTATTATCCAAATATTTTTGCAATACGCCTAATATTTATATTTTTTAATAAAATCGGTGCAGGGCGGCATTTCCGCCCACAGACGGTTTTCGCCATCGTCTGAACGTCGCAGCACGGCATTTGAAGTCCCAATTTCCGCCCTCGCAGCCAAACCTGCTCTTTTCGTGTTGAGATCCGTCAAGTTTCATCACCACATTTCCACGGAAGTATCCTCAATCTTTGTTCAAAGTAAAAGATGTAAATATCTGTTCCAAGCAAGCCGGCGAGAAGGCCGCCGCACAAGGATGGTGTAGACGTGTCTTACCACGTTGGTTTGTTACTGGAGTCGACGCGTCGACTGCGTCGGTCCTGCAGCGTCAGTCTTACCGCGTGATCTGTTATACTGCACGGTGCTACCTACTTACGATAAATACCCTTACCATCTCAGGCAATATGTATGTACCCCTGTGGTCATCATTGCCAACAGAGTTGTAGGCTAACTTGGTTGGTTATTGGTTTTACGACACATCGACCGTTGAGTCATGTAGCGTCGCCAATCTCTCACGCCGATTGGTCGCGGGCGAAGAGTAGCGACAGGTGAGATTCGAACCTACAGCCTTTCGATTGTGAGACGAGCGGCTTACCCCTAGACTACTCGTACCCTGTAGGCTAACTTGTGGACGGTTGGTCCCATACAGCTGAAATTGTGCACCTTTTGACGCCGGGGGCACGATGGCGAATTCTGTTAGAAAAAAGGACCTGGCAGCATAATTGGAGGGACGCTGAGAGGCCAGCTCAGAGACGCCCTCTTGAATAGGTGGTGTATCGTTGCCCCTGGAATCTGCACAAAGTAAATCTGAAGTCGATATGCTTGACCCAAAAGGCGAGTGCTTGTAGTTCTACCGAAAAGGCAGGAAGAAGCAAAATAAAATCAGTGTACTTGCCACAAGGTGGCAGGTGGGATCATCTCGAACTCGGGGAAATGTTGGACAGAAATGTTATCGCCGCAGAACGCACCCACGCCCTCAGCAACCCGTTGCCCGCAACTAGATCTTCCCCTCTCAACAGCACCCAGCACGCCACCTCTGCCGCCAGGGGCGCTAGTGAACGTCTGCAAGTTTGGCCGAGCAGATTGCCGGCGGCGGGCGGCGAAATACGTCGTTCCGAGTGGCAAATAGCCGCCGGCGGCGTGGGTACGGTTTTGATCAGCGCTGAAATTGTGCCCGTCTGGTCCACTGTGGCCGATGTCCGGCGTCTTCACCGGAAATACACCAGCTCACCCGGGTCAAATGCATTCGCCCATAGCTGGCCAGTTGCCCAGCACGGGTAATCAAGGTCTTTTTCCACGTGACTGCAGTTCAATCCGCAATCCTCCGGATGAGAGGATTTGCCATCCACTCCTAATTCTTTAGAGTTGAAAAGATTGCAAACAAGTTAGGTAGTCTGCGACCAGGTTGCGATTATTTGCAGTAGAGCAAAGTATCGATCAAACTCGCTTGATCTGTTCCGACCCGACTCGCTAACTCTAATCTGCTCCAGCCCGATCCACCGAGTCCAATGTGCCTCGACCCGACCCGCCGAGTCTCAGTGCAAAATAATTGACGATGTGACCTGGAAATTCACAGTTAATGGAATTGTGCTATTTCATCCTTGTCTTAGGTTTTTACAAGTTTGCCACATGATGTATGGGCAGTCATCATGCACACGACTGCGAAATACTGTAAAATGCATCTGACTGAAGTGAAAGTCATTCCACTTTTTTAATCCTTAAGTGGCGAACCTTTATTTTCTTCCAATCCTTCACTATTCCAAAGCAACTTCTTTCTTCATCCACACAGTTCATGGTGAAGTAATTTGAGGACACTGCCGAGTCTGATCTGCTCCAACCCAACGAGTCTATTTTGGTCCGACCCGACCTACCGGGTCTAAGCTGCTCCAACTCGACCCGCCGAGTCTAATCAATGGCACACCAGAATCTGACGAAAACCAAAACTGTTATCCGCAGTGTTAATCCATTTCAGACAAAGCTTGATCTTGTTTCAGCACGTGTTCCAGCACGCGTTTCAGCACGCGTTTCAGCACGCGTTTCAGCACGTGTTCGCTTTCAGTGTGGCAGCCACAGGGCAGCACGCAAGACTGAAGAGTCAGGCAGGCGCAATTGCACGGTGGGATATGAATTAGTATTTTATATGCATAGACGCAGAGCGTACGTATATTATAGCATAGTGTAATAAGATACACCATAATTGTAGTGATGTTACATTTGTGGTGCAAGAAATTGCATGCAATTACCCGTTTTGGCAGGCTTGAAATATCTGTCATGCAACTCAATTAAAATTCAGCCGAACAGTACGGATATTTCGAAACGTCTAGAAACAGCATAGCTACATCACGATTGCGTCGCCGTCCGACAGAATGGATGTTACGTGGGCCGGCTCCGGTTACTCACTACTGTCGTCATGCTCGTGGTTTACATCCGCCGGTGTTTTCTCTCGTACAATGTCGACGATGAGAAAAAAAAGTGCGCTGGCACAACTTTACTGAAATTGATCTTCTTAGCATGAATTGCAACGGCTCTGGTCTTTCCAGCATCGCTTTCCTCTGGAGTTGTTCACAGTCGAAAACTGCGTTCCGGGAGAGTACTTTTGCGAACACTATCACCCCATCTCTGAGCCTCAGAAGCCACCACACACCGGTATCTGTTGTGCTGTCTCGAGGCATTTGTTAGGCTAATTCAGTGAGCGAGGCTTGACTAGTAATGCGAGAACGCGCCTGCCAAAATATCTGTAGAGAAACTACCCTCAACGTAGACGAGTCGCACAGAAATCCAGCGAAAAAGGTGTCGGATATATTCCGGGGAATTTGGTGGGAAGACACTGCTTTGCTAGCTTCATCAGTGATTTTTCCTCGCAGGTCATACAACTCAGTACTCACACTAATGCTTCGCAGTAGATCAACACGAGGCGATGCATCACTTCACATGTTGGTGCACAAAGAGATTACACGAAGAGGGAGATGCAGAGGAAGGATTTGGAGATTGAGCGAAAGGCAGCCGTTACGGCAACCGAATTACCGCATCTCATCACTGGCGAACAACCTGCCCCGGAAGCAATGAAACAAACAATAGGCTGATCCGGCCTACCCCAGGCTAACTCTAGGCGCACCACTACGGAGCCACGAGCGGTTGCAATCACACTGCCGGTGTACGTCTCCTCGCGCAATGCTCCGCGGCAGTGAGGTGCGTAGCCCCGCTGATGGGCCGCCTATTGATTAAACGGGCCGGTGCGACTGCCAGTGCGGCCGACTCGACGCCGTCGTCGCCGTCGTTGCCGTCGATGGCGACAACGGCGGCGACGAGTCGGCCGCCGAGGGCGTGCGTCGGCTCGCCGCGACACCGATGTTTACCGATGTCATCGGCACGGAAGTGGCGATCGCCGCACGTCGCCGTCGGGGACGGGGAGTCGACGGGACACGGGGCTCGGGAAACGTGGCGGATGTACGGCACGCGCGAAATGCTCGGGACACGGGGCACACTTCGGCGTGTCCATAGAACTTCAATCTGGAAATGTATATTATATATATATATATATATATATATATATATATATATATATATATATATATATATATATATATATATATATATATATATATATATATATATTGGGGAAGGTGTCGAAATTCCGTGCACAAGTGAGGATTAAAATCGGTTTGGGGACCACTAGTTTTCCATCCGAAGCCGATCCCTGCCGCTGATAGGCCGCAGCCAAAAACAACCACTGGGAAGCGAAAACGTACCTAGTTCCATAACCTAGCTGTCTAACGTCTAAGCAGGTCCGGGTGTACTCGGTTTCGATCACTTCTCCCATCTCATTACACTGAGACCGCGTCGCAGAGTGCGTCGCGGTCTACACGGCGCGAGAAGGAAATGAGCAACCACTCTCGTGATCTTACGTTTCCTCCTGCCTTTTGCCAAGCACTTTGCCAAGTTGCATACGAAATATCTCACAGATGGGGAGCGGTTCTCAGTCGTTTCCATCGCCCCGCCCCCGTCGACCGTCGACCTCCTCCTACCTCAACAGGTCTGTTAATGCCAGCGGCTGTGTCTGTCAATGCCAGCGGCCGCGTCTGTCAATGCCAGCGGCTGCGTCTGTCAACGCCAGCGGCCGCGTCTGTCAATGCCAGCGGTCGCGTCTGTCAATGCCAGCGGCCGTGTCTGTCAATGCCAGCGTCCGCGTCTGTCAATGCCAGCGGCTGCGTCTGTTAATGCCAGCGACTGCGTCTGTTAATGCCAGAGGCTGCATCTGTCAACGCCAGCGGCCGCGTCTGTCAATGCCAGCGGCCGCGTCAGTCAATGCCAGCGGCTGCGTCTGTTAATGCCAGCGGCTGCGTCTGTCAATGCCAGCGGCTGCGTCTGTCAATGCCAGCGGCTGCGTCTGTCAATGCCAGCGGCTGCGTCTGTCAATGCCAGCGGCCGCGTCAGTCAATGCCAGCGGCTGCGTTTGCCAATGCCAGCGGCTGCGTCTGTCAATGCCAGCGGCCGTGTCTGTCAATGCCAGCGGCTGCGTCTGTCAATGCCAGCGGCCGCGTCTGTCAATGCCAGCGGCTGCGTCTGTCAATGCCAGCGGCCGCGTCTGTCAATGCCAGCGGCGGGCCACCGCGCTCCATCGGCCGTGCAAGCATCACGTCGGCATCCACGCCGGTACCCGCCTACCACGCCGGTACGCGGGTACAGCAGCGACAAGGGCTCGTCGGCGACATGCGGTGGAGCTGGCGCGGCGACCTCTCCCGCCCCAGCGGCGGCGCGACGGACGCCGCACAGAATGTCGCGCCGCGCCAGGCGAGCTGCGCCCGCACACAACTGGCGCCAATTAGCGTGCGGCCGGCGTGGCCGGGTCAAAAGCGCGCCGGCGGGAATTTGGCGCCCCGGCACGCACCTGGCTCGCCGGCGGGCGCCCTGCAGACACGCCGCCGCCCGCACGCGTCGGCGCCGGCGACGTGTCGTCGACGCGACTCTGCGCAACTTGCGCGGGGGTCTTCCCGGTCCCGCCAGCCGCCCGGCCTGGGCCGGCTGCACGCACCAGCCAGCCGCCGACACCGCCGCGCCGGCCTTGCCGCCAGACGACGACCCAAGCGTCTCGGCCGCCCGGCGCGGCTCGCCGCCAGCCGCCATTCGGGAGTTACGACCAGGCCCGGGGATCTGACCGAGCTGCTCGCCGCAGAATCGGACGAGTTTCAGCGCCAATAGATGACCTCGGCTTTTTCCCATATAAGGACAATGCCTCCCGCTCCTGGCGCCGTCGATTCTCCCCGACCTATCGCGTCATACGTCTCTCAAATGTCGCAAGTTGCTGCAGAACTTATGCATCAGTGCAGCGTTGAACCGCACGTTTGGCGCATCGATACTTAGGGATTTTAAATAAACACCAGAAAGCACTTAGACTCTTCCGGAGTGAGGAATGTACTTATTTGATGCCAAACCCAAACAGAGGGCGAAGCAATTTGGAGCAAGGCCAGTTAAGAAAGCCTAAATTGCTATGTTTTAGCGAAGTGTAACGAACGCAGAAGGCGTTTGGAAATGTAATAATAACCGCAATCATGTGAATGACGTCCGAGTTCTTCCTGGGGTGGCTTTATCAACCAGGGTCCTATTGCTAAACAGAGCTTGTTGCGTGATCCCTGACCCCACCACCCGATCCATGAATTCCAGTTCAACGGCAGAATTTTGACCGAAAGTTTAGCGTGCCGTGAATGCACCGGCACGGTCGCCCGGTAGCTCCTCCCCGGCCTTATCGGGCCAGCTGCCAACCGATCCTTCCAGTCGGGGGCTAAATGGAAGCACGAAGCAACCAGTGTAAAAGTAATTGACCATGTGACCTGGAAATTCCCAGTTAATGGAATTGTGCTATTTCATCCTTGTCTTAGGCTTTTACCATTCTGCCACATGATGTGTGAGCAGTTATCATACACACGATTGTTAAATAATGTAAAACCCGTGTGACTGAAGTGAAAGGGATTGTTTTTAATCCTTAAGTGGCGCTCCTGCATTTTCTTCAAATCTTTCACTTTTCCAAAGCAGCTCCATTCTTCATCCACACAGTTAATGGTGAAGTAATTTTAGGACCCTGGAAGCAACTCGAACCCTGTGTTGTCAGGACAGGGGAGACGAAGAGCAGTCCAACACTTTACCCAACTGCGCAGCCGGGGCGGCAAAGCCGTGTGTCATAAAATTTGCAAGGCTGAACAAAGGACCGGTTTTCGGCACTCTGCAGCGATGCAGATTCAAAATGAATGTAAAGGTTTATTTTCGGAAAACGTTCGGGCAGCCAAGCTGGTTGGTGTCTTTCCATATGGTGTCACACAACTTTGAATGTCTGCGCTACTCTCGTCGAAAAGCCATAGCAGCGCCAATTTCAGCATCCTGGCTGAAAAGGGCCCCATCCTCATCGCAGTTACTACTTTTTTTCATTTTTATGCTGAATGTCACCGATCCCGACCAAATTCTTACGTTTCGTCCATATTATGTCGTTGCTATCTCTCCCGGCGAAACTTTCTTGAAATATGCCCCGTGCCACAGGGAGCGTAACTGTCAACGAGCACACTCTGGCCCGTCTCTCGACTATCCAGCTTTCCCCATTGTGTCAGGTTTTTTAGCGTCCTACAGAACATAAGCAGCTCAGGGCCCTCAACACACACCAAGCACCGGACCAGGTCAGCAGCCTCGGCCAGCCTCGAGTTGGTCGGACCGACTCACAGCCATGGTCTGCCCTGATCCTCCCACGGATCGTGACTATCCTGGGCTCCAGACCGGCTCACAGCCATGGTCTGCCCTGATCCTCCCACGGCTTGTGACTATCCTGAGCACCGGACCGAACAACAGTCATGGTCTGCCCTGACCCTCCCGCGGCTCGTGACTATCCTGAGCACCACACCAACCGATAGCCATGGTCGGTCTGCGAACTATGTGTGAGTGCTCCAGTACCCCGACACAGCATCAGGCGCTCGGTCGACGGTTCCAGATATTGGCGCAAGGGGCCGCGCCTGCCCGGTTGATGACAACACAAGAACCGCATGACTATAAACGCGGCCGAGGTGGCATGTCAAGATCCACAGTGGCTAGGAAGAGAGCAATTGCAATCCCCTCTACAATTTTACAACCAGAATTGACGAACAGTCATGTTGCAATGTTTCGGTTTTGACAGGAACAATTTGATACCGGCCGCCCTAGAGTACGTGCGTGCATCAGATGCTGTACACGCTAAGGGTGTCGGAATGGTGAAGGGATTGGAAGGGATAGGGATGCAACGAAGGAAATTCGGTTCCAAATTCGTCTTGAAAAACTGGCCTCGGTTAAACAACATCAAGATAAAGAAATGAGAGGCGAAATTGAAGATGACGCGCTCACCACGTCGCTCACCACATGGGGAACGGCCAGAACAAGGATGAGATGCTCACCATGTCTCTCATCGCATTGAGGAAACGGCCACACCATGGATAGCATGCTTACCATGTCTCTCATCACACTGAGGAAGCAGCCACACCATGGATGATATGCTCACCATGTGTCTTGCCACATTGAGGAAACTGCCAGAGCACGGATGGGATGCTCACCATGTCTCTCACCACATGGAGGAAACGGCCAGAACACGGATGAGATGCTCACCATGTCTCTCGTCACATTGAGGAAGCAGCCACACCATGGATGGCATGCTCACCATGTCTCTTACCACATTGATGAAACGGCCACACCATGGATAGCATGCTCACCATGTCTCTTACCTCATTGAGGAAGATACCACAACACGGATTGGATGTTCACCATGTCTCTCACCACATGGAGGAAGATACCACAACACGGATTGGATGTTCACCATGTCTCTCACCACATTGGGGAAGCTGCCACAACACGGATGGCATGTTCACCATGTCTCTCACCACATGGAGGATGTGGTCTGAACGCGGCCTATTCCTTTCAACGCCCATCCATTGTTCTAATTTGAGCTTTCTGATCCAATCTATTCTGAGTTTGCTGGGGAACGCGAAAGCACGCGAACCATTTTCCGACTAATTGTTATCGTGATCGACCGGACGGCTGCGGAAATGTCTCCCGCCACATGGAGGAAACGGCCTGAACACGGATGGGGTGCTCACCATGTCTCTCACCACATGGGGAAACGGCCTGAACACGGATGGTGCCATTCAGCGGATGACCCCACCCCACTCAGTCTTAAGGAAAATATACCAGTGTAGGCACTGACTGTTTCACTAAGGCCAATCTTAGTTAGGTATTTGGGCTTTAGGGCGCATCGACCATGTTGATCATATAGCGCCCATAACTGTGTTCCTGTCTACCTAAGTTTTATGTTCCGTCCAGGATTACTTTCACGTTTAAGGAGCACTCACTATGCCCAAACGAGGGCGATATATTTACCTCCCTGGATATATGACAGCAAATCGTATTTGCGACAGAAACTCGAATAGTTGTCCATTCTGAATCACACGTGACCCATCACCGAGAAGATTTGTCATCGTCAGTGCGGATACCTCTCTTCCAGTGTCGACTTCGTTCGGCTGCGAAACGAGGGCACACCAGAAGGATGTGTCGGACCGTTAATGGGACATCACAACGAGCGCACATCGGTCTGTCTTGATTCTGCAGCAGGTAGCCGTGGGTGGCATAGGTGTGTTCTATCCGTATCCTGGCGAGCACTACCTCCTCCCTCCGTGAAATTCTTGACGATGACTCCCACCGCCCTAGATTTGGTGTTAGCACACAACTAGCACCGTGAGACGGGGGACCTCAACCTCCAGGACTCCGTCAACCCCGGGGGACGTGCCGAGGGGGCGTGGCTACCACGATAAAACTGAGCTGGTGGGCAGGACCGGGGAAGTTGTCCTGCTTGCTCATAGCTGGGATAGTTGGTGTTGTAGGGCCAGGTGAAGGACATAGATGTTGGGATGAGATGGGCATTGGAATTGGAGCGTGTGGATGGAAGGACGAGTGAGACACTCTTAGTCTGACCTCTCACCGGCGTCCTGGTCTGACCTCTCCCCGGCCGCCTGGTTTGACCTCTCCCCGGCTGCCCGGTCTGACTTCTCCCCGGCTGCCTGGTCTGACCTCTCCCTGGCTGCCTGGTCTGACCTCTCCCCGGCTGCCTGGTCTGACCTCTCCCCGGCTGCCTGGTCTGACCTCTCCCCGGCTGCCTGGTCTGACCTCTCCCCGGCTGCCTGGTCTGACCTCCCCCCGGCTGCCTGGTCTGACCTCTCCCCGGCTGCCTGGTCTGACCTCTCCCCGGCTGCCTGGTCTGACCTCTCCCCGGCTGCCTGGTCTGACCTCTCCCCGGCTGCCTGGTCTGACCTCTCCCCGGCCGCCTGGTCTGACCTCTCCCCGGCTGCCTGGTCTGACCTCTCCCCGGCTGCCTGGTCTGACCTCTCCCCGGCTGCCTGGTCTGACCTCTCCCCGGCTGCCTGGTCTGACCTCTCCCCGGCTGCCTGGTGGTCCGGCTGCCGGATCCTTGAGGCTCGCGATCCCCACCACCACGTAAAGGCCTCGTCGGGGGGACTAAGGCCAATCTGACCCGGGTCACTGCCCCTCTGAAGTCAATACATTGATCAATCGGGCATCCATATCGTAATCATTCCGGGCCGGCGCGGTACGTCATCAGGAAGCGGGGGAGCGGAAACATGCACCATCTCTCCATGACAAGATGAGCAGCTCCAGAGGGCACCAGCACGCGCGTGGAAAGTGGCACGTGAGCGAATGTCGGATACTGACGACGACAAATACGGTGCGGATGTCAACGACCCCCTCCACCCTCCGCTCTCGTTCCGCCGTCTACGGCTTCTGGCGTGATGGCGGAGCGATCGCCCACCCAACCGAAGACTTGCGCCGCCAGTACTGGCTGCGGGGTGTGATCTATTAGTGGCTGTTGTCCCATTGTGTTCTGCCCTGAGGTCACCTGCTCATCTCGTGAATGTTGCCACCACCTTCACCTATCCGCGGCGGGTGACAACTCCGCCTGGTGTCGATCGGAACTGCAGGTGTGAACATGTCCACGTTTCATTTAGTCTTTCCCAGCATGAGACTTGAAGCCATTTGAACTACCCCTTTCCCGTTACTCATGACATGCGAGTGACACGGCTCGGAAGAGAAGGGCAAATAAAATGGCAAACTAGGCAGAGGGGACGAGTAGCCTGGTGGTAAGTCGCTCGTCTCACAATCGAAAGGTTGTGGGTTCGAATCTCACCTGTCACTACTCTTCACCAGCGACCAATCGGCGTGAGAGATTGCCGACGCTGCATGACTCAACGGTCGATGTATCGTAAAACCAATAACCAACCAACAAACAAGGCAAACAGTCTCCGGGCGTGGTTGAGAGGGAGGGAGGGTAGGAAGGGGGTAGGTATCAGGTAGGTCCGTTGTTGCAATGCGATGCAACATCAGTGCGAGTGGGAAACAGAAGCTTGGGGATGCGCCCTTTCTGTCCCGACTTCTCGGTACCGACCGAGACCGACGTGATGCGATTCCTCAAAACCGCTCGGCCTTCAGATAGCGGGAAATGCCACATCGCATCTACGTAATTGCTACTTCGTGCGACTGGAACCGCTTTGTAACAGCTCCTGTGTGCTCTTATTACCCATTGATCGCGCTGCATCTCAAATGAAGCTCTGTCCAGATGCCTGCAGGTTCGCCAGTAGAGTGATTCACGTACTCGGCAGATCACCTGGACCCCCTCCCTCTTCCCCCATGTCCAAGCCGGCGTTCGCGGGGTGCCGGCGGCGGTCGTGTCCTGGGCAGTCGTGACCAGCCGCCTGAATAGTGAGCGTGACCACCGGCCGGCGGACAGAGCGCTCCCCAATAACCACCTGTCGGACCGGTCGGCAATAACGGCCGGCCGCCGCCGACCGGTTTCACTTTTCAACCCGACCCAGTTCCACCTGCGGTCGACAGGTCCGGACGCGCATCATCGCTCACTTTCGGAGCACACCACGGGTGTCGCCGCGGGTCGACAATGGCCCCGTTCGAGCGCGCGTTTTGCGCGCGCTTCTGCTTGCATCCTCACACCATTCTGTTTTACGCTTCTGAAGTGATTTAATTATTCTGACGGTGCTTCTGGAAAGGGTCTCGCTCTCTTGATTGAAATACAGTGAGGATGTACAGCTACGATGGCAACAATAATCACGAGCGAGAGCGAAGCGAGAGCGAAGCGAGAGCGAAGCGAGAGCGAAGCGAGAGCGAAGCGAGAGCGAAGCGAGAGCGAAGCGAGAGCGAGGCGAGAGCGAAGCGAGAGCGAGGCGAGAGCGAAGCGAGAGCGAAGCGAGAGCGAAGCGAGAGCGAAGCGAGAGCGAAGCGAGAGCGAAGCGTGAGCGAAGCGTGAGCGAAGCGTGAGCGAAGCGTGAGCGAAGCGTGAGCGAAGCGTGAGCGAAGCGTGAGCGAAGCGTGAGCGAAGCGTGAGCGAAGCGTGAGCGAAGCGTGAGCGAAGCGTGAGCGAAGCGTGAGCGAAGCGTGAGCGAAGCGAGTCTGCTGCCGCGCATATGCCGAGAATCACCGGCCGCAATCAATATCCCTACATCTGACAAGGGGGATTTTATCCTCTCCCCCATTTAACTTTTGCTCTAGCCCACCCAGAGAGAGGCGTGTTTCCTGAGTGTGCGGCTTCATTCTTCAATTGTTCAGGAGTGTCAACAAATGTTGTCTGCCTCTCACTTTACCTTCCAGGCCAGCTAAATACAAAGGTATGGAAAGATAATGTGCACGTGCTATCTTGGAAAGTGCTGTGTTGTATTATTATTAGAAATGGCAACATTGCTAGCCAACAATAACTAGCAGAGCACAGCTAACCCAAGCAATGCCTGGAACAACATTTAAAGCTGATTTGCGCATTTGAGACCAACCACTTGGCCATCACACAGATTCGTGTCTCAAACTGAGAGACAACTCGAAGTTAACTCAGTTGGTCAGCATGACAGGCTCCCTATATATATATATAGCTTGTCCGATCACTATTTCCTCTGTAGTGGGCCAATACTGTGACAAATCTCCTTGTATCCAAGTAGGACCCGAATTTTGTTTGTCCAGATATGTGCCTCACTTTATTAGAACTTGGGAAGCTGATAAAATGGCTGAAAACTCCGACTCCCAAGTGTTTTAAAGTCTATAAGTGGAGTTCCAAACTTACTTGCTAAGTTCCTCAAATCCTCTAACGAGGATTTCAGGCGGCGAATTGGACAGACCAGACACACTTCTTACGACAACGGCAACACTAATTTGCCTTCCAAAAAGCCAGCCACAAAAAAAAAACAATGAACGCCACCACTGAAAACCAATCAGAGTTTGGTATCGCGCGCATAAATCAGCAAATGCCAGCTGGGGAGAAGAATCATGCAGCTGCCACTAATGGCGGTTGTGCATAAATCTTGCCATATTTCCGAGAAGCTCGGCCTTTCTATTTCAACAGCACAGACATAATTCGCCCGCTGAACGTCATCCATTCTGAAGCAGGCACTCCGGCGCAGGAGATTCGCAACGATAAAGAACGATCTGCGGCACCATTGTCCACATGCTGTGAACAATTGTGGAGATTCAGCTGCTTGGTCTGGAGGAGCGGGGAAAACGTCGGCGGGAACTAAGTAGCACCCATGCCATTAAGCATACGTGTTGTCTCATGCTTCCGAGAAAAAAATCAACAGGACTAAAACACCGCTCGCGTAAGAATCGCACTCAATCAAGATTCCCTTCATAAAATGGGTTCAGTATTCAAGAAACACTTTTGTGTTAACACTTGACTGGCAGGGGTTCAATTGGAGGACGATGATTCCCAATTCACTCTTTATCTACCAATGACTTCGAAAAGAAAAGACCCAGAAAATTGGATGCTGGAGAGATTACATTGTGTGCACGTGGACTGTACGGGTTTGGCAGCTGCGCACTGACCATGCTGAGCAAGTCGCTCGTCTGCTTCCTTCCCTTGTTGTCCTTTCTTACTCTGACCCCATCCGAGGACAACGTGAGTGCCGACAATTTGTCCTTTAAGCCTACATTGTTATCTACTTCCTCCTCTTACTCTATATCCATTGGACTGGCTTGAACCAGGGGGATTCACGGGGCACGTGACCCCCGATATTTTCAGCCGGGGGAAGTTATGCGTGAAAAGGAAAAGGTATGCATTTAGGGACACTCCCGAGTGACCTCCCCTCCCCCACTCCCATTCCAAATGGTTTCAGCCAGTGGCGCCCCTCCTGGTAAATAACACCCCTCCAGCTGGATGACCTCCGATCAAAATTCCTGGATCAGCCACCGGATTGACAAAATTTATACTGCATGAAAATTCGTCCTACACTTTTGTTTGTACTTCTTTTAGAGCTGAAAGGCCGTCCGATGTTGAAAGCTGGAGACCGTGTACATGCCTATGTACGTGTACTTCCCTATGCGAGCCATTGCAATTACGTGCATGTTGGCAATTGTTGATTCCTGCTTTGCTTTCTGAAATGATGGGCTGACAACTCTGAAGCTACCGTTCATTGGTCAGCTGAAATTTCGCACTTCACGTCAAGACGTGCAGTGTATTTGTCAGGATCCGCCAGTTCGCCTCCTTTTCTCGGTCAGACGGGCGATAGTGGCGCAGGGCGTGGAGTTTTTGCCAACCTGTGTATAACTGATCGTCGTAACTGCTACAATAGTATTTTTTCCGACCATCCGTCTCCGATAGCAATGCTCTTAATGTTCTGAGATATCGACCTCCCAAGTCACAATGAAGGTTTAAATTCAACCAGCATTAGTATTCGTACCCCTTTGCCGTAGGGCCTTTGTCGCGGGGCCGATTTCAAAACAGTATGACTGAGACTACTTTGGACGTTGAACGGTTAATATGGGGCAGTGATAAAATAGCCAAAGGGACTGGCCTGATGTTTTGGTAGACAGATGGCCAATTTGAAAATAAAATATATTTCGAAGAATGGAAGATTAACTGGAGAGAATGAACGACTAGACTGAAATATTCAGACTGGGTGGCTTGCAAAACAAGGAGTGAAATTCCAAGCAACAACAAACAATGCAAAACAACAAAAACAATGATTGATAGACTGCTCATAAGGCTTGAGAAAAAAGCTAAGGAGAGAAGGGTTCCAGTAAAACAGAATGAGCAGGAATTTCAGATATCGGCTAATTGCTAATGACTAAAAATTCGGACCGGCGATGTAGCCCAAACGTTATCCCACCACACCACGTGATGTAGCCCAGACATGGAGCCGGTACACCACGCAATATAGCCCAGACATGGAGCCGGCACACCACGCGATGTAGCCCAGACATGGAGCCGGTACACCATGCAATATAGCCCAGACGTGGAGCCGGTACACCACGCAATATAGCCCAGACATGGAGCCGGCACACCACGCGATGTAGCCCAGACATGAAGCCGGTACACCACGCAATATGGCCCAGACGTGAAGCCGGTACACCACGCAATATAGCCCAGACGTGGAGCCGGTACACCACGCAATATAGCCCAGACATGGAGCCGGCACACCACGCGATGTAGCCCAGACATGAAGCCGGTACACCACGCAATATAGCCCAGAAGTGAAGCCGGTACACCACGCAATATATAGGGGACGAGTAGCCTAGGGGTAAGTTGCTCGTCTCACAATCGAAAGGTTGTGGGTTCGAGTCTCACCTGTCGCTACTCTTCGCCCGCGACCAATCGGCGTGAGAGATTGGCGACGCTACATGACTCAACGGTCAATGTGTCACAAAACCAATAACCAACCAACCACGCAATATAGCCCAGACGTGGAGCCGGTACACCATTCAATATAGCTCAGACGTGGAGCCGGTACACCACGCAATATAGCCCAGACGTGGAGCCGGTACACCATGCAATATAGCCCAGACGTGGAGCCGGTATACCACGCGTAGTGTTTGTGGTGTGTGCACCTTGGTATGTACACAGCAAGAATACCGACGTCCACGCTTCATCCCTGCCATTTTCACTCTCTCGTCGCACCAACAAACTCGAATTCACTGCACACACCCGATCGATGCCTTTCCCGGCTGGTGTTCGAAAGTGACGGCACGACCAATCAGAGAACGACCTAGATAAACCGATGAATTTGAACTGGGTTTCATTACTTGTTTTCATACCGGATCAAGATGAGTGTGAGCACGATTTTTTTCATGAAGCATTATAATTAAAAAGTTCCAGAAAGCCACCTGTTTGGTAAAGTGCAACAATGTCATTATTTTCACGCGCCATAACCCAACAGCGTGTTGTGTGTTGCCTTGGCAACAACAGCTAATGCAACTGATACGCTGCTGTACATGTCGCCGGGGCGGCTTCTCGCGCCAGAACGGCCCACAAACAACGCAATTATCCTCCGGCGCGGGGGATTCGGATGACACAAGGATTTCCCTGATGACACCGAGAATGACACCTCATATCCGAGCCGAGCTGATAGGCCGATAATATCGTCCACAACGGAGTTGGCAGCGGCTGAGGGTCGTCTCTCACCGATATCACCGGTACCGGAGTTGGCAGCCTGTGAGGGCCATCTCCCGCCGGTATCATCGGCATCAGAGGCATCAGCCGCTGAGGGCCATCTCCCGTCGGTATCACCGGCACCGGGGCAGCAGCGGCTGAGGGCCATCTCCAGCCGGTATCACCAGTACGGAGGGTGGCAGCCGGTGAGGGTCATCTCCCGTCGGTATCACCGGCATCAGAGGCAGCAGCCGCTGAGGGCCATCTCCCGTCGGTATCACCGGCACCGGGGCAGCAGCGGCTGAGGGCCATCTCCAGCCGGTATCACCAGTACGGAGGGTGGCAGCCGGTGAGGGTCGTCTCCCGTCGGTATCACCGGCACCGGGGCAGCAGCGGCTGAGGGCCATCGGTATCACCGGTACCGGTATCACCGGTACGGAGGGTGGCAGCCGGTGAGGGTCGTCTCCGCCGGTATCACCGACACGGAGGGTGGCAGCCGGTGAGGGCCATCTTCCGTCGGTATCACCGGACCGGGGGTGGTGTCGGGTGCGGGCCGTATCTCTCGTCGACGTCACCGGGACCCCGGCGGTGTCACACCGCCCCAAACAGGGCCGGTCGCTGCCGTCTGCCCTTGACCGGAGCACTGCCGTTGTGTCCTTCGCCGTCTCGGGGAGCACGTGTGTCGCCATGGTTTGGTTCCGTTAGTTTGGCTTTACAGTGCATCGGCTCTTACGGCCATGTGGTGCCGCATGGCGGGGTTAAAATAATGGTTTTTCGTCAGGCGTGAGATGTCGAAACGAGCACCGAAGGATGTAGAAATGTGCCTTGGAATTAGTGTTATATAATATTATTTTGATGCCATAGACTCAAATTCGAGCTGATGGCGTAGGTTCCAAGGACCAGGATGTCGATACTTCTTGGAGAAAGATGTCGATTGAGTGTTCAGAAAGTGGTATATTCCACCCTATTTCACAAATAATTTATCACCGCGCCATGGACCCCCGACCATCAGTCGCCAAGGGTGGAAAATGCTCTGTCGCCGACAATGTACTCCGCGTGGTGGTGGTGGTGGTTGGTTTTTCGACGCGTCGCCCGTTCGTGTCACATAGCGCTGCCAATCTTTCAGAGCCACCACCTGCGGGCGAAAATGCGGCAAAGCAGCTTGCTCGAGTAGAGCATGCGGGTCATTATCGGTGGAAAATAAGCAAATGGCGGAAAGTATTCTCAGCCGGCTGCTGCCAACTCTGCTGCCGACTGGCTTGTATTGTTTATTGGTTGGTTCACGACACACTTTATGCACATTCACGGCTAATGGCGCCGCCCACACTGTTTCGCCGGTGGTTCGCGGGATTGGGAAATGTCCTGAGTGGCGCTAGAGTCGAACCCGGGACCTTTATAAAGTCATAAAGTCATAAAGTGTTAAGGCTTAATAAGGGCCACAAGGGCCCATCTGGGTCAAGCCTGTCTAGAAGATATTAGAAAGTACATGTTCACACCTATCAATTCCAAACCCATGCAATCCCTCCACCTGTGCCACCACAGCCAATCTCATCAGTATGACATCGCAAAGGAAGTTGCCAATATCCCATGCATCACAAGTTAGAATTCAAAAACAACATTTTCCTGTCTAAAAATTTATCCACCCTACCTTCAAAGACATTCAATGAGGGACTCCCCACTGCATCAGCAGGCAGCCTATTCCATTGGTCAACAACCCTTTGACTGAAGACCTGTTGTCGTTTAACTGTCCTGCACCTCATTTTGTCTAACCTGAATTGATGACCCCTATGGGATACTCTAAACTGCAGAGCATCATTCAAATTGACCTGATCTAGCCCTCTAACAATTTTGTACATTTCAATCATGTCTCCCTTAATCTCCTATACTTGAGTGAGTACATATCTAATGCATTAAGCCTTTCTCCATATTCTAAGTTACTTAATCCACTGACGAGTCTAGTGGCTTTGCGCTGGACTCTTTCTAACATATCTATATCCTTTTCTAGGTAGGGCTCCATGCTTGTACAGCAGTGTCCTAAAATTATTTCACCATTAACTGTGTGGATGAAGAAAGAAGTTGCTTCGGAATAGTGAAAGATTGGAAGAAAACAAAGGATTGCTACTCAAGGATTAAAAAAGTGGAATGACTTTCACTTCAATCAGATGCATTTTACAGTATTTAGCAGTCATGTGCATGATGACTGCCCATACATCATGTGGCAAACTCGTAAAAACCTAAGACAAGGATGAAATAGCACAATTCCATTAACTGTGAATTTCCGGTCACATCGTCAATTATTTTACACTGTGTACAGAGTACTCCAAGTGGGGCCGCACATATGCTAAGTACAGCTTTTTCATGACTTCCCTGCTCTTATATTTCACACTTCTATTAATGAGTCCCAGCATTCTGAGTGCCCTATTTCTAGCTGAGATACATTGTTTTTTTGCTTTAAGGTTTTTTAAAAAAAAAACCCAGTCCCTTTCCTCTTCAATAACATCCAGTTCCCTCCTCCCATTTTATAACTGAATGTCTCGCCTGCAGACCCTATATGCATAACCTTACACTTATCATAGTTGAAAGTCATCTGCCATTGATCAGCCCACTCTTTTAGGTCGTCCAAATCTAGTTGAATATTACTAGATTGATCTCTGCTGTTAGCCACTCCTACCAGCTTGATGTCATCAGCAAATTTGAACACTCTATTCCTCAGCCCTACTTCAATGTTGTTCACAAAGATGATAAAGAGGAGGGGCCCTAGAACAGAGCCCTGTGGCACTCCACTCAGAACATCTTTCCAACCAGATTTACATCCATTCAATACTACCCTTTGTTTCCTTCCTGCAACCATGCTTCAATCCAATGTAGAACTTTTCCTACAATCCCATGTTGTTGTAATTGATGAATTAACCTTCCATGTGGAACTTTATCAAAAGCTTTGCTAAAGTCCAAGTACACAACATCCATCCTGCTTTGGTACCTATAGCCCCACATCTTAACCACTCGGCCATCCCCGCCCCCGACTGGCTTGTAGTGTAACAGAGTTGCTAAAAACGTACTGTTTTAATCGTATAATGTATAACTGTGGATGCTGTGATCCCATAAGTCAGTCGACCTACTATGCCCGCATATGCCGTGTCCAGCACTTTTCCGTCCGGTCCGGCGCTGGCGCCCGCCTTGGTCTTCCGGTCGGGGCCGTGCCCGGCGAACCACCCCCGGCATCAGACCTGCCTTGACTGTCGAGCCGCGAAGGCCTGTCGCGCTGTCGGTCGCGTGTATAAATTAATCACTGTATTTCGGCCTCCAAATTTACAATTGAAATCAATCGCTGTGGACTGTCGGCCTGGGACGTGCGTCTTTTGCGTGCGTCTTTTCTGTCTTCGAGCGTCATCATATATTTACTCTACTTTCTGCACAATATATCGTGCAGAGAACATATCATTTTTGCAGCCGGAGTGATTCGTACGCGAGGTCTAGACCCTAGGCTATTCACGAGCCTACAAGAACGACCTTCACTACAGTAGCTGCCCGGACCATTTCATGTCTCCAAATGATGAAATCTAGGAGAGTCATTTTTGTATTTATCCGAAACATCTCGCGTCTAATTCCACTTAACCTGCACGGGGAAAACACATCACGACAACCGGAGAAGAAGCCGATCTACACGCCGCGCTCCACCCAGCAACCACACCTGTCGAGGACGTGAGTCCGAGTATTACCAACGTCACGTGACGCCACTGGTCACGTCACGTGACGCCACGGGTCAGGTCACGTGACGCCACGGGTCAGGTCACGTGACGCCACTGGTCACGTCACGTGACGCCACGGGTCAGGTCAGACAGTGCGGCCGCGTTCGGGAGGCCAGCAACCACTCGGCTGGTAGCTGGAGTACGCGCAACGCCCTGACCTTCGTCGTCATGGTGGGCGAGGTGAGACTCTGTGCCGGGTGGGGCAGGCCGGTGCCGCCTCCCCCCCCCCCGATACCCGACGCTCGCCTGAGCGCATCGAACCGACCACTTCCCGAGCCCTCCGTCTGACAATGGGTGGCTCGGGAGAGGCCACAGTCGCCGGTCGGATGCATGCCCACCGCAGAATGGACGGTGACGGTGGGCAGTGCAGTGGCGAGGTCTTCCGGCCGAAATGGTGTGGGTTCGAGTCCCACCCATCGTCGCTCTTCGCCAGCAGCCAATCGGCGTTAGACACTGGCGACATTGTGCGTCCCAGACGGTCGACGCGTCGTAAAACCAGTAACCGCCGTCACCACCGCGCATGATACATGGTCAGCGACGTTGCTCGGCAGCGAATCTCTGCACAACCGAAAAACAAATTAACAACACCAAAATAGGTATGTTGCAGATTTACATGTGAACAGCTAAAAATATTTCGAGAAACGTAGCAGTTGTACAGTCGTGAAGGTAGTCCTATTTCTTGACTTTAGTTACTGTTGGGAAAAGGAGGAAGAGTTGGCCTCAAGAACGAACAATTTCTCCTTTGGTATTCTGCCGCGCCCACATTTTCCGAAAGAAACTTCACAGCTTCTCACTGTATTTGATCAGCCATTCTGCAGCGTTCTTGGCTGAATCATGATGCAGTTATAGCTGACACGAAGAACTGTGATTCGGTCGTGGTTTGGTGGGAAATAGAATTTTCCTGCCAGACGAAATCACAGGTTATTGAAGAACTATGAAATTATATGTATGCCAGCCCTCTCCTGACCGTACTTTTACCACTTGATAACCACTTATTGAATCAGGCGTTAGCCAAAAAACATTGACTGGGGGAGGTGGGTGTCAACCCATAATAGCAACCGATGCTCGAATCGAGCTGATTGAACATGGCGATTGTTAGTCCCGTAGTAACCTCGTTATGGGTATATACCCCCAACGCGCATGAGAGACAGAGCCAAAGGCAGGGAGACAGGAAGACAGAGACAAAGAGGCAGAGAGATAGAGGCAGAGAGACAGGAGACAGATAAACAGAAGCAAAGGCAGATAGACAGAGAGGCAGAGGAAGAGACAAAGAGACAGAGAACTAGAGAGATGGAGAGACAGAGAGACAGGGGATAGAGGCAGATAGACAGGAATACAGAGCTATGGAGATATAAAAACAGCGCGTGAGAGAGAAATATAGAGAGGACCCTGGGGTCAGAGGACGAAGGAGTATGGAGAGGAAGACGAAAAGCGAAAATCAAGATGCGCATGCCGTAATTCGGAGTCGCAATGGGGGAGACGCAAATGGGAAGAAAGTGTGGATTATCATGTTAAAGAGATTTAGCTCGAAGTCTATATTTGGCCTCTCCAGGGTTGCTGCCGTCGTTCGCCCTCTGTCGGCTACATGTTTCCCGGCGGGACTTTTCCGTAGAGTCGTGACGTCACGACGTCGAGATGACCAGCTGAGTGTCGCCGGCGCCGGTCTCTCAACGGCTGACCGGGGCGGGCGGCGGCCGGCGCGGCGTCTGCGCTGTCAAGGTCACCGCGTGGCGGCGCCACCGGCGGCCGCAGGTGCGGCTCGCGGCTGCACGGGGTGCACCGCCGCCAGCAGCGCCGCCAAACCAGTTGCCGGCGTTCGCGGAAGCACGCACGGCCGGCGTCGGTTGGTGTGACAAGTCCCGACGCCGTCAGTCAGCCGCTGCTGACACGTGCATGGACCGGCGCGGCGCCGGCGCCCGCCACCCACAGCCTCGGGAAACAGACGCTGTCTCGGCCGATATGGCGGGAGAAATAAAACAGGATTATCATTTTTTTTTAAACTGGCACACCAGGAACAAACTTCCCGACAAGTTTTTTTTTACTTCTTCGTTCATGTTTGTGTTCATATATTTATTTATTTATATGTGTTTATTAATTTACCTATATGTACGTTTATACGTGTATTAATTTGTTTATTGCTGCATTCATGCGTACGTTTATGGATGTGGCCCAAGCTTGCATTTTATGTATTATATTGCATGCGTCCGTAGTCTCTTCTGGAGTATTGAATTTCGGGCGTTGGCTCAACTCCCGACATCACGAACACCCCCGCCCATTTCTCCGGAGAAAAAAGCGGGCGGAGCCCACTGACCACCGACGGCTATCCCAGTAAACACTGATAGCGAAGGAATCACTGCCGTCGGATACAATGGCTGCCGGAAGACCGTGAGCCTCCATCACCGCTCTGCCTCTCTCTTCTAAACACGGACGGCCGTGATCCTCCATCGCCGCTCTGCCTCTCTGCTCTGCCGACACAGACGGCAGTGACCCTACATCACCGCTCTGCCTCTCCGCTCTCACACCTCCCACCGACTGAGCGTTGAAGCCCAGCTGACCAGATACGCTGACCAGTTGCAGGCAACGGCGGCAGGCGCCGCGGCACGGACTGGGTGAAACGGCTGACCGTGGCAGAAGAGTTGATGAATGAGGATGTAATGTGCAGGCTTGGGGATATTAGCAGGCAGATTTACGTCCGGATTTATCACACGTGACACTGGGAATTCCCGCCGAAATCCCTTCCACGAACTGTTGCGTTCTTAACAGCGCGATTTCTGGGCGCTGTATGACCGAAGCAGTCGATGCGCCCCTGAGCCCAAATAACCAACCAACGGCGCGATTTCGCGTGGCGAGGGCGTTAGTATCGCTTTTCAACAAGCCCTTCAGATAAGCCATGCTTTTAGTCAGCTAAGTGTGCTTGTATGCTGAGTAAAGCATACAAGCACACTTAGCTCCCCCTATCTAGGCTGCAATCGTAACAGCTACACCTCTGCCGGGATTCCTTGTTTGCATGGTTAGCAGCATGAATGCAGAACATCCTGTGACTGGAGCACTGCATAGCAACAGTATTTCGCCTGATGGTGAAGCAGGCGATGCCATCGATCAACCGTCGATGAATGCCGCAGCTCAAAATGCGAGATTAATGATTCGTTTTGATATATGCCAGGTCCTAAAGTGCCCGCGTTGTTTGATCGCGTTCCGCTACTGGTTGTCCTCATCTTGCCGGGAATGTGAGGTAGCTGATTTTTCTGCTCCTATCACGTGCGGAATTCTGCAGGAACGTCTGCGTGAAATTCGTGGAAAGCGCCGAACGGTGCGTAAGTGGCGAAATTCCCCGTGGAGTGCCCACAAAGAACGCACCCTTAAGCATTTGGTTTATGCACACCAGTTCATGCCTAAGTTTAAGCTGAGGCACCGCATGTAAGTTGGCGCGCCCGCGACACATAGAGCGGACGGCATGTTCCAATCAGCAAAAGGCACCTCGTTTATTGTTCCAAGATAGCCACAGAAGCAACCACCTCGTTTAGTAAACAAAAGTAGCTACAAAGCATGCGTGGAAACCTTGGTTCAAAAGCGGCGCGCCAGGATATGGCGTACAGTTAACAACAACACAAGTACTGATTTTAGTTTGTGCTGAGAATCGGCCACCAGTTCGGAGCCGATGATCACCTTGTGATACTCCACAATGAGTGTTGATGCCGGAATTCCTCGGAGTCAGGAATCGCACAGTCAAAAAACGGCAGCGCTCACTTAACCATGAGCATGGAAATAGGTACTCTCCGTTATCAATGCAACCGATGAAGAAAACGGATCAGTGAAAACATCTAGCATGTTATAGGAGCATGTAACAAGTAGGTATTACGGACTGTCGGGAAAAAATGATCGGACGATTTATGGCGCGAAGAGTCTATTTACGGCGGAAAAAGTCGACGACGGGCGCGGTTTGAGTTGAGTTCGGGCCCTATTTCACTCCCATCTAAACATAAAAAATTGCCTTCACTTGTTAGTTCCATCCGCTACAAACCTCACTTTATTCCAATGTTCGGTTCGGTAGGCAAGCATCCGCTTCGAAAAGTGTTCGGGTGTGTGCTTAGTGGGAGCTTTGACAGGGCTTGTGCCTATCCAATAATTATAAACTTCGAGCACGAGACTGCATGGCGAGCCAATGCAATGCGTTTTGAGGTTATTTGCTGCACAGCATTGTCATGCACTTCCAATGGTGTTGCGGAAACTTCGTTTTTGGTTGTGGATCTTACCCCAATTTCACCAGTGATCACTGAAGTTCTGCTCTTCCGTATTATTTTTCGTTATAATTGGATTCGACATATGTGTATGCATGGTCGGAAGCATCGAAAGCAAAACTTAGATTGCTTCCCAGACGGGTGAAAAGTATCCAATGAGACAGATGAATGGCGTATGGAAACAAGTTGGAGGATGCATTAGCATCCCATCCCCATCATGAACAAGGCTATATTTCTTGCATAAGTCCGGCCTACGGACCAGAACGTGGCTGAATAAGTTGCCACGACGACCCAATGCGTTGCGTCTGACCGACTTCCGTTTGTAAGCTCTCACTATGTTCATGTGACCGATGTCGATAAAAAGACAACACTTGGCAGGAAGTCGGAGCACCGCTGTCTGTCAACGCCGCCGACAATGCACCAAGTGTGGAGGGGCCGCGCCAAAAGCAATGATGCCCAGCGGCATCCGTTGGGTCAATGCTGGTCTTCCCCTCTCCACATCACCGGCAACGTGAACCTGGGCTCCGCATCTGCTGATTGGCCAGCCGTCTCACTGTGCCATTCAGTCTCACTGGCAGTCTTTTGACCGAATTTCACACGTGAAACTCAATAGCTGTCAGAGCAAGCAAATGAAAAGCAGGGGCAGGCCTCCATTGAACCAAGGTTTTTATTATCACTGTCATGAAAATCTGGATACATTAGCAATTAACAAAAAGCGTCCGCCAAAAGGTTGCAGCTGAAGCAATGAGCAGACTCATCCAAGTCACATCCTGTAGACAGGAGAGAAATCGACCCCACCCGGATGCTCTTTCCCCGATCCCTGTAGACAGGAGAAATCGACACCACCCGGACGCTCTTTCCCCGATCCCTGTAGACAGGAAAGAAATCGACCCCACCCGGATGCTCTTTCCCCGATCCCTGTAGACAGGAGAAATCGACACCACCCGGACGCTCTTTCCCCGATCCCTGTAGACAGGAAAGAAATCGACCCCACCCGGACGCTCCTTCCCTGATCCCTGTAGACAGGAGAGAAATCGACCCCACCCGGGCGCTCTTTCCCCGATCCCTGTAGACAGGAGAGAAATCGACCCCACCCGGACGCTCTTTCCCCGATCCCTGTAGACAGGAAAGAAATCGACCCCACCCGGACGCTCCTTCCCTGATCCCTGTAGACAGGAGAGAAATCGACCCCACCCGGGCGCTCTTTCCCCGATCCCTGTAGACAGGAGAGAAGTCGACCCCGCCCGGATGCTCTTTCCCCGATCCCTGTAGACAGGAGAAATCGACACCACCCGGACGCTCTTTCCCCGATCCCTGTAGACAGGAGAAATCGACCCCACCCGGACGCTCTTTCCACGATCCCTGTAGACAGGAAAGAAATCGACCCCACCCGGATGCTCTTTCCCCGATCCCTGTAGACAGGAGAAATCGACACCACCCGGACGCTCTTTCCCCGATCCCTGTAGACAGGAAAGAAATCGACCCCACCCGGACGCTCCTTCCCTGATCCCTGTAGACAGGAGAGAAATCGACCCCACCCGGGCGCTCTTTCCCCGATCCCTGTAGACAGGAGAGAAATCGACCCCACCCGGACGCTCTTTCCCCGATCCCTGTAGACAGGAAAGAAATCGACCCCACCCGGACGCTCCTTCCCTGATCCCTGTAGACAGGAGAGAAATCGATCCCACCCGGGCGCTCTTTCCCCGATCCCTGTAGACAGGAGAGAAGTCGACCCCGCCCGGATGCTCTTTCCCCGATCCCTGTAGACAGGAGAAATCGACACCACCCGGACGCTCTTTCCCCGATCCCTGTAGACAGGAGAAATCGACACCACCCGGACGCTCTTTCCCCGACCCCTGTAGACAGGAGAGAAGTCGGCCACTACCCGGACGCTCCTTCCCTGACCGCCACCGAACAAATGACGCGGATAACCGCATTTGAAATCGTACGGCGCAGGCCCGATCCTCACGCCGATAAAAAGGTTGATTTTATAATTTTAAAAAACATTTTCTGAAAGATGTTCTGCAAAGTTGGATGAAAATTATGTTTGCAGCACTTATAAGTTATGCTCTGCGACGTCGTGTTCATGGCGAATTTCAACATCCTACTGTGCTCGTTTCGACATCTCACCCCAAGAAACCCAGTTTTAACACTGCGACATCTCGCGATCTCTTGAGGTGCTACAGCCATGAAATGAGTCTGCTCAAGTATGCTTAATCAGCGTCTAAAAGCACATACGCTGTGCATACTTTATCGTAGGAATACCAATGCATGTCACTCAATGAATGATGAATGTCAATTATGATCTTGTGATTCGAAAAATTCGAGAACAACTATAACGTTTTCTGCCTTTGCCTCTAACGGTTGACTAGGATATCAGTCGTAGGTATTCAAACATTGTACGACACTGCGTGGGGTTGCTCTGGATTCAAATTGGTGCCGTGCACCAAATAATGATAGCAAAAAGCAGTGTTGGGTTCCTAATGACGTCAGTAATGACGTCAGCAATTTGTTTCAACCCTGCAATACGAAACAGGAGCTCCCAGCGCTTTCAAAGGTACTCAATATTTGAACTATGAACACAGCAGTAGTGTAACTATAATCTTCACCTCAATTTTCGATTTTTCAAGACTGAGCAATGGCCACATGTGGTTAAATGCAGTCACCTATTTGACCAGCATTTGTAGGTAACGTTCTCTCGTCGCCCTGCAAGTACGCTGCTGAGGTATGGCTCCCTTCTGGATTTCACACTCCAGGTTAAAAGAACACCTGGAACGCTAGTTTAAGCCACAGCTGCAATAACAAACGATGTGCTCAGATGCTTTGCACGCTCGTGTACTTGGTCCACAGGGGTGATGGCCTGTCAGTGTGGGTTTTTCAGACTTCCTGAATGCCCTCAGAAAGCATTGCGTCATAACCGTACACGATTATTCGGTACATGAATACGCCGATACACAAATACACAAATACACTAGCAGTTAACGAGTATTTCGGGTATATACATTTGGAGCATAAGGATTTGCATTGGTATGAAGGAAATAGAACCGCGGTTCTCAGTATGATTAGTCTGTCCCTTCTTGTCGGCTATAGATCGGTCTCTCCAGTCCACTCAGCCCTACTAGTTTAAATGCGACGCCATCGAGCAGGCGGGCGTTTACGCTCCAGGACGTTGTCGGGTAGCCGCGAAGTTGACCGGGAACGGCGGAACCAACCTTAATGACTCCACCCACGAATTAAATCAAAAGCTCTGAGTGTGTTTTCAAGCCTCCTGATTCTGCTTCTGCACGCTTTCCGCCCGCGGCAGACCGTTTGGCAACCCGCGGGTGATGACGTCACCGGTGACGAAGCGCGACCACGCGATTCGAGCGCCAGGACGCGGCTCCAGCACCGGCATCGATCACTCGGCGATGCACGGCCGCCTCGCGTCGGGCGGTTGCGCTCCGATCGCAGCGGTCTGCCAACGGGAGCCCGACTTGGCGGCCGCCGACCACCGACGCCGTTGTCATGGGAACGCGAGTGGATTTCAAGCACGGGCAATGCATCTCTCCATGGATAAATCGTTCACGGCAAGCCTAGCAGCAGCTTGACGTGATCGGGGCTCAGGCTCGATGGTCAATGTTTCACCGTTAGTGGACGATTGAGCTCGGCCGTGGCCGGCGGGCGGCTCGGCGCCCCGCATCTATGCGCTTTAGGGGGTGCTTAGTAACACCGAGGCGCACGCACTCCCGGCGCGCGGCTTTCCGGAACACCCGCGCTTTATCGCACCAGATCACCATAACTCGGCCTCGATCGCTCACCCGCCGCCAGCTGAATGCGTGCGGCAGGCCAGGCGGCTCCAGCCTTTGGCCGAGACGCCGCCGGCGAGCGCAGCGTGCACCCCCGCGTCCGGCACTCACCTTCGTCGATGTCGCTGCGCGCGGCCGCCTCGAGCAGCATGACGCTGTCGACGAAGTGGATCCGACTGTCGGTCTGGCGGCGCCGCTGGCTGCGGTTCTCGGCCGCCTTGTTGCGCTTGCTGGTCGCCTCCTTCTCGCGCGTCAGGAAGCGGCGCAGCTGCTCCTTGCGGCGGCGGCGCGCCAGCTTCAGCCGCTCCTGCGTGGACAGCTTCTCGATGAGCGGCATCTCGCGCATCAGGTCGTCGTGCTCCATGCTGCGCATCGCCGCGCGTCGGCCCGCAGCTGCCGACGGGGCACGAGCTGTCGCGCCGGCTGTCGCGCACCGGCTGTCGGACCAGCTGCCGGACCAGCTGCTGAGCTGCCGCGCGGAGGGTCCAGGCGCAGCGGCAGCCCAGAGGCAGCGCAGCTCGTTCGGCCGGATGAGGTGTCACAGGTGATACGGTCGCATCGTCGGCATCGATGCGCGGACACGAGCCGCGACGCGCGTGCTGTTCGGCACAGCCAGCACAGGCCGCACTCGGTTTATCACGTCGCGCTGACCTACTGTCACGTCACGCGCTCATCCACCGTCACGTCGCGCGCTCGCCCACTGTCACGTCGCACGCTCACCACCGCCGGCAGTACCAGCAGTACCCCCACCTGCACCAGCAGCGCCAGCAGCAGCACTACCGGCCGCCGGCCACCGCCAGTCGCCGCGATGGTGCGACGCCCGCGCCGCCGTCGCCGGCGCGCGTCTGCCGCGACTGCCTCTGGCCCCGCCCACCGCCGCCGGCGTCTGCTCCGGGCGCGCCGCTGCGTCAGGCCACCTGCCGACAGCGCTGGGCGTGAGAGTGGGGAGCACCTGCCGGGGGCTCGCCGGTCCACCGCGCCCGCTCGTCGGCGACCGCGGCGGTGCACTCTCGCGACCCCCGGCTGTGGGAGAGTGAGAGTGGGTCGCCGTTGCAAAAGCGTGCCATCCGGGTCAAAGTCAGCCGGCGAACGGGCAGGCGCTGGGTGTCGTGGTAGTAGCGTGCGGGGAGAGGTGTAGCGCGGCGGAGGAGGAGGAAGGAGAAGCGATGAACCAGAGAGAGGGATGGGGAGAGAATGAGCGAGACAGATATATGGAGGAATGGAGGCGAGCGAGAGAGAGAAGGAATTATCAAGGAAAGATGAAGGAATATATCGCCAGTCATCTTAATTTTTTCCTCGTTGCAGCTGCTCACATCTGCAGGAAATGCACGTTGGTTTTATTGCTTTCGACGTGCAGCTTTAGTTCAGGATAATACAGGTATAAATGACTTGCATACCCATAACATCAAACAAAACACCAATTCGTGTGGTAAAAAAGGAGTTGCATCGAAGCGAAGTGTACACACTTCAATTACAGCACCAAAACAGTATCAAGCAATGCCTGCATGAAAGCACGATGACCACAAACAGGGGCAAGCAGTGTCATTTTAATAGCGTGCTTTGTTGTGGAAATGGCTGGAAACGGCATCTGCGGAAACGGCATTTCCGACCGTTGCGTTTGGCAGCAGATTTAGCATGCACCGCTCTGCCACTTCAGATCAGCATATGGAAACGCAAAACCAAGTGACGCATGTTGTGTGCCACTGAAGCAAGCGTTCTGACACGTGACGTAACCAGACTTGTGCTCGACTCGAGTTGAATCGATAATTGACTCATGAATCAATCGTTTTGGGATGAGTCGCGAGCAGCTCTTTTTCCCAAAATATATTTTAAGTCGTGAGTTGGATCACATCGTTATAAAAACATAGTTGAATCATGAGCCAATCATTCAAATATCATGTGTGGGCAGTGCACACTGAATCATATGGCTCTGATACCACTGAGTCGGATCTGAATCGATTCAAATTTGTCAGTCTGAATCGCGACTCGAATCAGATCTCAAGATGTATGTGTCACATGTGAGTCGACTCAAACAATTTGAGTCGAGCACAAGTCTGGGCGCAACCGTCGTGGAGAAATTTGTGACATTCCAGAATACGATTAAGTTATGTAAAGCTGTGATGTGCTGCATACAGTACTAGGGTGTCGTTTCACATAATTTTGAGTGGCCAAGTGCCCCCTCGATGGCCTCCCCCCCCCCCCCCCCAAATAACATAACCTTTCAACATGAGACTGTATGGGGTATGCCCCTAATCAATTTGGGTCTGCACATTGCCTTCATGTCCTATGCCCCCCCCTCCCACAATTATTTTCAGGTATAAACACCCGTGATGCAGTGCATTATGTAGAAGAGGAGTATGCATTATGTAGGAGCTCGATGTGCTGCGTAGGCAAAATGGAACCGTCGGAGCCGTCGAGAACCGCTGTGATAAAGACCATTGCACTGCGAGGTTTGATACCCGCCGTGGTAGGGCCGCTGTGTCGCAAGCTGCCGGTTCTCACACCAGCAAGTAGAAAAATGTGCGGCGAATTTTCATTTTTTGGTCGTTAACTTCCAATTTGGCAGCTAACTTCCAAGTTTTGGAACTTAGCTTCCCATTTGGAAATTATGAACATTGGAAAATATGAACGACTCATATCCTGGCTGTGTTGGAAGACTTCCATGTTTTAAAAGTTAATTGCCATTTTTAAAGTTAACACTCGCCCTGGTGGAAGACCTCTGAGAACTACGCGCACTGGAGGGGACGGATTCCGACCAAGACCTATGCAAAATCTAGACATATGCACGACAAAACGGACGGGTGGGCGTATTTCGCCCCCACCCCATCCCTCCAGGGCGCGTGTTACTCCCAATCTGGAACTCTTGAACGTTGGAAAATGTGAACTTTGGAAATCATCAACACCGCCCCGCAAGCACACTAATCTAATTACGTCCTGAGATGGACGGCCATATCCAGCTCAGATCAGTCCTATCGTCGAACAATTTGTACGTTCTTCCGGCCATCAGAGCAGTCAGCTGACCGGAAGCGAGTTGAGCCCACGTCCCGTTATGATTGGCTGTTTAGTGCCGCTGTGTTGCGCCCAGCTGTTGACCCACCGTCGTTTTCCGGGGTGGAGCTGTGGTTTCCCGGTGGTCTCACCGGCCACACCGTGCCCCCCCCCATCCCCAAACCCCGGCCTTCCCCACATGTTCGGACTCACACGGACTGGCACGTGGCTGTAGCCCTGGGGCACTATCTGTGCACGGTATAGGAGCCACCCAATGTAGACATGTTATACGTACAATTTCCCCCATGAAATATCGCGTGACTTATGCCTGTGGTGCGAGATAATGGAAGCGTGTTCCCTCCTCTGTTATCACCCGTTAAGATGCCTGTTAGCACGCGGATGAGGTGCCAGAAGATGGTAGCGGAAGCTTCATAATTGGCGTGCTGTTTAATTCGACAGCATCCCTCGATCACGTACACATTGCATAAATACGATGTAAACACGGGTCGATATTGCAAGCAGACAACATACGATGAAAAACAACAAAAATGATGATGGTTTAGTCCCCACCTTCATCTTGCCAAAAGGTCGGGAAGCAATGGTAGTTCAGTCATGTGTGTGCACTGGGATTGAAACATTCGATAGATAATTTATTTGACAAAACCATGGCATACTCGTTATTGACATCAAATAAGGTAACACATAACATATATTAACATTCTTATATACATGCATACATACATACATACGGGGAGTGATTTTTAGAGGCGTGTCGGACCAAAAACGATCATTTGCGCCGCCTTTGCATAGGTACCTATTACATATAGTTATATATATATATATATGTATATATATGTGTGTATGTATGTATATACATGCATCGCATCAGTATGCATAATACAATGAGTCTGCACCAAATCGCACAGGCCTGGTCCAGCCATCACGCTTCTGTTGTAACCATGTGTCATACGTGCACTTCAATCACACTTACACACGTGAGTGTGCTAAGTAAGATAGCACATGTGGCGTTAGCGTGTCAGTTATGTAAGAGTGGATCACGTCCCCAAGTCGGATGGTGAAAGATGGCCCAGCTGACGCTCACGATGGCGACAGTCTGACCAAAATCAGCCGGATGTCACTTGCCGGTTCATGATCATTGCAAAACGCAGAGAGAAATTGCAAAACGGATGTGTTTGCCAAGGCATGCTGTTTCCTGCTCTGTCCGAGGTGGATGGTGGAATCGCTCACGAATAATGAGTAGATAACGGGAGGTGACGGAATGTCTGATCTACCGTCAGTTTGTCTTCCACGCACGTGGCCAGCCGTCCAGAGCTTCGTGTCCACCTCCGCCTGCCGCGCGCAGTAGGCGTCCACGCAGATCTGCTGAGCCGGAATTTCATCACTGCCTCACGCTGGCAATATGTCGACTTGGATGAAGCCACGTTCGGAAGATAATTAGTCCGAGCGGTCTGGCCGACATTTCTCTCAATGTTGCCAGATTGATGTATCTGGTATATCTGCTGCACTAGATTGCTGTATGTGATTCGCGTATGCAGCAGCCTGTGCTGAAACATGATCAACTAGGTCCTGACGCAGTGGCTTGGAAGTGACACTATTTCCAACTTCAACCTCGTTTTTCGATAGAAGTGGGCCTGGAAAATGTAGCGAAATCCATGCCGCAATAATTTTTGTAGGCTGCATTTATATAATCTGCATTATAAACATGCCTGTCGTGTATGTATGTATGTATGCATCGATACATACATACATACACGATGCATATATATATATCGTGAATTCCCCCACGTGATGATGTGCATGCGTTTGTTATACGTGAAATAGAGTTGTGCGGAGCACTGGAGGATTATTCGCTATATTTGAATACGAGATCATACAAGCGATATTTCAAAACAAACAGCATCACGCCTTCTACTGAAATTGGTTTCACCCATTAGCAATTAGATCAACAAAATATGCAAACAAGCAAAAATTGCATCATACCTTTTCAATGCTATGTTACGATCCTTATTTTAACTCAATACGATTGCTATTGCTTTCAGCATATTTCTGGACCCCACAACATTCCAGCACTACACGCCCAAATTGGAGAAACCCACACACCAGCCCTGTATTCAACCTTACGTCAGCCGAACCTCCAGCCATTTGGTGGCCACGTGCCGACGTGAATACAGCGCCTTGTTTTTTTTTAGGATTCGGAGCTCGCGCTGTCAGCGCTGAGCACGCTGCAGCTCCTGCTAAAGTGTGTACGTGTCCACCTGAAAGTTCTGGGAATATTCAGCTGAGGCACTGTCGCAGCGTTGCGGCACTTTCAGTTTGGCTGCATGACACCTGGGGCGACATAGTTTTCCACTCTCCGGATTTCGCACGTACTTTTCCGTTTACAAATGTGTACCTTGGAATATTTCTCAATGGTTGCAAACCTCGGTATTTCTGAATTCGAAAACGGCAAATGTGTGTATTTCACGTTTGATGTATCTTCCTTTCTGTTCGCTCTATAATCTGTCTTCCTTCGGCAGTACTAGTACCTCAGAGATGTGTCCAACATGAGCATCCTGATACATGGCCTGGCAGTTCAAGACGCTTCCATAAAAATACCCAAGGTTGGTAAATCGGTGATATATGTTGAGGAATATTGTGTCAATGGGTACACCATGCTTCAGGATAGGGATTTGGGAACATATTAAATCGCTTCACCATTGGTTGCTTAACCAGACAGACTCGACCAGAATGACATAGGAACGGTCCAAAATGTGGATGTGGTAGGTGGACACGGCCTAAGTATATTCCTTGCATGTGACACCAAGTATGATGTAATGATATATCGAAGTTGGTTTTGGCGTGCAAATCCAACTAAGTTATACGTGTCGGCAGTAGTATGGCATTAGCCCAGGGGTTTGCATAGTAGGCGTTACTCCAGCGCCAGTATAATTTTGGGACTATTGTGGGCGATTGGAGATACAGTTCGCTATATCATTTACGAAACGTTTGCTCTGCATGATGCCGGTACGTCATATCTCGACGCACCATGACGCGGGAGCACGCAATATCTGCACGTCGCGTGTCCGACTTTCACGACTTCGTTTCGGGATTTCATCGCGCGGGAATACGATAAGGCGACTGCAGCGAGGTGCGCGCACCTTTTGTCTGCCACAGCTTGCGTGACGTACCTCCCGGTGTTGTCACACCGCCGAACCGCTCCGGCGCCGACTCGCTGTGAGCGTGCGCGGCACACCAGTGTAAGCCGCTGCCCAGACTGGCTGAATACCTGGGACGGCCGATAGCAGCGGCGCCGGCGGCGGCGGCGGCAGACGGTCACTTCCGGCGCGCCGAAACCGCGCGCCAAAACCGCGCCAACACCGCGCGGCGGTCACGCCGGCCGCCGCGCCGCCCATTCCCACCGACGCACCCTGTGGTTGGTCGGCGGCGCCGGCACAGCATCGCACGCGCAGGCGGCGATTTCGCGCCGCGCGTCGCGTCAGCCGTCGTTATAAGCCGTTGGTGCGCGTGGACACGTGCTGCCGGCAGCGACGTGGCGGGTTGGGCACGTGCGGCCGGCAGCGACGTGGCGAGTTGGGCACGTGCGGCCGGCAGCGACGTGGCGAGTCGGGCACGTGCGGCCGGGGCAGCGACGTGGCGGGTCGGGCACGTGCGGCCGGGGCAGCGACGTGGCGAGCTCCGGCGCCGCCGCGGCTGCCTGCAGAGCCAGCCGACCGGAGTGACCCTGGCTGTGCGGGCGGCAGCGGTGCTGACCTGGAGGGCCCGCGGAAGTGCGCCGGTTTTTTTTCCGAGCGTCGGCCGCCGCGGGGTCACCGAAGCCGGCGCGCCCTTGGTGGAGAGTCGAGGCGTCGGCCGGCGCACGCCTTTGTCATGTCGAGTGATCGGCGCCGACTGCCGGAAGCGGTGACGTACCGGCCCCTGTCAATGTTCATTGGCAGCCGGGGACGTCATCTGGGCGCTGATTTGGGCTCAGCACATTATCACGACAGCAAGAAATGGTACTTTTCCGCGTACGTTCCTGGCTAACAAGTATACGTGAGTGGTGCAAATTATACGTCATCTGAAAGCTTCTTTCATGGTATTTCGATAATCATGGGAGATTTTCACACGAATGTGTTAGTTATTGTATAAAATGGTGTTATTTAGACCCATGTCATATCCATCGACACTATTTAACTTAAGCGGGCCGAGCGACTCGGTGTTGGTAGCGCAGTTGGTAGCGCGTCGGTTTGCCGACTCGGAGGTAGCCGGTTCGAGCCTGGAGGCCGGCAGCTTTTTGTGCGCGTCGTGGGAACTCCTAATAAGCGACAGTGAATTAAGACACTGTTCACATGGGACGATCTTTTTCATAAAGAGAAGGGAAATATTCTGCAATATTCAATATTCAGATGTTCTGCAAGGCTGGGGTTCTGCCACCTTAAATTTATGGTTGGGCACTTCTTCTAATCAGCCAGGCATAGGAAATACGGAACACGTCACCGCTTATGACAGTGTCCAGGCCCACAGTCCCTTCCTGACACGGGCGGCGGAACATGGGGGGTGGGACAGGAGACAGGATCCCCTGAATTTAATCATTTGTGGCACTACGGCAGTGCATTGCAAATATTGAGCTAAAAACTAACGGTTGCCCTTTCCCCTCCCACCAGTACACGCCGACCAACATTAGTCCCTGCTCCTCGAGGTGTGCATATAATAACAGTACATGATTATCAAGGTGACAAAACCAACAATTGTGCATGCTGCCGAACAGTCAAATGACTGGACCCGAGCTGGAGTCAGAGCGATGCCAGTTCTAAGCTCGGCTCCACGCCTTTTACTATACACGGCGAACACACGCCACCAGGACTGCGACAAGCATTGTTTTGACAGGAGCGGACGTTTGCTAAAATATTTCGGTGACAATCCTGAACTTTCTGGAGTGCCGGCGCAAAATTAAAAAATCACGCATTTCGTACCATGAAAGGTCGATTTAGATTCGGCAACAACTTTGTGGAACCCGTAAGCGCTAAGACGGATTTTAGATGCCCGCATGAGGATTTCGGTTCGATTATCATGCATTGTCAAAGGCTTAACCCGGAACTTGGCAAGATTGGGGAAGCATCCCCGTTCATTCCCCACCGTGGCTTTGCCCATGTTCGCACACCGTTATTCGGCATTTTCAGTCGAAATGAATTGGCTGCGTCGCTAACGCCATGTGAACCAACTTCTGTCATGCATGCAATATTGCAGGGGTAACAGCAATTTCTATGCCAGACCAGCTCGGAAGCAACTTTAATAACAGCTTAATTTGCGGTTGGAATGGAAAATTACCATGCAATACCATACATCTTGTTAATTAAATGTGTTCTATTTTTAACTAAAGAAAATGTTTTCCTTTCAAAATATGATTTCTTTATTCGCGTCGTGCGACCTGAAATTCCACCCCGGTCGTTCAGTTGGTTAGAGCGCTGGCCTGTGCTGGTCTCCCCTGTCCTGGCAACACAGGGTTTGAGTCGTTTCGCGCGCTCGCGTTTAGCCCCCGGCAGGAGTGTGAGTTGGCAACTGGCCCGATAAGGCCGGGGACGAGCTACCGGGCGGCCGTGTCGGTGTTATTGACGGCACGTTAAACTTTCGATCAAAATTCTGCCGTTGAAAAGGAATTCGTGGATCGGGTGGTGGGGCGAGGGTTCACGCAACAAGCTCCGCTTAGCGATAGAACCCTGGTTCCTAAAGCTACCCCAGCAACAACTGGGACTACATTTTAAATAATAAAAATCACGTATTTTGCAGTACAGCACGACATAAATACGGCAACAAAAAAGTTGTTTATCAATCAGACTTTAATACGAGGAGCATGCATCTGGAGAAGACGAGACTGTCAAGATTGAGGAAGGCCCTCACTCCCACTACCGATTGTTTCTCGGTTGTGTACTCTGTGGTGGAAGTGAATGTGCATTTTGGGCGCATTGACTGCGTTCGTCATTTTGCGCACATGAATATATATATTCCGGCGCCCAACAGAGTGCGTATTAAAACGATATATTGAGGAAGCACAACGCAAGACATGTATTGGGAGAAGCAAACACATGAAGCAGAAAAAGAACCTTGGGTTCCTTTTACGACGCAATTAACTGCTAGGCCATATAGCGTCGCCAACTTCTCAAACCGATTGGTCGCGGGTGGACTCGGTAATTCCGCTGGTTGCGGGACTCGAACCCATAATATTGCGGTCAAGAGCCCAACACCCTACGGACTAAGCTACCGCGGCTCCACCAAACGCGTGACATAAGAAGTTATCGGTAGCAGGTGCAGATAAGCCACGGTACTTAATGAGATTGCATTGCGACAATACATTACAATACCTAACATTACAGTACGTACATGTCAGGCACCTTATAAAATCGGACGAACTGGCAAGAAAAGATGGAACATCCTCATCGTGACATCTGTGGCTGAGAACAGCTCGACATGCATACATACACAGACTACTCACGAGCACCGTAGTGGGACGATGAGTACGTGTAAACCTACAGGCTACGCTCTATCGACTTCACAAACACAGGCGCATATCAGTTGTTGAGCTTGACATACGCTGGGTGCGACTGCAACACGCACGTTTAGTCTCGTGTAATATTTGTGTAGAAAGTCCTGATATGCTGCTATATGACCAACGGCAGGTGATGCACCAATACGTCCAAACAATGAAAAATTCAAACACTGATCTGAATGTGAAGTATCGCCCAAGTGCGGCCCATACTTCGCAGTCACTGAACAAACTGCTCGGTTTTCCGCTGCTGCCGCTTTGCGAGCTTGGCGACGTTCACCTTGTTCACCAGCCCGAGATGAATAAATGTCCGGATCCTCGCAAAGCACTTAATTATATTCTATCTATGGAATTGAATCTGGATTCCAACACCTGGCGGAAACTTTCAATGACCTTTGGATGTCTGCTGAGATTGTTGGGTTCTTGGGCATGGTGAACACAAAACGCTGCATTCATCTGTCTGAATGTGTGGAAGAATTCCTCTGTGGGAACCGTCAGGCCGCTAATGCTTAGGAGGCGAGTCCAGAACGCTTCTCGTGGTTCATCTTCGGGATGCGCAAATGGGTGCCCAGCGATCGGTCCGCTGGTTTCTTTCTGGCCATGGACCAAGCCACATATCATCCCCCCCCCCCACCGCCACGCTTAGCATTTAACATTTCTTCAATTAACATCATTATCTGATGTGATTTGAAGTAAGCTGATATTCATTTCTATGGGAAATGAAATCTCAGCAAATCGGCAGCTCAAGTTCATGTGCTGATATCTAGAAAAAAGTAATTTCACTAAGAAATCATATTAATATCATTCAACAAAGTTTTTCAAACACTAGGAAAAACACTAATGTTGACAATGACAGTACATGCTATCCCCCACGCCATAAGACATAAGAGGTTATGTAAAGTGTGGGGAGAATATGGAATAATATGTAAAATATGGAAAGTGTGGGGAAATGGGGTTTTTGGTGACTAACAAAGAACACTGATGTCAAATTACAAAAATATCCTAGCTGAATCTAACCTAAACAACTGATGTTGGACCTCCTAAAACATACTCATGTTCGGTCATCTAAAACCTACTGCTATTGTATGCTGGATGTTGAACGTGATTCACGAAGGAAATGGTAGATGCATTGTACCTTAATTACACACTCGCATCAATTGTGCACCGTATATTAATTAACCTCCTGACATGGAAACTCAGTTAATGGAAGCATACACTTTGTATCCTAGGCTGAATCTGTTATCATTACTCCATGTAGAAAGGGCTGGCCATTATTCTGCTGGAATATCGTGATAAAAATGTTAGAAATAGCCACATGCAAATATATGTATTCATTTTGTTCGTATAATTAAACCTGGTTTTGGCTTTCCGTGCATGATTGCGTATCCTGTCTTCTTCCGATCTTTCCCTACTCCCAAGTAGCCTTGTTCTTCATTCAACACAGTTTATGGAAAAATATTTTCAGGATACTGGGAAGAAGTTGCTAGTAAGCTTCAAGAAGTTCAGTCCATACATCTGTCTAAAAAATTGTCTTCATTGGGGCTTCTTATATATAAATACCAGAGGTTTTGGGAATTTGGAGGATAGAATAGAAACAACAGTGTTTTTCCTGAAAATGAGGTAGGTTAGGTTTGGACTGGGGAAGGATTGTGGTGATAACTCAGCCAGCATTGTTGCATATGTGATATCAAAGATATTCAATGGATGACATTGGTTTGGATGCACTGTTTATACATTTAACATTATCCTTCATTACCAATTACCCCACTCAAAGCAACACATTTCGCATTACTTCACTTACGAACTGAAAAGCGTGCATTTGCGCTGGAATACAATGGTCATATCACCTTAATGACTTTCAGAAACATGCATTTACAATTTTTTCTTGAAATGCCACCTCAACTAAAATGCAAATCTTCTTCTGCAGGTGCAATTGTAAAAACCTCACACAGCTCCAGCCTTGCCACTTTTCAGAAGAGAACATAAATTAGCTTCCAATAAAAATAATCACATTCATGAACAACTCGATCTGAAAATTGAGGAAGCTAAAGAAATGCCTAACTTATCCCAACCTCATTTTAGCTTTGCCTCTGTAAAAATGTGCAAAACGTCACTTGTAAACACTCAAAACTGCAATAATGAACCCTTAAATCACATCTCACACAGTACAGGTGAGAGTGGTCACATTTTAATCACATCAATCAACTTTGCATTGGAAAGGCATATCAAAAATTCAAATATTAACTAATAAGTACATATTCCCCTGTAAATTTATTTTAAGGTCTGATTTTTTTTTGGCAATTACACCAGTATTTTTAGTGGCTACTAATAATTGGTACCACAACAGCTACAGTGATGTAATCCTGCACAACCACTTTCATGTTCAGAATATGGCACTACACTACAAAACAATTATATGTTTTAAAGTAGCTCTATGTGAGTGGTTATATGACTTTGATAGAGAGAACCATCTGAATATGGATACCATCTTCATTTTTTTAAATTCAGTAAACAGTATAATTACTGGTTTGGCCACACAAAAGCAGCAGTAGAGCAATTTGTTCCATGCATTAAGTGTTTGGAAACTCCCTCTTACCCTACTACCACTACTGCCCAGCCATGATACAATGGGCAAGCAATTACCAAATTGTCCACAAGTTGGTGAATGGTACAGTATGGCATGATTACATATAGCACACAGAAACAATTTGATAACTGACAGGGGGCCAACGCACATGCTAACATTAACCACCAGATTGCATCAATGACATGCTGACCAAGTTGACATTGTGGGTATAAGGCCTTAATTCGCATAAATTGTCTGAGGTGCGTTCTCAATATTAACCGCGCCATGGATAAATTAATTATGGGTATGGTGCCTTTCGTTTCGAAGCCACCAAGACGCTAGCGGAATAAGACAAATATTCAAGCTTCAATGAATGACTAATATGCTTTACAACCAACGGGGGAACTAATCGTGAGAAAAGCGCCATAATTGTGCTAAAATGAAAGCACCATATTTAGTAGATTTATTGGTATAGTCCAAAACTAGAGTATAATTCAGCAGTATTCCGGAATAAAAAAGCACTTCTGGTATATGACGTCACCTGGCGTAGGTTTTGTCTAGTTTCAACTAACTATACTAGAACAGCCAACTTTGGAGTACCTGTTGTCTCTAGTTATCTTGTGACGTACGGCCCGAGTTGTGCTGAACGGCGGAAGCACTAAACTGTGGCTTTCACGCGCTCGCGCACGCCGGCAGCGGTCGAGATCGCGGAGTCGTGAGCAATGGACAGGAGCGCTCAACAGGTAGTGGAGTCATTGACAATAGGCAAGAGGGCCTTCAAGCAGAGGAGTCAGGAGTCATGAACAATAGTCAGGGTAAGTGGAACCATGGACAAATGTCAGAAGCGCCCAGCAAGCAGCGGTGTCATGGACAATAGCCAGGATAAGTGGAGTCATGACAATATTCAGGAGCGCCCAGCAGGCAGTGGAGTCATGGACATTAACCGGGAGTGCCAGCAGGCAGTGGAGTCATGGACAATAGCCGGGAGCGCCCAGCAGGCAGTGGATTCATGGACAATAGCCGGGAGCGCCCAGCAGGCAGTGGAGTCATGACAATAGCCGGGAGCGCCCAGCAGGTAGTGGAGTCATGGACAATAGCCGGGAGCGCCCATCAGGGAGCGGAATCATGGGCAATGGTCATAAACGTTGACAGACGAAAGAGTGTTGTTGACAATAGCACTATTTATACTCGTACAGTCTGGCAAAACCGGATTTATGCGCCCGGCCATTTTACAGCCAGGTCTCACGATCCTCCCCTCCCCTCATTGAATCTGATGAACAAAAGGCGTTCAATGGAAGTGCAAAAGCAACAGAACTTCAGAAACATGATAGTCAGATAATGTACGCTTGGTCCGATCGTTCGCTCCCTCCCCTCATTGAATCTGATGAACAAAAGGCGTTCAATGGAAGTGCAAAAAGCAACAGAACTTCAGAAACATGATAGTCAGATAATGTACGCTTGGTACCAGATTTCAGGTGAGATGCTGCACTGAAGCGACCACAATGTTGGATAGTGTTGGGATTTGACATGTTGCGTATCTGACACGTTGTCACTCTCTACGCGCAATGGTTGGAGGATCGCAACTGATGTCTTCCGAGGCTATCCGTCGGACAAATTGCTGCTCTATATCCAAATGTCTTGTCCTGGCGAGGGGTGGGGTGGGAGCTGACGAAAGAACTGCACTTGCCTGTCACATCTTCCACTGACAATCTGCTGAGCAAGTGGGAGTTTTCACTGAAATCTGGTGCGCGCGCACGTCATGAGTCGAGTGTTAGTTCTCAGCCGATAATTCGGACACCCAAACACCGATTTATTTGAATCAAAGAAACTGGTTCGTTTCACTAGGATACAAGTGCGGCACAAGTCAGGTACAGGCTGCCGCCGCCGCCACCTCGCCTGCCGGCTTGCATGCTGTTGCTAGGTCGCTGGTGTGGGCCGTATCAACGTGAGATCCCTGACGGCAATATCCGGCACGAAATCGACCTGCCACCTGCCGCCGGGGTGATCACGACATGGATGTCTTGTGTTTGTCGGCAGCCTGGCCGAATCAAACTGTGCTGGGTGGCTGTTTCATTTGTCCCCGACACTGTCCGACGCCGTGTGACAGAGGGGGGGGGGGGTCAAGACGCGATTGTGTGTAGGTTGAATCCATAGCGACGAATCGCGAGCACTTGGAAAAATTAAACTAGACTTTGACCTTGAGTGTTAACCTTGATATATCGCGGTTCCAGAATGTTGCCGGTTCCACCACGAGCTATTGCCTGACAGTGGATTTGGATAGGCTTGGGCGAAAAATTAAAAAAGAAGTACGAGGCGACAGAAGAATCAACTTGACTTTTGACTGTATATATTATTTCGAATCATCACCTTTCGGATACCGCACAACAAATGACGTTGCTAAGCGTATTGCTCGCGGTGTCGGCTTGGTCAGCATGCACAACGAGGAGGCGCTTGAGGCGCACGACACGAAAACTGCCTACTCGGAACCCGCCGTACAATTCACGTGGGTGACCGGCGGCTCGTTGCCAAGTGTCGCCGTGGAGGCGGGAGTGCCGGGCACCGCTACTCGCACCATTACTCGCTGGGCGAGCAGCGGCGCGACGCCCAAACGGTGGACCGACCAAAGCATTTCCAAGGTGAATTAGTGCTGCGGTCGCCGATGGCGTCGCGCACGCGACAGCCAAACACCTTGGTGCGCTTTCGAAGCCGGAACGCCGACAACCGATCGATGCGCCCGCCCGCCTCTCGGCCGCTTCCACCGTTGCGGACCACATCGTCACCAGCCAGCTCACGGCCGAACGCCCGGCCCGCGTGCCGCACACATCCGTCAGTGGTCACTGCACGATCCCCTGCCCCGCGCAGACGCCCAAACAGCGCCGTAAATCCGCCACCATGGCGGGACAAAACTGGAACCGTGTTGACTTGGCTGCGCTTAGTTTTGGTGTTGGCACGGTCGATCGCGGCACTGTTTACACCGCCGCCGGCAATGTGGACGATAAGCTGTGCCGTTTATGGCTGTGTGGAGAGCGGTAGTGGGCATTCGCCGTGTTCTGAGCGGCGAGCGCGTTCCCGGCCGGGCCGGAGCGCGTGCTGAAGCCGAGCTGTGTCGTCAGCTGATTGCCGACCGAAATGTGGTGACGTAGCTCGTCGACCCCGTTATTTTCAGTATCTTCGCCAATGACTTACTTGTCTAGCTCTCTCTGTCAAGGAAAACTCGCGACTAATGTCGGTAACACCCAGGTACTGCTCAACGCCTACCCAGCTGAGCACGGACTCTCCGATCTAAAATTCGGTGAGCTCACATAGAAATAAGTAAGTCCGAACTTCGCATGGACAGTTCTCTACATGCTCTTCAGATTTGATCCGAATCGAATTTTCCCGAAGTGAACGTGTCAAAAACTGTTGTCGTGCTGTTTTGCTTGACGCAATCACTTTGCGGCGCAGAACCCTTTCATGTCCACCTCCTGAACATCGTCGTTCGCCCTTCCCATAGCCCAAAAGTGTCGGGCGTCATGCTCGATCCACGACTAACCTGGATAATTCCATCTGTGCTGCCTCGAAAATGTGCGCCGCAATTCTGACGTCACTTTTCAGTTTCTGATGCTACCCCTCTAAAACGATGCGGCGACGACCACGGCACATGCTTTCCCGCTCAGTGTGTGGTGCCTAGAGGCGTGGAAAGCGCATTGCCACCAACAAAGCATATTGACGAAGTCCCCCAAACAAATAATCAACTTCGCTGTGAGTTGCCTTCGGCGGTCGAACAGCCAAATAACTCGCTCCTTTCTCTTGCCTGGGCAAAAAACCGACCAACTTATATTCCATCGCGACGTCCTTAATACTCGCACGTCCGGAGGTCCGCGCCAACTTCGCATGTCCGGGGGAGAGGGGCCAGATGTCTGCCCCCCTCCATGATCTCCAGAACTATGCTAGCTAGCGAAAAACGGAAAGCGTCGTTGGATAGCTGGTGACGGGCTCTATCGAAGGTGTTTCGGTAATTGTTTTCGCTTAGTTCAACAGTCAGGTCACTGGGTCATCCTAGGTCAAATTCGACCAGATCAGGTGGGACTCAGATATTGACACATATATCAGGACCTGTAGCCAATAGAAACAAACGGCGAACGCTATTCGACAGTCCTTGAAATGCGCTACTAACAATAGGCGGTGTAATTTAAGGTCAGGTCAACCGAAACTAAGGTCAAGGTCATGAAGTCGACTAGGGCGGTCATGCAATGTATCGTTGTTGTTGTTGTTATTGGGGTTTTGGGGCGCATCAACTGCAGAGGTTATACAGCGCCCTCATGTAATGTATCGATCGACACGTCTTGGCAGTACAAGCACAAATCGATCGACACGTCTTGGCAGTACAAGCACAATGACGGTAATTTCGGCCTTCTAGCTCAATGCAGTGCGATATAATGCGCAGAAATGTGTAGTAATTTCAGGTGACCTCAGATACCTTGGTGAGGTCACTGAGCAAAAATTCCAGCGGAAACATTGAGCATAGCTTCCATCTACATGCCACAACCGTTGTGAGGGCATTCCGAGCGCAAATATGTAACCAGGAAACATTTGTATATTTTACCATATTCCTATAATGGGGAAGCCGTGACAGCGACCTGACCTAAGGTCAATGCTACAAAAAAAACGATATACATCTTATGGTCCCTGATGAGATCGTGACATGCTATAAGTTTGAAATCAATCGCCCAATCATTGTGGAAGTTATGCCACCTAGAACTCCGAGTGTAGTTGGGTCACTTCGCCTGACCTGGTGACCTGACCTGAGACGACCCAGGATTAAGGATGTATGCGGATATGCGTAAAAGACCAATGAACAGCTTTGCGAGGTTTGGCCTTGCTAGCCCGATTAGTTTGGCGACAAATGAGAAAAATCGGGAGGGGGCGGATATCTGCCCCCCCCCCCGGACGTGCGCGGGTCATCAAAACGACAAAGAAAACAAGCATCGTCCCTGGTGTACGCCGATAGGGTTCCACTTCCCGTTTCGACATGTGCCTTCTAGCACAACGCGCGCAGCCGAAACCGCCCAGGTGCACCATCCCTGGTGCAACCAACGACCAACATCACCAACTCGGTGGCAGGTTGGCAAAATCCCCCCCCACACCTCCACACACACACACCGGTGTAGACTGTCGCCCACATAGCGTCTCCGTTTCTGCCGTGCGGCCCGGCGCTGGCGCGAGCTGCCCTTCCAAGTGGCGCGTGCACAGCAACCAGCCGGGCGGAAGCGCTTACCGCCAGTCTCGACGCCGCTTATCTCGGCGCCGGCGACCCGCCAGTGGCTCGGCTGCCTCCGTGTGTGTCTCCTGCCGCTCGTGTCTCCTGTCTCCTGTCCTGTCCTGTCTCCTGCCGCTCGTGCCTCATCCCAGTGTATGCGTCAGTCGCATGAAGTGTTGGTATATCGTTGTGACTTTCAATCAGTGATCATTCGCGAGGAGTGTAGTGTTTGCGGCTTTCTTGTTGGATCTGTCGTAATTGACGTTGGACGCCGCAACCTGAAGAACTGTGCTCGCATGGCTGGTGGTGAAGAATTACGTATGTGCATACTGCAGAAGTTCCAATACGCATGATGAAGAAACTGAATGTGTAAGTTCTGACAAACTTTACTCGTTCTCCATTTTAATTAAGGATCACACACCTTTCACTCTCACGGAGCAGCAGAATTTCCACCCCATCGCCGCACGGAAGGGGCTCAACTGATACGTCACCTTCCCTCACCACCACTAGCCTCTGTTTAAAGTCGGACAGAGGTACAGGAAACATAAATCCATACATCCATCCATAAATCCTTAGAGTTCCTTGAATCGTTTCACTCTACTCTTTTGGTTGACTTTCCAGGTCAAATCAAGCAGGTGAGTGTCGGAAGCAGTCGGTCGCCCAGTTTCCGTCGTAGTTCACGGTCTGTGGCTGTGAAACGAATGCGGCTTCGTACTTTGAATATCAATGGCATGCAAACTGGGAACTAAGTTTAACAAACTGCCGCGTGCGAAAGTTAAAAACATCGATCAGGTTACGGCCAAGTATCTGGATACATGCGAAGACCAGTTCGAGCTGACGATTTTCGAGACGGACTGGGTTCAGGAAAATGTTCTGAACAGGGCTAGGGACCACACCAATGGTACGAGCAATTTCCCTCTGCTGGTGACCAGGCGATCCTGCACCCCGTAGTTTTACGCGATCCAACATAAGATGGGCTTTGCGGTATGTAATATCCGTAGGGTATTGAAGTCATGCTAGTTTCGGTTAGGCTAGGTTTTCATCGTTCAGCTTCTTTTTAGGTCCATTGCAGGGTCATCTGACCAATCACAGATTCATATGTGCAGTCGCACACGGCACAGAGGCACTTCTGAATTGTTGCCATTTCCTGATGCAAGATTGTGTATTTCCCCTTCGTCGCAATGGCTTCATGTGCGCGAAGCATAAACTACATGAAGCTTCTGAATAAATGAAGGGCTTGCCAATTATGGCCGGTATTCCTCGTGTTTTATATACCCACCGCCACAGAAACACTGTTAGTCTTCGCAATTGCCAGGTGAATTGGATGGAGCAATGCCAGCGCACGCACAGTTTACCTTTAGTTGAGCTTATCTGACATTGGTCCCACCAAGTGAGATCCAGGCAATAAATACACTGCGCGTGAACGCGAACTCATCATACTATATCTTTCATTGATACTTCTATTTTGAAACATTTACAGTGAATACCTACATGCACCACCATGTTATCGAAACAAAGCACACCACGTGACCTGCTGAACATCGGCGTGGGCGCTAGGAACAAAGCAGCTAATTACAGTGTGCTATTTGCAGCTTATCCGCCCTCGTAACTAATGCACCGATGGAAAAACAGCGTTCGATGATTGCTGCTTAGTGCGTCATCCAGCGTCATGGCAATTGCGGACCAATGTCAGATTTGTAATTTGGCTTTTGAGCCAGTTGATTGGCGCGAAGAAAAGACTGGCGTATGTCGAACGGGTTTGACACGTTGGCTGATGTGACATGGCCGCGTGGTGATGTCACTGATGATGTCATGGGACAGCCGTCAGAGACGAACAAATGCCGGGGGATAAAATGTTAGCTGCGGTATCAGCGGACTCTCCACCGGCCATATCTCACCGGTCGGGTCACATGGACACATCCTCCACCACGGACCCATGGATTGGCAGGGCCAGTCCTAACAGATGTGCTACTTTCGTTCCACAAATGCTAAATTGTGGATCAAATTTTACGCGGGTGAAGGTTACATCAACAGATAAATCGCTTCGGTAATTGAGGGTACGAGGGAAAGTTGTATTCCTTGCCATATTGTGCAATCTGAGATACCTTTGGAGTAAATGTATTTTTGCTGCTGCTTTTAAGAGAGTCGAACTCAGGTATTTCGTCTTTTTAAAGCGTTTCATTCTATGTATTACCAGTTGCTAACGCAAGATGCTGTTTTCAACAATAATATTTGTTTTGCTGGTCGTCCTATAGTGAACGCAATCATACATTACTTTTCTTGCTGATTAGCCTTCGTCCTGGGTGCCCTGTCCAATCAACTGTTATCACTAAGAGTCAGAGCCAAGCTTTTATATCTGCGATTTCTTTTTAAAATCCTGGCATCGTGCTCTGAACGTACATATCTCAAATCTAGATCTACATGCGTTTCAGATCCGCATATTTAAGACCATGATTAGCATCGAAATCCTTCAACCACGTCGCCATTGCACTCCAAGACAGTGAAGAGGTCTGCATGGGGTGGGAGATAAGAGGGTAGCCAAGGTATGGCTGATATGCGAAGTGGGCGAACAAGATGACGGAACACGGCTGAGATTGCTAGAGTCGCTCAGCTCTGTAACTAAGTGTCGTGGCAGTACGCCTCCGGCCAGCAGGCTGTGCCTTCCCTGCGCATGCATCCCCACCAGCGACACGCCATGCAAGACACCATGCAAGACGCCATGCAAGACACCATGTAAGACGCCATGTAAGACACCGTACAAGACGCATTGAAAGAACCCATGCAAGATACCATGCAAAACGCCGTACAAGACGCCATTGAAGAAGCCATGCAAGACGCCATGCAAGACGCCATGCAAGACGCCATGCAAGATGCCATGTAAAATGTCATGCAAGACACCATGCAACACGTCATGCATGATACCATGCTAGACGTCGTGCAAAACGCCATGCAAGACGTCATCGAAGATGCAAGACGCCATGGAAAACTGCAAATGCAATGCAAGATGGCAGACGCCATGCAAAATTTGCATGTAAAATTGTAAGGCGCCATCCAGCACGCCATGCAAGACGTCATGCTAGACGTCATGCTAGACGCTATACACGTCACAGTGTGCATGCACCACTGTACATCTGTTTTGCCATCACCATTACGTGAAGTATGCCACTGTACGCATGTATTCTACCACCACCGTTACGCCACAGCGTGCAGTGGTACAGTGTACAGTGGTATGCCCGAGTTCTGCCACCGCCATTGCGTTAAGTATGCCAGTGGTATGCCCGGGTTCTGCCACCACCATTGCGTTAACTATGCCACTGTACGCATGTGTTCTACCACCACCATAAAGTCACAGTGCACAGTGGTACTGAGTTCTGCCACCACCATTACGTTAAGTATGCCAGTGGTATGCCCGAGTTCTGCCACCACGATTGCGTTAAGTATGCCAATGTATGTCTGTGTACTGCCACCACCATTACGTCACAGTATGTATGCCTATGCAGTATGTATGCCTATGCAGTATGTATGCCTGTGCCTGTGTATGCCTGTGTTCTGCCACCCCACTACGCTAAGCGTGACGCCATAAGGTCGGTCGCACGCCATTTACGCCGCGACACGGTCCCGACCGGCCGCCCGAACATAATCCGGCGCGGCCTTGACGGAACACGGAAAAACGGGCGGCAAAACGTGCTGCTCGTGCTACGGGCGGCCGTTTTTCTGGCGCGCCAGCAGGTGACGGTGGGAATGACACGGCCGGGGCGCCGGCGGGGCTCGTCCGGCCGACCGGAGGTCGGGGGCCGGTCGGGGCGGGGGGGGGTGCCAGCCGGCGTACTACGCGCTCGTGAGCCGGCGGGCGGCGGCCGGCGTCCGGCCACTTTCACCGGCTGGGCGGGCGGTGGGCCGCAGACCGCCGCGCGCCCCGCAGGCCGGGCTTCCGGTCGAGTCGCAGTGCTCACCTGACGCGTGCCGTGGGTCTGGCGGTCCAACCCTGCGCCGTCCGCTGCACTGACTGCGCCCCGGCCACCGGCACGGCCGAGATATCGCGCGCGCGCCGCCCGCCGCCTGAGCCGCCGCCGCCGCCGCCGCCGCCGCTGACCGTCCCCCTGGCTCGGGAGTCGGCGACTGACGCCGGCAGCGGCGGCCGACCCTCGGCAGCCGCCCGGCCGGGCGGGGGCGGGGGCGGGGGCGGCGCCGCGTCCGCCGCGCCGGCCGCCGCCCGCCGGCCGCGACTCGCAGCTCGCCGCGGCTACTCCAGCTACCTGCAGGGAGAGCCATGTGTGCCGCGCTGCACTGCAAGAACACGATCATTTATTGTCACAGAAGTCATACATACTAAAATGCTTGGCTGACAAAGATAAATTCCCGTTTGTAATCCACCTGCCTGCGACAAAAAAAAAATGTCGTTGAATATTTCAAAGATGCTGTTTGAAGCACCTGTCTGTGGACAATTGTCATGGCCACTGTTGGACCTGTCCGCCAACGTCACGACGGGCCACTGCCATGTTTTATCAATCAACCGCATGCTGGCGAACGCCATGCCGTCGGATCACGATTACGGATTTTGCGCGACGTTATTGATGTGGTTTTGTGTTGTCAATGCGAATAGAAAACGTCGTGCAAGTTGAATAGCAAGCATGTTGCATAGCCCCATGTCAGATGCCGTGCTGGCCATTGGATGCTGTGTTATAGAACTGCTCGTGTTCTTTTGCTACGAAAAAGGGAATACTGGCAAACATGCCTCATTATTTAATGTGTGGCCCTTTCTTCACGACTGTCGGCCAAATGTAGGTGCCCACGAATACAAAGAAGTCCCTTGTAGTGCCTTCTGTCGCCTTCTTTATTGTATATGTGTTTTTATTGTTTATATACTTTTACATATTGCGATTGTTCGGTTCGAATAAGCATTGGTATTCTTCACTCAGTCAATGATTCGACGGCAGTCTACTAATTATATACGTCCTACCTAATAGGTGTTAGTAGCGATAGGAAGAAAGGTAGGTAAGTGCTTATAAATAGCCATTTGCCATGCATACGGATGCACTTCGACAGCGGTAAAAGTCTTTAGCATCCAGAAGTTTTGAAGTTAGGTGATGAAGTCATCAAATCCGTTCTGGAGTATATTCATGTCTGAGAAGTATTAATCAGACAGACAGACATACAGACTTTATTGAGGTCATCCACAATTGACTCGTGGTTATTATGACATCGCGTCAAATGGATAAAACAACACAGCACAAAAGGACAAACTCACAGAATAAAAATAAAAATAAATAAATCCAGCAAGTCAGTCGAACAGGCAATCAGTCCGGCACGGGCGGCACGTCAAACAGGTACTGCCGTAGGTGGCGACTAAAGATCGACCCGGGAAGTCGCGTCAGCTCAGGTGGCAGCGAGTTGTACATTTGTGGCGCTCTGGAACTAAAACGTCTCTTCCCCGTCTCGGTGCGGGACCGGGGGACATGTAAGTTATGGGTCTTGACGGGTGGTTCGGTCTCGAATCTCCGCCATGGTGGTGAGATCGTGAACCGGTGACTCTGGCTCGCCATGGAGACGCACCTTGTGTGTGAGGCGAAGGGTGTGATAACTGGGCCGGTTCTCCGCGCTGAGCCAGCCCAGCCTCCTCAGCAGATCCGAAACGTGGTCAAACTTTTTGCGGCCGAAAGTTACCTTTGCCGAGTAGTTTATAATTTGTAATGCGATATAGATTATTTTCGGCTCCGTTACCATACACAGAAATACAGTAGTGAATCTGCGAGAAGACCAGAGCATTGACCAACGCGGAGATGACGGCAGGTGGAAGGTGCTCCCTCAGATGCGACAGACCACCCAGCACTCCAAAACAACGCCGAGTCAATTCTGAGACGTGCGAGTCCCAGCTGAGCGAGCGATCGAAAATAAGACCGATATTTTTGCATTCCGAAATGGCGGGTAGATCGTGATCGCGAAATTTCACTGTGATATCCGGTAAGGCACGCAAATTTTGTGGGCTGCCCAACATCATCAGCTGTGTCTTAGTTACGTTAATTTTCAGTCTATTTGCTCGAAACCAGATGTCGAGGGAGGCCAGAACTGTTTCCATCGAATGACGACATTTTGAATTTCAGATTTCTTACCACTGACCAAAAGTTGGGTATTGTCGGCGTATTGAACAACTACTGCGCCCTCGGCGAACAGGCTGAGGTCGTTGGCGAAGATACAGTAGAGAAGAGGTCCGAGAGAGGATCCTTGAAAAACGCCGATGCTGTTGGGCAACGGGGCAGATTTTTGGACTGCATCCAGACTGTCAGTAAAGGCTGACACTCTGGGTGTGGTTCTGAAGATAAGCCGAAAACCAGGAAGCATCGATGCTGTGGAGACTTAATTTTGACAGGAGTTTTGAGTCATCTATCACACCAAAGCACTTGCTCAAATCCAGCAGGCAGAGCAGGGACACCTCTCCATGGTCACATGCGGATAGGATCTGGTCAGATATGGAGGTCAGGGCGGTTTCCGTCGAGTGACGAGGACGGAAGTCGTGCTGAGTTTGGGAGAGGAGGTGGTTATCGGACATGTAATTGTAGAGTTGCTGGTGGACGGCACGCTCTACAGTTTTCGCAATGACTGGGACGGTAGAGATAGGATGGAAATTGGAAGGGCTACATGGATCACCGGACTTGAAGATGGCATGGACGAGGGAGTGCTTCCAAGAATCAAGAACACCGGATTGGGTAATGCTGGAATTTACAAAATGCAGGAGCACCTCACCGAATGAGTCGAAGCACGTCCTGAACATGTGGATGCTGATGCCGTCCTCGCCACAGGCTGACAAGCCGTTTATCCCGAAGACGACGGTTCGCAACTCAGGTAGCGGTCGTGCATATCCTTGTTCAGAGGCGCAGCCTGGATATTCTTAAAGAGGATCGACCACTTTAAATGAAACCGATACAGCTTTCGGCGCTTTCCGTACGTCGATATTTTTCGCTTTTGCGCAATAATTTTTTTTCTCAAAAGTTCTAGTTTAATATAGTGTATTCGTGGTTGCTAGTGTATTCTTTGTCTTCGGTCTCCGACCCCCCACAATTTATTGAGCCTTTAAACTTAATTAATATTATATTAAAATTATTGGGAGTATGCCCTTTAACTGTGACTTCAGTCTGGCCAAAATTTCAACTATTTTGTTGATCCACCGCGATGACAACCCTTCTGAAGATCACTGGGTAAAACAGTGGCATGCACATCCCTTGACTTACCTGTCATGATTGTTCTGACGCATTGTATTTCAACACAACAATGCTACAGGTCGGTCCGCACCGCACTCCTTCTCCGTCACGAATGAGTGCTGGACCGAGCCGGGCCGGCCACGTGGCCGTGACCCTCAGACTGCCCGAGGGCTCAGGCGGACCGCAACCAATCAAAATCCCACGCCCACCGCGTAGCAGGTCAACGGTCTCCCACACACCAGTGATCATTGCGTAAAACAAAGTCATGCATATCGCTAGTCTCCTCCTGTCCTGCCGGTATTTCTGGACTGGTGCATTGTCGTTTCACTTGGCTTCCAGCAACTGGACATTATCGGCACCCGACACTAGACCAACGTGATGTTGGCAGACCAGACCGTCTGTGGACTGTGAAGGTAATTAAGTTGACTGAAGCGACCAAAACTCCCTCAGGAACACCTCGGTGCAAGCAGCGGACAGCCTACCCTCAACATCCGAGCGTGACCAGCGGGACGCGGCCTTCAACACTATCAAAGGCGCAGCTGAGGTCGACGATGAACGCAACGGCAACGACTCGCGCTCGTTGTGGGCGCGGCGCGTAATCCACTCGGCAGCGTCCATCACTGCGTCCTCCGCTGAATGACTTCGACGGTGCGCGTATTGTAACGACGCCAAGCCAGCGAGACGATACAACGGCTCAATAGACACGATCGTTACAGAGTTCAGGCAACACAAACAGACACAGAGCTCAGACGGTACAAACAGACACGGAGCTCAGACAACACAAACAGACACAGATCTCAGGCAACACAAGCAGATACAGTTTCAGACTACACAAACAGACACAGAGCTCAGACAACCCAGACACAGAGCTCAGATGGCACAGACACAGAGCTCAGACAACACAAACAGACACAGAGCTCAGACATCACAAACAGACACAGCGCTCAAACAACACAAACAGACACAGAGCTCAGACAACACAAACAGACATAGAGCTCAGACAACACAGACGGACACATAGCTCAGACAACACAAACAGACACGGAGATCAGACAATACAAACAGGGTGGATATTGGTTCACGATTAACAGCCTTGTCTCAGGAGTCAGACTGATGGAGGAAATGAACGATCGCCAGCTTCGAGAAGTGAAGCCCTCACGAAATGACAGAAGCACGATATTATGGTACTGAGGAAAACATGCACAGTATAAGTAGATAGAATACTGATAGAGGCATGCACTGGATGTAGGTACTCCTGTGTAACCCAGAAAAGAGGTTCATTGCAAGAAACGTCAACTTGTTTTCTGAAATCACTTTGGTCCATAGATTGAAATTTCAACGCATAATATTTTCGATACTTGTCGCAGAATATATGCTGTATGAGACGATCCTTGCTCCTCTTGTATTCACCTGTTATTGGTTGAATTGTGCTTATGTATTCGCCTTACGCAGCAGGTTAAAGTCAGAGAGATAGATAAACCAGAAGAAGTCACCTTTACATAATCACTCGGCAGTTCAGCTGATAGGGAATTCAAAAGTAACAATTCCAGTGGTTGGCAAAGCCTGTGTTGAAGCTTTGTAAGTCCAGGAGACATATTTGTTAGTGCATGCACTGGGCTTAATAACGCATATCCATTGAGGTGCATAGCCGGAAGGGGACAAAAGTTACTCCCCCTTGACAACAGATTTCGATATCCAGACCCATCTGTATAGGCAATATGTGCCACTACTCAATGCATTGCTCCTATCAATAGATGGTGACATCTAGACCCATAAATAAAGACAATGTGCTACATTACTCAACTAGCACACCGTGAACATTTGGTTGTTTGACTTCGATCATGTCAAAACTTTGTCGGTGACCCACCAGTAACTGCTTCACTCCTCACCTCGACGCCTTCGCCCACTGCTGCGCAGACATGGCGATGTTGGTGGCCCACCAGTAACTTGTTTTTTTTTCTTATTTAAAAATATTAATGTCCTCCGCCCAAGATCAGGTAACCAGGAGTGCCCCCTCCTCTTACCCAACGACTGCAAGCACCTTACATCAACACCATAAAATAAACAGTAAAATCGCGACACTCCCAGCTTCACTCTTTGCATCGACGGCTTCGCTCACCCATGCGCAGACCCTGCGATGGGCCAGCTTATTCGTATTCCAAGCCACGTCCGCGGTCAACAACGTGGCGCAGGGTAGCGCCACGACGTGGGCCGGTGAACCTGTGCGCCACGGGGATCGGTGGTCTGGATGCACGATACAGCGATATACGGAACGCCGCTACAGTCGTACAAAATCGTACATAATTCCGCTGCAGTCGGACAGAATCGCACAGAAGGCCGCTGTAGTCGTACGGAACCATACGGAATGCCGCCGCAGTCGTACGGAATCGTACGGAATCATACGGAATCGTACGGAATCGTACGAAATTGTACGAAATGTCGCTGCTGTGAATGCTAATCCGTGCTGGACAGAACGCTGAACGGCAAAATTACGCCGACAAAATGGCCTCCATCACTCATTTCCGAGGACTAATCCGACGTCGGAATTGCTTTCGGAGGTCGTTTATAGAGCGTGCATCATTAACCTTCACTTCTGTTCCGCTTATTGGGTCGGCGACAGCCAATTTTGCAGTGTGCCGCGCACCATAAACTACAATGCGACGAAGTGGCGCGTCTTCGCGGCATATTGTTCGGCAGAGCAATTTGATCGGGCTGTCGGCGCGTGTCGCACGTTCGTGCTTATCGGAGCGAGGCAGTCGGCCGCCGAGGCAGCCGACTGCGTCTCTCCCCCTCCCCCCTTCCAGCGGTCCGGCGCGGCGGGAATTGTCGGCGACGTCCGCAGCGCCGCCGTCGTTGCCGACGCGGGCCGCGGGCGCGTCACGCACGCACTGGCTCATGTCCGATCGCGGGGCGACGGTAGAGGACTGTTCACACCTAGCGCAATCTCGACGCAAAATAGCCAGCGAAATGACGGACTAGGCGTAATCCCGACGCACATGTTAAGCCTCGTTGCAACGTACAAGCTGAAAAACCGCAGCAGATGTGGCCCCAATCCGCCGAAGATCAGCAAATATGGCGACCGCAGTTTATCTCGAGCAGTCTGTCGACCTTGCGTCAAGGACGCTGGTGCGCCGAGCGGAAAAAGTTGAGAAAACTCAACTTTGTTCGCTTGGAAATCGCCAGCGTTTTGTAGGACTCGGCAGAGAGCTGACGCAGGGCAGACGCAATGGCAGAATCGGCAGACTCATTGGGTCACATGCTACCTGTCCGCTCGCTTTGGGTCGATTCCGATAGTGCGTCGAGATTACGCTAGATGTGAACAGTCCTTAACTCCTTCGCCGTCCGTTGCCGAGCCGGAGTTCGACAGAGCGCGGTCGGCGCCGACCGACGAGCACATGTTGACCGACGCGCACGTCTCCGACAGCCGACTGACCCGGGATGGGTCGCCGACCTGGGGGGCCCGTGTGAAGTGACCTGAGTGATCGGCTAGCTGAGCGAGATGACCCGGCGCTGCTCGCGCAAATCGGCTCAACTGGGTCAACTCGGAAAGGTGGCCGATCAATGATCAGCCAAGCAACCGAGAAAGTCGGCCGGAGCGGGTCAACCCAAGGCAGTGCATTCATATTGGCAGCGTTGCCAAATTCGACTGCAGATGGTAGCTAACAATTCAGTGTATGCTGTAGTAGGACGGTCTGGATTATTTAATGACCACCTGTGTGCAATCAAAGGTCGCGTTTAATCACACAACTCTGCCCAAGTGTTGTACGTGTTCGTGTGTTTGGCCTCGACGTGGCCAGCGCTGACCAGCAACTCTCTCGACTCAGATAGCCTATCATCGATGCGAACATTTTATGATGCACGACGAAAGAATTGTGCAAGCGTCTTCTGACGCTGAACATGAGTTGCGCGGCTCTGCAATCGCAGCATATAGACGAACGGATTTGGCTCGTCCACCTTCGACGGAACGAGCCGGGAGTGGTCGAATGGCCCACCAGACATGGCCCATCAGACATAGCCCATCAGGCATGACCCATCGGACATAACCCATCAGGCATGACCCATCACACATGGCCCATCAGACATAGCCCATCAGGCATGACCCATCAGACAGGACGCAGAGACAGGTCTCACGGACATGACTCGGCCAAGATAAAGAGATAAAAATCCGGCAATAAAATACGTTAGGTTAAAAGAAATATAACAGGTAATGAAACAAATGCAATAGGTTAGGTTAGGTTAGAAATAAAATAATTTAGTAATAATGTAATTTAGTAAAGTAATTTGAAAGTAATATAATTTAACAATAATATAGTAGCAATATGAATGTAATATAAAAGTAAGATAAAATACTTTAATAATAATGGATAAAATTAACGATAATTAACATAGGTTTAGTGAGGTTAGTAATAAAACCAATAAAATAGGCTGGGTTAAAAAATCGGGCAATAAAAAAGAGATAAAAGCGGAACAATAGAAGAGGTCGAAATCGGGCAATACAAGTCGCGGCATTATAAGCGGACGGACCTGGCCCACTTTTGATGGAGCGAGCCGGTGTGTCCCGCCGAGAGCCGTCGAATGGCCCATCAGACATGACCCGAGCCGGGTCTGTCGGACATGACTCGGCCAATTAAGGGCCATTCGGTCCGCCAGAGCGACCCGAAGAGCCGACCGCGCTCTCCCGGCGCGGTCGAGCGTTCGGCCGGATCTCGCCGGGCCAGCACAGGGGCAAGCTCCGACCCGACCGGGGACCCGGAGCGAACCGATGCGAACCGACCGGCGACCGGACGACTAAAAACACGGCGTTTGGACGCCCGGCCGGACCGCAGTGCTGAAGCGACACGATCCGATACGATCGGAGCGAGGGGTCGAGTAGTCCAGGGGTAAGCTGTCCGTCTCACAATGGAAAGGTCGTGGGTTCGAATTTCACCTGTCGCTACTCTTCCCCCGCGACCAATCGGCGCGAGAGATTGGCGACGCTACATGACCCAACGGTCGATGTGTCGTAAAACCAATAACCGACCACGATCAGAGTGATCGCACGGGGCGGACAACCTCGTCCGAGCCATCACATCAGAACGACGCACGATCCGACCGGCACGGCCGACGGACGAGACATGACCAGTGCAGTGGCGGAGGGGGCGGGGGGGGCAACCGGTTGTTCAGACGACCGAGCACGCCGCCGGCGATGGCGCCGACAAGGTGTCTCTCCGAGACAGGGGGTGGGCGACACCAAGGTGCTCGAGACGCTAGGTCCGGCCGGTGAAAGTGGTCCGCCTGCACGGTGGGTTTCCCCGGGAGCGAGCAACGCTGCGCTGCAGGCCAGTGCTGTCCGTCTGCAGGGCAGTTCTGTCCATCTGCAGGGTAGTTGGACGTCTGCAGGGCAGTTCTGTCCATCTGCAGGGTAGTTCTGTCCGTCTGCAGGGCAGTTATGTCCGTCTGCAGGGCAGTTCTGTCCGTCTGCAGGGCAGTTCTGTCCGTCTGCAGGGCAGTTCTGTCCGTCTGCAGGGCAGTTATGTCCGTCTGCAGGGCAGTTCTGTCCGTCTGCAGGGCAGTTCTGTCCGTCTGCAGGGCAGTTCTGTCCGTCTGCAGGGCAGTTCTGTCCGTCTGCAGGGCAGTTCTGTCCGTCTGCAGGGAGTGTGTCGTCTGCAGGGCAGTTCTGTCCGTCTGCAGGGCAGTTCTGTCCGTCTGCAGGGCAGTTCTGTCCGTGTGCAGGGCAGTTCTGTCCGTCTGCAGGGCAGTTCTGTCCGTCTGCAGGGCTGATGCCCGGAATGTTTCGCCGCGTGACTGTCCGCGGCGGATTGACGTCGGGTCGGCCCCGTGCTGTACCTGAGTGCGCCCGTGGTGAGGGACGACGACTGTGCGCGTGGGGGTGAAATGGCCGTCAGGCTTTCAGAGGGTAAGTGACAGCTAGTTCGTGTTACCCAGATCATAGATTAATGTTCGGGGACAATTTTGAAGCACGTCGTGTTGCAAAGCCGACATGGCGGAGATGGAAATTGTGTCAAATGTGAAAGTGCCTTAGGGCGAGTTTTAGAGCGAACAGGCGTTATGTGGATGTGCGCACGCGGCATATTCAGCTTCCCAGTAACTTTATGAGCAATGATCATAGTCGCTTCCAGTTGTGGTGAGGGGCATTCCTCCCCAGAGAGGAAAACAACTATATTAGTTTCAGCGTTGAAAAATGAAAGGCTTGAATTATCTGGAATGCTAAAATGAAGTGGGCAAAACGAGAGGCGTTTTACTACTTCGAACAGAGCTTGATGTAGTTGGCTCTTTTCTGTGCACAATCTTGGTCACACACTCTGAGTGCACTTCTGACAATGGTGCCTTCAGTTTGCTGCCCTCGGCACGTAGTCAGACCAGCTTGATCTGACTAGGCTGACTGCAGCTGGCTTAGCTCGCATGAACGTCGCTTTCCGAACAACGCATTTTTGCTGGATTAATAGTTTTTACTTCGGCTAGCTTTTTGGTAAGATGCATGCAACTAATTGGCGACCAGCGGAGCCTAGCGTTGCCAGTTTCGCCGTTGCGCATGCCAAGGCACAACAAGAAGCCTCCAAATGCCGCGACTGATGAGCACGATATTGATCACGCAGGCTGTCCAAACAAATTGTAGACCCACCAGAAGTAGATTTACAAAGGGATTCTGACAGAGTGGATGAAGAGACAATGACTATCTCTGCCACAGTTTAAAATTAACTTCACTTTACGCATTCACATGTCTTCCATTACGCTGGTCGGAAAGACACATGTAATGGCTGTGGCTGTTTATTTTTTCCTACACAGCTTTGACGACATTATGATTGACATATTGACGACATTATGCTGGCAGAAAACGCAAGTCATGAACAGGGAGTTGAAAGTTGGGGGATATTTTTCGGGCTTAAAACAGCGAGACAAAATCCGTCATGCCATAACAATGATTAGGAAACATTGGGCTTACCTATAGTTTCGAATAAATTCTACAGCCAGCGGAGTGGGATGTTGCGGTGTTTTGGTGGTGGTGGTGGTGGGGGGCTCCTATAACATCAATGCCAAGGTTTGTAAAGTTGATGGTTGGTAGCTTATAAGGAGTTGGTAGGCTCTAAGCAAGATGCCTATGCATTAGATAGGATGCTATAATGCTCGGAAACCTCCTTGTGCTTCGAGTAGCCTGATACTTCGGGCCTGATACATCAGCCGTCTCTAAAGTTGGTAGTTTGATATACCCAGTTAGTCTTATGTATAGGGATGTACTTGATGAACTGAAGCTATGTTGAATAGCGACGATCGGAAGCATCTGTTTGTAGTTAAATTGAAGGTCGCCTAATTTATTGCACATAACAGCCAATGTGCAGGGCCTAATCACACGCCTGGAATTAATAGGTGAATATCGCGTCTAAGCGTTGCCAGTTTTCACAACCATACTGTGTTGTTTAAAGCTTCGACGAGGCAAAGCCACGTCGAAGACACGTTGAAATTCAAACATGAAATATAATGATATATCATGACCTATAGTGATCTAATAGGGAATGATGTATCCAGGACTGGCCTTGCTCACATGTGCAATGCGCCGTGTTGGCATTTGTAGTGACTAACTTCCAATGAAATTTTGATTGGTACCTTGCAACTTTGGTCAATGATTACGCAGCGGAAGTTGTCATTGGTGTGGGCTTTCGTCACACAATGATCACGGTTTTGCACTGTTTCTGTCAGTTACTCGTTAACTATATCTGGGCAATAGATTCCATATGGAAGGAATGACCAAAATTGGCCAACTAAATTTGGTATTTGGCAAATAGTCGCATAAGTTGAGGTCTTCAGCAGTATATATTGATGTTTTGTGTTGCATGACATAGTTCGACGTTGTATCTTCTTGTAACTTAATTATCAATACCTACATATTCAATGCCTTGATATTCAATGTACATTCACAATTAATTTTATATCAACTAAACGGCACAGGGCAGGTGAGGCTCTAAGCAAGACTCGTATGTATTATATAAGATGCATCATGTTAGGAGACTTCCTCGTGCTTCGAATGGCCTGATACTTAGGCTTGATACTTCGGCCGGCAGATGGCTGCACTCAGTGGGAACGGCGTTTACCACCAAATTTCAATTACTCTGAATTCGGAACAACTTGGACAGCTGCTTGAAGTCGCTACGCTCAGGAATGAGACGAGTCCTGAACGGTTCCGGCCTTAGTCACGTCTCTATAAGGGAACGAGGTCACGCGGGTATTTAAGAGTACAATTTATGTGTCTCCTGACTAAAAGCTGTCTCAGCAAAGAGTTATGTGACATTGTGACATGGGGCCAGAAAGTTTCGCAAGATAGCAACGATTTACTGTACTGTATCCGGACCTGATGTCGGGACTTGTGAACTGGAAAATGCCGCCAATTTACTAATAACAATAATCATAATTATTTATATCATGCATGCACCAGTGGTAGCACATATCCAACTGGTGTAAGTGGAACATGTGTGCCAACATCGCACCAAACCGAAACACCAATGTGCACATCTCGCACGTTTGACACATTTTTCCAGGGTGTACATAGACATTGTGTCCATTTGCATATATACATTACAATACCAACGGAATTTTGACTGCAATTACAAACAGCATGTACAGATATTTGCGTCAGCACTTCGACAAAACCTTCTCAACATTCCATCCTCATGTGCCAAGCGTCATTCCCAATACGACGTGTAGCTAGTGCCTAGCCAGTCTACGTCTGACTTTACGCATTGTTCATGGCTACAGTGAACTGGGTGAATACAGTGATGCAACGCCCATATTCGGCCTAATTAGGAAGTCCAAAGATGTGCTACAATCAACTGCATTGCTTGCAATAGCACGGCATGTAGTCGCGGAGCGTAATTACACATCGTCTCTGCGGTGCTGCTTGTCTCTGTTTGTCTCTACGGTGTGACACTAACCGTCGGTGTTGTCACGTGACATTTGATACTGTCATTAATGATACTGACATAAAAGAAGACAATCTATTTTCATATTGGTTTATTTTCCTCGATAGCCTAGTTGGTTAGAGCGCTAGCTAGATAGCTAGTTAGAGCGCTGTACTAGTCTCTCCGGTCGTTAAAAACGGGGTTCGAGTCTTTTACACCCTCACATTTCGCTGGGAGAGTCAGTTGAGAACTTGCTCAATAAGGCCGGGGACGAGCAATCGTGGCGGCAGTATCGGTGCAGTCGCGACACGCAACACGCGCCCTGGAGGGCGAGGGGGCGAAATCCGCCCACCCCTCCGGTTTTTCGTAGATAACTCCAGATTTTACTGGCCGATATACGCCATTGTTGATGTACCTGCTAATAAATGAACGCGTTGCTTAAAGTAAGAAAAATGGAAATCGACCGAAAATTTTTCTGGTTAGACGTCGCTAAAGTCAAAAACATTTCAGCGCCAGACCACAAATATCGGCGCTGATGTGCTTCCCGTATGTTAGCAAAAAGGAAGTGTACTTGGCAAAACAAGCGACTTGTTTGATGTACATTGTCATGCTACATTGTTTCAAAGTCATGTCAAGTCACCGAGGTCAAGTCAGGTCAAGTTCATGACAGACTAACTCACGCCCTGGAGGGGAGATGGCGAAATCCGCCAAACCCTCCGATTTTTCGTATATAACTCCATATTGTACCGGCCGATATACGCCGGCTTTTTGCGTACCTGCTTAGAAATGACCGATCCATTGTTTAAAGCAAGAAACATAAAAATGGGCCGAAAAGTTTTCAAGTTAGGGGCCGTTAAAGTAAAAAGAATTCGCAGCGCCAGACCAAAAAATCGGCGCTGATGCGCTTCCTGTATATTGTCAAAAGGGTAGTGTTCTTGACAACATTAGCGACTTGTTTGATGCATAGTGTTATGCTATATAATTTAAACGTCATGTTAGGTTGCCGAGGTCAAGCCAGGTCAAGTCCATGACAGGCTAATGGAACCAAACTTGGTCACTGGAATGTGTCATAAATGCAAATGACTGCCATGCGATTGATGTCACTTGACATGTTATTCCCTGCACATCCCAAAATCTACTGTTCGTCATTGTGTGCCTAAGCGTTTCCATACTTTATTCATGTATTTCACGCCTTTCTTTGTGAAGCCGATTGTGCCGAGTCGCCCAACGGAGCAGTCGGGTTCAGAGCCCGTTCCGGTAACTGGAGCAGGTAATGACCTAATAAAGTGCTCTTATATAGGTGACCTGAGGTCAAATGGCGGATCTGACATCTGTATTGCAGCATTAGTAATGTCCAAAGCATCATTAATGCTAACTTTGGAGCATTTAAACACAATCACAGCGATCTATAACAATGACAAGCCAAGCCACGCAAAACCAGAAAATTTTGTTTTTGTGACCTCATTTGACCTGGAAGATATTGACCTAAGGTCATCAACTTTGCACACAATAAAGTTCACTATCATGCCCATCCACCCTGCGAATTTAGTTGCTCTAGCCTTCATAGGAGCTGTGATCTTAGGAATCCGCCCCCCACTCCAGTGTGCGTTTTTTCAGAGGCCCTCCAGGGTGCGTGTTAAAGTCCCGGTCAAAACTCTGAACAGAAATTCATCAATCAGATGGTGGTGCTAGGGTTCACGCAACAAGCTCTGGTTTGCAATTGAACCCTGGTTCATAAAGTCACCCCAGCAAGAATTCGGACTAATTTGGTTTTTTATTGTAAAAATTATGCCGCGCTTTATCCACGAGAACTTCAGGCATTAGTTTCAACTATGGTAAGCTATCCATGGACAGCGATGTCGATATAGTCATTGGGAGATGAAAGGGCAAATAGCACCATCCAACCAATCAAGGGACGACTGAATCTGAGAGGTCACTGCATTGTACTGCACCTGAGAGGTCGCTGAGACGCACTGCACATGAGATGTCACTGCAATGCACTCAACTTGAGAGGTCACTGCAATGCACTGCAAGTACAGGCTGAACTGCCTCGGTCAACCTGGCCACTTCAAATTGAAACTGTTTACCTTAAAGTGGCAGTAGTAGCTTCATCTTTTGTTCAACAGCGTTGTCTCTCTAATCGGGTGAGACAGCATTTTCAGATTTCCATGCTTCTCCAGCACTTCCAGCATTTCTAGACTTCTCGACTGCATTTGCTCCGTGCGTATCACAATTATTAATCCCGGCTACAAAATACCGGATAGAGCACATCTGTTTAATATCGCTGATGCTAAGCATTACGTAAATATGTATCGTTTCATTTATATGTAGACCGTGCGTTCATGTCACTCTGTGCGACTTATTTGGAGTGACAGACAGACAGACAGACAGACTTTTATTGAGGTCATCCACAATTGACTTGTGGCTATTACGACATCGCGTCAAATAGATAAAACAACACAGCACAAAAGGTAAAAAAGAGGGTCAAAATCACAGAATACAAGTTAAACTATAAAAAATATATGTATAAAAAATAACAGCAAGTCGAGCAGTCTATCAGTCCGGCACGGGCGGCAGGTCAAGTAGATATTCCCGTAGGTGGCGACCAAAGATCGACACGGGAAGTCGCGTCAGTGACGTGGAAGCGGCGCGAAGGAAACACTCCTTGTCACCGCGTCCTGCTGGAACCCGGAGACGCAGACATCGACTGCTTCCCGGAACTGGGAAGCATGTTTTCCGGCGTTCACACAAGTTAATGAACACCAGAAGCGTCCCGTCTCGATTAACTTTGTCGCCGCCTTTGTGTGGAAGTCGCGAACTCCACACTAATTATTTATTTCTCATCCAACAGTTGGCAAAAACGACAGACTGCCGGCGCGCTGGCGACTTGCGTGGTCTGCCGGCCTGCGCTCGTTGGCGACTCTCCATGCGCTCCTCACACGGGGATTTTCTCCGTCCGTGTAGCGAGACAGCCTGTGTCGTCGCAGGCCTGTTTCGAGCCAGGCGGGCTGTGAGAAGCCTTATGGCGCTCGGTCGTGATGACGGCGGCGGCGTTTCGTAATGCCAAGAGGCTCCCCGAGTTGCCGACTGGAGTTTTGCCACAGTCGGCATCAGAAGGAGCTCGGTCGTGGATCGAGACACATGCACCATATAGTGACTGGGTCTTTTCAGAGTGCAGTTCCTGGGAGTTGTTTTCGCTGTACAGAACATGTTCTACACATATTTTTGTTTCTGCTTCGAGGGGTACAACCATGTTATACAGGCAACAATGGTAACACGGACCTTGCACAAGGAGTGGGACAGTGGACATTGTCGTTCAGGGAGTATTCTTTCCATGCAACGCCCATATGAACAATAATAAGTTTCACGATGTTGGGGTGAAAACTACCCCTTCCACCCTGTGGCGCGACCCATACTTACTGGCGTCTGACTGATGCTTTCCAACTGAGACTTGTCTATCTCCCAGCATGTGCTCTACCACCAACCAAGTGCGACCAACTGGATTTTGTTTCCGATCTCCCAGCATGTACTCTATCACCAACCAAGTGGGCGCAACATCTTGATATTTTGCGCCCGAGGTGAAAGAACTCTCAATGTGGTGGAACATAGCCTAATTTTACCATCCTAATGGTGACTTAGGCTAGGCTATGCTTTCCAACGGATGTTCCTGTGCCTTCCAAGGGATTGCAGGTTCCACTGGAAGTTAAAGGTTATATTTGGTTACATTTCATTCGGCTTGCAGCCTTTGCTTCCCTTCAAAAGCAGCTCTACTCCTGAGTGTCAATATGCAATTTGGAAGAGTGATGCCCTATTCCGCACGCAAGATTTACTTCTCCTTTACTCCGAGTGATGCCTGGGTATCGCCCATCGTTTATCTGACAATGCGGCCTAGCCGATACTGTGCCGCAATTCACGCAGTGGCTTACCGTTTTATATGCCATTTACCAGAGAGGAGTAAATCAGGTGGAAGACGCGAACGAAGGTGTGACAGAACAGCAGAAGAGGGTGGGGGATGGGAGTGGGCTGATAGGGAGAAGGACGAGGCTCGATGCGACTCGTCACATGTCACAGTGACACACCGCTGGGCGGAGGGGACGCACGCCTAGCGAAGCGGCTTTATCACGCCGCACGGTTGTCCCCCTTATTCTTTCTCCCTTGTTCTTGTAATCTCGGTAGCGGCGGGGCGGACAGCAACACACAGTCCACCATCGCGGCGAGGTGATCGGCCGAGATCAGTCAAAACACAAGGTTTATAGAACTATAGGACTATGATACGCATAACGCCACAAAACCGACGAAGTAAGCAGGCTTTTATTTCCGTTTCAATAGTGGAGTGTACTGAAGATAATTCGCAATGATTGATGCTCATCACTGTCACCGGATAAAAATGTTTGCCGGGAAACTTTACTTTGAGCCACTTTGAATTCTAGCCTTGAGTGACTCTAATTGGCTTCACCAACACAAGTTACACAGGGTAGATTCATTCAAGTTTCTCAATACAGGGTTAGATCCATCAGGTTTCACATGGTCGCTCATCTATTAATTTTTAGTTCCTTTTTTCGAAGTGGTGCATTTGGCGGAGACATCCGCCGGCCGGTGCACTCGAACATCCTGAAGTCGCCTTTTTGTCGAAATAGAAATCCGCTTCCGGATTTTCGCCGTCGGCTAAAGCACAACCCGTTCAGCTGGCAGGAGGATGCAGTGGAGCCTTCCCGCAGGGACCTCTTTCCCAGCCAGATTGGCACCACATTTCCATGGGGGGGGGCGTGACCCAGTGTCTCCTGCTCGTATCCGGCTCTGTGTGTGTGTGTGTGAGGGGGCGTGACCCAGTGCCTCCTGCTCGTATCCGGCTCTGTGTGTGTGGGGGGGGGAGGGGCTTGTCCGTTATCGTCTATGACAGTCGAGTACCAACATGGACTGCCGGCCGGGCTGATATACCCGGCGGGAACCTCCCGCGGTGGGAGTTCACCGTGATGGGAGTTTTCCGCGGCGGCGGTATCCAGCGGCGGTAGAGGATGTGCGCCGCCAGCGGCCGACCCGGTCCATAGCGCCGCCGGGCAGGGCAGTCAGCAGCGGGGGGGGGACTCAGACATCTACCCAGAACTGTGTCATCGTACCGTCAGACATAGTGAGACAGCAGCGAGGGGGCGACTCAGACATCTACCCAGAAGTGAGTCATCGTGACGTCAGACATAGTGAGACAGCAGCGAGGGGGCGACTCAGACATCTACCCAGAAGCTGAATCCTGGTGTCGCCAAACAAAGATAAAGAGAGATAAAGAAAGAAAGAGAGATGGGGAAGCGATGAGGAAATGAAAATGGTGAGACAAGGAAAGAAACAGGAGGAGAAAGGGGAGAGGGAGGAAAAGTGAGTGAAGGAGACAAAGACAGAAATAAAAAGAGCGGATAGTTCGGGGAGGGGCGATGCGCGTTCGATCCCTGTAAATTTCCCTGGAATCGAGAGAGCGCTCAGGATATCGCATCTGCAGATCAGGTGCAGTGACGACAGGGACAAAGGCTAACCTTGGGCCGTTCGCCTCGCTGAGATATCACGACGGTCGAAGAAGGGGCACCTATGTCTTCCATGTCCGCTTAAAATTCCCAGGCTTATCACTTAATCTTCAGAGTAAATAAGTCATCTTCCGATTTGTCATATTCGAGATTCCTGAAATTGGCACTCCATGCTTGCCGTATTAGCACAGGCATGGCTGCGTTGTTCACGCAGGAATAATCCCAGCTATCGGTCGACCTTTCACAGATGACCGCTCTTCCGCTCAAACATGAACGGACATGCATTTCGGCTACCGTCGCGACGCCGCGGGCCGTTTCGCCGTCGCCATTGTTCCGGCATGCGTCACGGTGCAAGTCCGGCACGTCACGGGCAGGCCGGACGTGCGACCGCCACATTCGACTGCACCGCCCCGTTCCCGGCCGGTGCGGTCCTCGGGGGACGTGGTGCACGTGCAGGACGCGAGCCGCCGCGACACCGCAACGCGTGTCCGGGTATCGCGGCACGTGGTGCACGTGGTGCACGTGCAGGACGGACGCGAGCCGCCGCGACACCGCGACGCGTGTCTGGGTATCACGGCACGTGGTGCACGTGGTGCACGTGCAGGACGCGAGCCGCCGCGACACCGGGAAGCGACGGTGACCAGAGAGGTCAGAGACCAAGTGGTGGCTGCAGTTGTCAGGACTGCGCCAACGAGGCAGCCGGAGCCCACGCGGGCTCGGACGGCTCAGGCAGCGGGCTCGGACGGCTCAGGCAGCGGGCTCGGACGGCTCAGACAGCGGGCTCGGACGGCTCAGACAGCGGGCTCGGACGGCTCAGACAGCGGGCTCGGACGGCTCAGACAGCGGGCTCGGACGGCTCAGGACAGCGGGCTCGGACGGCTCAGACAGCGGGCTCGGACGGCTCAGACAGCGGGCTCGGACGGCTCAGACAGCGGGCTCGGACGGCTCAGACAGCGGGCTCGGACGGCTCAGACAGCGGGCTCGGACGGCTCAGACAGCGGGCTCGGACGGCTCAGACAGCGGGGACGGCTCAGACAGCGGCTCGGACGGCTCAGACAGCGGGCTCGGACGGCTCAGACAGCGGGCTCGGACGGCTCAGACAGCGGGCTCGGACGGCTCAGACAGCGGGCTCGGACGGCTCAGACAGCGGGCTCGGACGGCTCAGACAGCGGGCTCGGACGGCTCAGACAGCGGGCTCGGACGGCTCAGACAGCGGGCTCGGACGGCTCAGACAGCGGGCTCGGACGGCTCAGACAGCGGGCTCGGACGGCTCAGACAGCGGGCTCGGACGGCTCAGACAGCGGGCTCGACGGCTCAGACAGCGGGCTCGGACGGCTCAGACAGCGGGCTCGGACGGCTCAGGCAGCGGGCTCGGACGGCTCAGACAGCGGGCTCGGACGGCTCAGACAGCGGGCTCGGACGGCTCAGACAGCGGGCTCGGACGGCTCAGACAGCGGGCTCGGACGGCTCAGACAGCGGGCTCGGACGGCTCAGAGAGGCAGGCGGGCCGGACGGCAGACAGCGGGCTCGGACGGACAGCGGGCTCGGACGGCTCAGACAGCGGGCTCGGACGGCTCAGGCAGCGGGCTCGGACGGCCAGACAGCGGGCTCGGACGGCTCAGACAGCGGGCTCGGCGGCGGAGGCTCGGACGGGCTCAGACAGCGGGCTCGGACGGCTCAGACAGCGGGCTCGGACGGCTCAGACAGCGGGCTCGGACGGCTCAGACAGCGGGCTCGGACGGCTCAGGCAGCGGGCTCGGACGGCTCAGACAGCGGGCTCGGACGGCTCAGACAGCGGGCTCGGACGGCTCAGACAGCGGGCTCGGACGGCTCAGACAGCGGGCTCGGACGGCTCAGACAGCGGGCTCGGACGGCTCAGACAGCGGGCTCGGACGGCTCAGACAGCGGGCTCGGACGGCTCAGACAGCGGGCTCGGACGGCTCAGACAGCGGGCTCGGACGGCTCAGACGCGGGCGGGCTCAGGCAGCGGGCTCGGACGGCTCAGACAGCGGGCTCGGACGGCTCAGACAGCGGGCTCGGACGGCTCAGACAGCGGGCTCGGACGGCTCAGACAGCGGGCTCGGACGGCTCAGACAGCGGGCTCGGACGGCTCAGACAGCGGGCTCGGACGGCTCAGACAGCGGGCTCGGACGGCTCAGACAGCGGGCTCGGACGGCTCAGACAGCGGGGGCTCGGACGGCTCAGACAGCGGGCTCGGACGGCTCAGACAGCGGGCTCGGACGGCTCAGACAGCGGGCTCGGACGGCTCAGACAGCGGGCTCGGACGGCTCAGACAGCGGGCTCGGACGGCTCAGACAGCGGGCTCGGACGGCTCAGACAGCGGGCTCGGACGGCTCAGACAGCGGGCTCGGACGGCTCAGACAGCGGGCTCGGACGGCTCAGACAGCGGGCTCGGACGGCTCGGACAGCGGGCTCGGACGGCTCAGGCAGCGGGCTCGGACGGCTCAGGCAGCGGGCTCGGACGGCTCCGACAGCGGGCTCGGACGGCTTAGACAGCGGGCTCGGACGGCTCAGACAGCGGGCTCGGACGGCACGACGCGCTCATTGGGTCGGCCTGAGGATACCAGACGGTCGTGAAAGTCCGTGTCCCGGCCACCTTCAAGGCGTGGGGAGAGGACGCGCGCTATTTCCGCCAGTGGAACTCAGAGCCCCCCCCCCCACCGGACTGCTGATCGTGGCTGGAGTAAGCTGGTGGTGGTGTCGAAGCAAACCGACCGCATGTCGATGCATACATACATGTAGAGCATACACACACTGACAAGAGGGTGGCTCGCTCTGTTCTGGGTTGTGGCTGGGTTCTTGGATTGAGTTGTGGCTGTTCCATGGAAGACAAATCGGATGCGTCCGGAGTCGGCTTCGACGAATAAGCAATAACACGTGTATTGTATGCCACCTTACAGCATCGGGGACGGGATTGCATGTGCGAACTGGTTTCAAACTTGAAATGTTTTGCTGGTACTACCGTTTTTTGTTTTGCTGGTAAATACTATTGACGATATTTTCTTTATATAGTTATAGTGACTTGAAGTCCAGATGCGCCACTGTTACAATGAATCGTTTAGTTAAAAAAGTAGACTTGTCTACAAGCAAGAACACGTCAGCATTGCTTCTCTACTATTGATGAATGCTAGGCCCTAAATCACTGGTGGACGTGAATCAATTTTATAAAGAAATTAGTACCTTGGAACAGACCGTGTGCAGATTTATTCGTGCCGTTGGAGAAGCAATATGTGTGGTCGGTTCACAAACTGACCCACGTCATGAAGCACTCAGACTAGCACATGGATTGGGTGGTCTGCGCTTGTCTGGTGGCCATGACGAACACGCAAATTCATGCCTGTAGATAGCGACAGTTCGATGGCAGAGCAGAGCAAATTGCACAGACCTAGAAGAATGTGCACTTGTGACGGCGGTGCTGCTGGTAAATATGGATTCTACAATGCAGACAATACCTATAAGACACACAATAAATATTTGATGATGATGTGCTGTCAAAAGTTCTAGGCGGCAAACAAGAATATTGCGATGGTGGAATTCCAGCCTTGGAAGCCAGCCTTTGATTGTAAGGCTTTGATTGCATTTGCGATAAAAGCCTACAGCATTAGGCTCTAGGAAATGCAAGGTGTGAAAAAGTGGTGCCACACTTCAAGCAGTGTCGCTGCGAGCGGGGGTGGTGCGACGCAGCAGAGTGTCGCCAGAACCACGGCCGGTGCGACACGTCAGGCGGCGTCGCGCCACAGGCGCATACAGTGCGACACCCGAGGAAGTGTCGCCGAAACCCGCAGCCGCTCCTACAGTGCAGCCGGCGCCGACCGAACAGCACGCGCTGCGACACTGCCGGGCGCCGTGGCCGGAGCGTCGCGTGCTGCGACACTCGGACCGGCGTCGCCGCGGCCGGCCGTGCTGCGACACTCGCCATGGGCGGCGCTGAGTGGACGGCAGGTGACACGCGCGCTATTGACCAGACGCGCCGCTCGAGCCGATAGGACGGGCCCGTTGTCAACACCATTAGCGCCGCTGCACGCCTGGTGGGCGGGGTGAGGTGTGCCGGCGGCCGGCGAGGTCGGCGGCTTCAGCACGTCTCTCTCTCCACCCCCTCTCTCTCTCTACCCCCTCTCTCTCTCTCTCCCCCCCCTCTCTCTCTATCTCTCTCTCCCTTCCTCTCTCTCTCTCGTTCTCTCTCTCGTTCTCTCTCCCTCTCCATCTCTCTCTCGCTCTCTCTCTCTGCTTCTCTCTTCCTCTCTCCCTTCCTCTCTCTCTCTCGTTCTCTCTCTCGTTCTCTCTCTCCCTCTCCCTCTCTCTCTCGCTCTCTCTCTCTGCCTCTCTCTTTCTCTCTCCCCTCTCTCTTTCTTTATATATATCTCTCTCTTTCTCCCGGTCTCCCCTGCTCGCTCTCTCTCTCTCTCTCCCTCACTCGCCTGCTCTCTCGTTTTCTCTCTCTCTCACCCTCTCTCCCTCTCTCTCGCTCGCTCGCTTGCGACGTCCGGTGAGGTGACGTTCCGAGGCCGACAGTGTCGGCAGCGGCCAATGTCGCGATATCTCCAGTCCGATTCTTGCCAAAAGATAACGCCGGCTCAGAACACAGAGTAGCGAACGAAACCGGCCGGTTTCAGCCAGCCATTCGAGCCAATTGATGTGGAACAAAGGTTGGCAACGATCGCCTCATCAAATATATAGCGCAGTCGCAAGTATGGTGTCTGGCGCTAATAGCAAGCTCTGGAGGCATGCTTCCAGTATGGCAGCAGCACAGCCCGTGGTGCAAAAATGTCTGAAGGAAAAAAAAAACGAAACTTCGAACGTGCTGAGCCGCTGAGTGTCATCTATGACGACATGCCGGTTCTCTCAGATCAGGGGGCGTCGAACACACAGCTCTCGGCACTGCTAGGTAGTCAGGAGGCTGGGGCGTGGCGAACATGCGCACGAGCGCAGCCAGGATTTTCTAAGGGGGACCTGACCCAAAAAATGTTACGAAACGAAGACCGTTTTCAGCGCACTTCGCGTGCCGAAAATCCTTCCTTTTGGACGGTGAAAATCTTAAAATGCCTTGCTTGATCTGGTGTCTTTTTAGTTGCACAAGGAGTGGCCTGAGCCCCCGAGCCCCCTCGGGTGCTCCTCTAGACATGCGCATCATCATCCGCGCGGGGTCCCGACCTCCGCGGGGTCGGCAGCACCGCGCCGGCGGTGATCAGCGCTGCCCGCCACCGGCCCGAGATCCAACATCCGCCCGTGACGACGGTCAATGAACGCCGCGGGAGGCGTTTGATGTCATTAGCGGTGGCTGTCGGGCCGCGTGCATCCTCGTGTGCTGCGCCTCTCGGGGGACATCAAAGCAGTGGGCCACAGCTGACGCGAGGCACGGCTGGAGGAACGGCTGGAGGCACGGTTAGAGGAACGGCTGTCGGAGGCACGGTTGTAGGCACAGTCGGAAGAACGGTCTGAGGAACGGTCGGAGGCACGGTTGGAGGCACGATCGGAGGCACGGTTGGAGGCACGGTCGGAGGCACGGTTAGAGGAACGGCTGGAGGCACGGTCGGAGGAACGGTCGGAGGCACGGTTAGAGGAACGGCTGGAGGCACGGTCGGAGGAACGGTTGGAGGCACGGTCGGAGGAACGATCGGAGGCACGGTTGGCGGCACGATCGGAGGAACGGCTGGAGGCACGGTCAGAGGAACGGCTGGAGGCACGGTCGGAGGCACGGTTGGAGGTACGATCGGAGGCACAGCTGGCGGCCCGCTCCGTCCATCCGGCATGTGAGTGACCCACGCTCAAGTCTGAGCATGGATGCGTTTCTACTCCGCGACCTGCTCCTGCCGTGTCTGCCGCTGCTGTGTCTGCTCCTGCTGTGTCTGCTCCTGCTGTGTCTGCTGCTGCTGTGTCTGCTGCTGCTGTGTCTGCTCCTGCTGTGTCTGCTGCTGCTGTGTCTGCTCCTGCTGTGTCTGCTCCTGCTGTGTCTGCTCCTGCTGTGTCTGCTGCTGCTGTGTCTGCTGCTCTGTGTCTACTGCTGTTGTGTCTGCCGCTGCTGTGTCTGCTCCTGCCGTGTCTGCTCCTGCTGTGTCTGCTCCTGCTGTGTCTGCTGCTGCTGTGTCTGCTGTTGCTGTGTCTGCTGCTGCTGTGTCTGCTGCTGCTGTGTCTGCTCCTGCTGTGTCTGCTGCTGCTGTGTCTGCTGCTGCTGTCTGCTCCTGCTGTGTCTGCTCCTGCTGTGTCTGCTCCTGCTGTGTCTGCTCCTGCTGTGTCTGCTGTTGCTGTGTCTGCTGCTCTGTGTCTACTGCTGTTGTGTCTGCCGCTGCTGTGTCTGCTCCTGCCGTGTCTGCTCCTGCTGTGTCTGCTCCTGCTGTGTCTGCTCCTGCTGTGTCTGCTGCTGCTGTGTCTGCTGCTGCTGTGTCTGCTGCTGCTGTGTCTGCTGCTGCTGTGTCTGCTGCTGCTGTGTCTGCTGCTGCTGTGTCTGCTGCTGCTGTGTCTGCTGCTGCTACGTCTCCTACTGCTGTGTCCATTGACCTGGCCGCCAGACGAGCATACCCACACAGCGCTCCATACACTGCAGTCATACACTGCAGTCATGCACTGCAGCCATACCCTACAGCCATGCAATGCAGTAATACACTACAGCCATGCAATGCAGCCATACACTGCAGTCATGCACTGCATCCATACACTGCAGCCATGCACTGCAGTCATACACTACAGCTATACACTGCAGCCATACAATGCAGTCATGCACTGCTGTCATACACAGCAGCCATGCACTGCAGCCATGCACTGCAGTCAGCAACGCTCCAATTACGAGTACGATGTTCTTGTGTGTATTTTTTATTCAGTGGCATCCATTCGCGGGGGCGTGTGAATTGTCGCAAAGGTGGCTAAAAAATCGGTGCACTCTTTGGGTGTGTGTGTTAGGGGTACATGCTCCGCCTCAATTTCTTCCGATCATAACTGTCAACCCCATGCTTCTAACTTGAATCAATTTGCCAACAATCGGCTTGCCTTTCCCTTATACTTCATTTTTCGAACAATTCAATATTACTTCAATTCCCCGATACTAAAATTTTAAGTCGGTCCTGTTCTCATGGGCAACGGAATTTTGGAGCCGCTCCTTTCCAAACAGTGGTAAGTAGTCCAACTAATCATGTTGAGGTTATATAAAGCCCTGCGGAGCTTCCTCGCGGCACCATGTCCACGGCCATCGCATTGATGTCATCGCCTGTCTCTGTAAGCCACCGGGGCAGTTCCCTATTCCGAGTAAATTACTGAGTGCCTAGGACATTGGGAGAGGACCTGCCATGTATAATAGGCGTCACTAATAGCTTGGCATTCGAGCTGGACGTCCTGGCACCTGAATATCCTGCATAGGTGTGCTGTTTCCCACCACACCTAAGCGCCAGTGGCGTCACAAATAGCTTGGCAGTCAGACCGAGCGCCCTGACACTTCAATATCCTAGATAGGTATACTGATCCTCGATAGGCATGCTGATCCGGGATAGATATACTATTTCCCACCACACCTATCCCTCTGCAGGATATTCAGGAGCCAGGACGCCCAGTCTGACTGCCAAGCTATTTGTGACACCAATAGTGCGTGCATTCCTCGACATTCAGAAGAGTAGCGCGACAAGTGCGCAGGACATCGCAGCGCAGCTGGCGGATCCCTGGAAACCTGCTCCGCGTGCGCGAGAAACGTCACACTCGTGAGCACATGGCGCGTAGTGTGTGGCGGTGGCGCATACGCTGCGGGCAAGGTGGCTCTCTCCCAACCGAAATGTCGTGGGTTCGAGCCCCTCGCCTGTCGCTACTCTTCGCCCACGACCAACCGGCGTGAGAGATTGGCGACGCTACATGTCTCAACGGTGGGCGCGTTGTAAAATCAATAGCCACCGCCAGATGGTATGAGTGGGTGCCGGCGAACGCCAGTGCACTTCCCGCCGTCGACGGGGTCGACGGCGGGACGGCGGGAGGTTATACGCCGGCGACCTGTCAGCGTGGGGTTGGGCTGTTCACCGCGTGAGACCCGCTCCACTTCGATCGTAACTGTCGGGTGGGCCGGTCGACCGGTCGGCCGAGCCGGTCACTTTAGTCGCCTCGGTCCCGCGCATTCCGCAGCAGTTCCCGCGCGATCCGTCCCAGCTGTCTCAGGCAGCCGTCCCAGCTGTCCCGGTCAGCCACCCCAGCTGTCCCAGTCAGCTGTCCCAGCTGGCCCAGTCAGCCGCCCCAGCTGTCCCAGTCAGCTGTCCCAGCTGTCCCGGTCAGCCGTCCCAGCTGTCCCGGTCAGCCACCCCAGCTGTCCCAGTCAGCCGTCCCAGCTGTCCCGGTCAGCCGCCCCAGCTGTCCCAGTCAGCCGTCCCAGCTGTCCCAGTCAGCCGCCCCAGCTGTCCCAGCTGTCCCGGTCAGCCGCCCCAGCTGTCCCAGTCAGCTGTCCCAGCTGTCCTGGTCAGCCGCCCCAGCTGTCCCAGTTGTCCCAGTCAGCCGCCCCAGCTGTCACAGGTAGCCGTCCCAGCTGTCCCAGCTGTCCCGGTCAGCCGTCCCAGCTGTCCCAGTCAGCCGTCCCAGCCGTCCCAGCCGTCCCAGCTGCCCCAGTTGTTCCAGTCAGCCGTCCCAGCTGTCCCGGTCAGCCGCCCCAGCTGTCCCAGTCAGCTGTCCCAGCTGTCCCGGTCAGCCGCCCCAGCTGTCCCAGTCAGCCGTCCCAGCTGTCCCGGTCAGCCGTCCCAGCTGTCCCAGTCAGCCGTCCCAGCTGTCCCAGCTGCCCCAGCCGTTCCAGTCAGCCGTCCCAGCTGTCCAAGTTAGCCGTCCCAGCTGTCCCAGTCAGCCGTCCCAGTTGCCCCAGCTGTCTCAGGCAGCCGTCCCAGCTGTCCCGCCCAGCGGTCCCAGCTGTCACAGGCAGCTGTCCCAGCTGTCCCGGTCAGCTGCCCCAGCTGTCCCGGTCAGCCGTCCCAGCTGTCCCAGCTGCCCCAGCCGTTCCAGTCAGCCGTCACAGCTGTCCCGGTCAGCCGTCCCAGCTGTCCCAGTCAGCCGTCCCAGTTGCCCCAGCTGTCTCAGTCAGCCGTCCCAGCTGTCCCAGGCAGCCGTCCCAGCTGTCCCGCCCAGCCGTCCCAGCTGTCGTCGTCAGGGCAGCCATTCCGGCCGGCTGGCGGTGCCCTCCGGCTCGGGTCGATTTCCCACCGAGACTGGCGGCTGATTACGCCGGCGGCCCATCGCTGTAGCCGCTATCTGACACCGACGCCATGCTAATTACATGTCCTGTGTTAAATGGCAATTAACACTAATTATTGAATGCATCACCGAACAGTGATATTCTATATAAATGTATATATATATATATATATATATATATATATATATATATATATATATATTGAATGCAACGAAGAGTGGCTCTTAAGTGCTCCTGGGTTTTGGACATTGGGTGAGAAGAAATGTGCGACCTTCAATATACCAGGAGGTGCTGAGTTTACATCAAAAGTAACGTTATAGCATAATCGTTTTAGCATAATCCCTAACGCTATTTTTGATGTAAACTCCGCACCTCCTGGTATATTGAAGGTCGTACATTTCTTCTCACGCAATATATATATATAACGGATAGTTTGACGCCAACTGCTGGCGGTAGCACGACACCCGAGGACCCCCAGCTAAGCATTCAGGCAGCGTGTGGCCACTGGCCACCTTGTTTCGGCTGCACGCCGATGTGTGGTGATATGTCTTCGTCAGCCTGCAACGGTCCGCCCATGTCGCGCCACTCCGGGATATCAGCGGTCGCGCGTGGAATCTGTGATTTATTGCCGGGAGGTCGGGAGCGGGCAGGCCACGAATATCGCCCGCCGTATTTCCGCTTCAGATCTCTCGGTATTCGAGCGCTCGTCTGGTTTGTTAGAGGGCATGTGTGTTAAGTTGTTTTACACCTTTCTGTCTGAACGTTTGAATAAACTGTACAGATTTCAGTAGTAAGCGTATCCAATTTCGGCGTTTCAGCACGTTGCGTCCTAATATGACACAGGACGAAGAAATTCGGTCGGGCATCGTGCATTAAAAGAATAGTGCGATCAATTTCGGCATAATGCATTATAATTCAGTGAAATGAGCATAGTATTCGGCATGCAGGGCTGTTTCGGCAAGGCAACAACCGATTTAGGCTGTGTGCAACCAAATTCGACGCCAAAATTGCGGTTGAAGAGATAAAAGTTTGTCAATATCAGTACCGCTCCGCTCCGGTAGCTCCGGTAGCTATGCCGCTCCGGTAGCTCAGTTGACTAGAGCGCTGGCCTGCACTGGTCTCCCCTGTCCTGGCAACACAGGGTTCGAGTCGCTTCGCGCGCTCGCATTTAGCCCCCGGTCGGGAGTGTCAGTTGGTAGCTGGCACGATAAGGCCGGGGACAAGCTACCGGGCGGCCGTGTCGGTGCATTGGCGGCACGTTAAACTTTCGGTCTAAATTCTGCCGTTGAACTGGAGTTCATGGATCGGGTGGTGGGGCCAGGGATCACGCAACAAGCTCTGCTTAGTAATAGAACCCTGGTTCCTCAAGCCACCCCAACAACAACTAGGAATAAATTTATTATTTAAAAAAAAAAAAAATAATCTCCAATGCTATATTTCTTTTTACGACAACGGCTTACTTCTGCATATTCTGATGCGTAAACTCGTTATTCAGGCACTGCGATACTGAAACGAACACTACTGGTTAGAGGCTGGTTTTTAACCTCTTACCTCACCCTCGTTTGATATATGGAAGTTATTTCTACGAAAACACCCCATTGGCCGCTATCACATCATGTACATAAAACGTTAAAATTTTGTTTTTGTTGGACAATTGTATATTTCTCTATGGTGTAAAAATTAACTTTGCTGGCTATGTTGAAACCGTATGCACTTTAAACCAGTGCATATGCAAACATACGCAAATATACCAATAACATGTATTTAAAAATGTCATCAATTTCGCCTGAACGTCTTACAACGAAGGGTACAAACAGCGAAGTGTTCGCAATGATAGGCACATGCCGTGCACTTGCACGCCAGAGCACAGGGTGTACACCAAAGTCACCTAGTCCGTGGGCGACAGTCACTTAGTCGATAATGTCCTCACGGGCTGTGCAGGCCTGCAGGAAGCAGTTCGAATTGATGCTGTACATCATCGCCGGTCGCCGACTGCACCCCGACAGCGATGCCTTCTCTGAGGATGTTGAATCGCCAGTGGGTTAGAGTGACGCCAGCACGAGCCGCCGCCATCCCGTCGTCCATCTGGTGCTGGCTGACAGCCAGCTGCCGCTTCGCCGTCGACTTCAGCACGCTGAGAGCATTCTCAATTGGACTCAGAGATGGTGAATATGCCGGCAGTCAACGGATCCGGTGCGCGTCAGAAAGCGCCGCGTGATGTTCGATGATGGCGGAGCGTTGTCGAAGAGAAACGCTGCCTAATCGTCGTCTCCAACAATGGCACTGATGGTGTGCAAGGTGTCGACGAACCTGTGCTTGTCGACACCACCTTCGACAACTTGGTGGCAGATGACGCCGTCCGGATGGCGGTCGCTGATGGCCGTGATGACGGTGACGTTATTGTCACGAGATCCACAAGCCGTACGAATGACTCTCTCGCCAGCTACCGCTCGACCTTGAGAGCGCATCAGGTGGATGTTAAACCCAGTTTCGTCAATATAAGCGCGGTGTCGGGAGATTCCACCCATCATCATCCAGTTTGCAAACTCATAGCGGTCATGCTTGATTCTTTCCTAGTTTATCTCCGCTAGCTGGGATACTATTTTTCACAGTTACACAACAGCCGTGAAGAACCCGGAACATCGTGGAGTTGCCTACGCGGGACTTGTCGGGCCACGTCTCCCTGATAATTATGTTCAGCTGCTTCAGTGTTAGCTGCGGATATTCCTCGATGCACAGGACCGAAGCATATATTTTGGGTCATTCGCCCACCTCTTGGTCTTGTGCATACTTCGTTTTTCTGGACGTAATTAGCAGTAATGGACCATGCCGTTCCTCGTTTTATGTCTAACTGTCTGGCAACTTCAACGTGGTCACCACCAGAAAGATGAGCATTGCAGATTGCCCATCTTTCCCCTTCAGTTTGGTTTCTGTACCGGCCCCTCGCACGTCCTTCGCCACGTAGCATGACGATGTATAGACGAGCTGTGATCTCTTGACCTTGTGGTTGCGGCATGCCCGACTTGAAATAAATAGTATGTGGCTTCTGATTGGTTAAGTGCGTTACCATGCTAAGACGTGCCGCTTAGCAAACTACTGGCTGGCCAATGTCGCATTATGTAGTGGATCTGCAATTACATACACAAAACGTTAAAAATTGCCCTTTATTGCATAATGGATAGATATATAACAAATTATGACAAAAACAAATCTCATAGCGTAGTATTTTCCGCGTTGAACTTGCTTGCACTTTGTCGAAATTCATCGAACTATCGCTGAACTATCCACACATTCAGAAATATTCACTGCAAATCTGAATCCGAATGCAGTTCTGCCGAAATAGCTTGCACTAGTACCAAAGTGAATGCTGCTTGGCCGAATGTGGAGCTGTGATTTGCAAATTTGATGCGCTATGCCGAACTTTCGAAAACGGATGGGCTTATCGCTGAATTTGGAGCACGGGCGGCGAAATTGGATGCGAAAAGGTGTACATAGGTGGGTGCATTGTGCGCATTATCCCTAGCGTGATTGAGAAGGAGCGATGCAAGACGGTCGGTTGACCCATGCCCTGACACCGTCCCCTAACTGCATGAAGTATTATTCACCAATTAGTGTCAGGTTTCGGACGCAGGCATGACGAAACATTTTCGAAGCTAAAATATCCACGTTTGATTTTTTAATTGCCGAAAGTTTAGCTATCCATCTGGGCACTATACAGCTTAATTTTTCCTTCCACACTGGGTAGTTGGTGAGGGTAGTCTATACAGTGACGATAGTCTATGTCACGATAGTCTATACCACGTCGCTATTCAGTACTACGGTAGTCTTGTTACGATGGAGAAATTTAGAAACATTTCATGTGTATATTTTTTTTTTAAATCTCAAGCCCAACTTCTGAGCAATCCAAATTTAATCGTTTTTTATTAACCACTGCGATTATTTTTACATTTTCCTCACCCCAAATCGACTCAAAATCGGTTCGCTAGATCAGCCTCTGATTGCAATAGTTTGGCTCCAATGGAGAAACGTCGTCCGGAGCAGCTTCTTGTGAGTCCCAGTTAGTTACGTACCCAATAACGTTCCTCCCCCTCCTTTGGCGATCGAGTCGGCTCCTTTCTCCACGACAAACCTTCGCACGATATTGGCTTTTCAGACAGCACGATACATCAAAGATTCGAGGCGACACCGATTTCTTAGGACCATTTGAGCTTCTAGGAACCTCTTGCAGCTTCTGGGACATTTTGTATGTTGCAGAGCTCTCTGAAGCTGGAAGGGTTTCTTGAAGTCCGTCGTGGGTCATGGTAGCGCATGCATGTGCTCCTTTGAACTCGACGGAGTAGTCCCAGAATATTATTTCAGGTTCGGATCTGAACAGAAGTGTAGTCCCCGGGAACTGAGCGGAGCTCTTGAAGCTGTGATCGGGCTCACGGACACGGTCCGCTCTCGCAGGTCTTTCGTTCCGGTGATGCGCCCCGAGGACAGGACCTGACCTCGTGTCACCTGAGCGGTCAGTCCTCTGTCCACCGGGTCTGATAAATTCTGACCGCCCTCCCCTACTGTCATGCTGTGAAGGTGGGATGAATGTCAGTGCAGGTGCATGGTGGCGGGGCTTCAGGAGGTTTGTACATTGTATGTCGGAGAGCATTGCACGTCTGCGTGTGGCTTGGTGCACCCGTTGTGGGGGTGGATATTCTGCGTGTGGCCGTAGTGTACCCGTTGTGGGGGAGGGTATTCTGCGTGTGACCTAGTGTGTACCCGTTGTGGGGGTGGGTATTCTGCGTGTGACCTAGTATACCCGTTGTGAGGGTGGATATTCTGCGTGTGGCCTAGTGTACCCGTTGTGGGGGTGGGTATTCTGCGTGTGGCCTAGTGTACCCGTTGTGGGGGTGGATATTCTGCGTGTGGCCTAGTGTACCCGTTGTGGGGGTGGGTATTCTGCGTGTGGCCTAGTGTACCCGTTGTGGGGTGGGTATTCTGCGTGTGATCTAGTGTACCCGTTGTGTGGGGGGTATTCTGCGTGTGGCCGAGTATACCCGTTGTGGGGTGGGTATTCTGCGTGTGGCCGAGTATACCCGTTGTGGGGTGGGTATTTTGCGTGTGGTCTAGTGTACCCGTTGTGGGGGTGGGTATTCTGCGTGTGGCCGAGTGTACTCGTTGTGGGGTGGGTATTTTGAGTGTGACATAGTGTGCCCCTTGTGTGGGTGGGTATTCTGCGTGTGACCTAGTATACCCGTTGTGAGGGTAGACATTCTGCGTGTGATCTAGTGTACCCGTTGTGTGGGGGGGTATTCTGCGTGTGGCCTAGTGTACCCGTTGTGGGGGTGGGTATTCTGCGTGTGGCCTAGTGTACCCGTTGTGGGGTGGGTATTCTGCGTGTGGCCTAGTGTACCCGTTGTGGGGTGGGTATTCTGCGTGTGATCTAGTGTACCCGTTGTGTGGGGGGGTATTCTGCGTGTGGCCGAGTATACCCGTTGTGGGGTGGGTATTCTGCGTGTGGCTAGAGTTACCCGTTGTGGGGTGGGTATTTTGCGTGTGGCCTAGTGTACCCGTTGTGTGGGGGGTATTCTGCGTGTGGCCTAGTTTACCCGTTGGGGGGGGGAGGGTATTTTGCGTGTGACATAGTGTGCCCCTTGTGTGGGTGGGTATTCTGCGTGTGGCCTAGTTTACCCGTTGTGATGGTAGACATTCTGCATGTGATCTAGAGTACCCGTTGTGGGGTGGGTATTCTGCGTGTGGCCTAGTGTATATAGTCGTGAATGTGGGATATTTGGGCTATAATGGAGTGAGTGTGTTGCGGTGCTGAGGTTATAATGATTCGTGGATATGGATTATTTGGATTGCGATGGAGTGAGCGTACACTTCGCGAGCTGCCAGCCTGAGCTCTGCCGACTGTCCGCAGCTTTTGTGACGGTCGCCGCTGGACGGGGCTTTCAGTGTTTTTATTCGCGTTGCTTGCCTTTCGGACGGCGGAAGCCCAGCTGTGTATATCGAGGCGGCGCCGGAGGGCATGGCTCGTGATGGCAGTGTCGGGGCAGCAGTGTGGGCGTGGTGCAGCGCTGCCGCCGCTCCGGTCCGTGGCGGCCTGCTGAGCGTGCAGACGAGAGACGACGCACACCGGCGGCGGTGCGGCGGGCGCCTTGCGCTGAATTCGACCTAGTGTACCTGCTGTGGGGGTGACAAGATGAGAGACCTGTTGGATGTTGACAAACGCTCCGGTGAGTTCAGGGGTGGTGGGTTGGTGTTGTTGCCCGTGATGGGGTGGTGGACCTGGTGACACGGCCGTTGTCGCATGGTCCCCCCTGCCATGGGAGTCGCCTACGAGCTGTCGACGACATCCGGACTGTCGGACTGGTCGGAGTAGGGAGTCACTTATCACTTTTATGCTTTTTCAGACAGCCGGGTGCGCGGCTGTCGTCCGCATGCATACGTACATACACACACACACACACACACACATATATGTGTATGTATATATATGTATGTATATATATACATATATATATATATATATATATATATATATTTATATATATATATATATATATATATATATATATATATATATATATATATATATATATTATATATATATATATATATATATATATATATATATATATATATATATATATATACATATATATCTATACATATATATGTGTGTATGTAGTATTTATTATTCACCAAAATCATCAAGGTAGCAGAAATGGGCCCGGATGCTATGACCATGACTTGCAAATTGTAGCCTTGTAAACCCCGCTAAGGCCATAAAAAGTGGAACTGTTTTATCAGACATACACACATTCCCAGTGAAACTCCCGACCTAGTGCGGATGCTCTGAACAAATTCTCACCTGGTCACCCTTTACATATTTTGATCACAGGTGCTATTTTTGTTAACCTATGACTTAGTTTACCGAATCGTATTTTGACATGCACTCATGCAGTTCCACACAGCCGATACTTTATCATCGTTATTCACCATAATACACTCAGCAGATCCAGCTGTTCCTCTATCGTCGTTATTCACCATAACACACTCAGCAGATCCACGCAGCTGCTCCTTTATCATCCACATTCACCATATCATATTTCATGGTCGCCAGGCTCTGACTGGTGATGACTGCCGGACGACGTGCCCCGTCACACACACCGTCGTGAGGCCGTCATCGGATGGCCATTCGGCGTCAGACAGATGACCCTCCCCCACCCCCACCCCCACACACACACTCCCCACTACCACCACCACCGGTGAGCTATGCACATTGTGGGTGGCAGCGGAGAGCACGGCGCGTAATGGAAGCTCGGCAGGAGTGTCGGCGTGGTGCAGCACTGACCCAACAGGTCACGACGTCAACCGAGTACGACCTTGATTCGGTGACTGTTATCCGCCGTTGAAAGAGTATTGCATGTGCTGACCTTTGGGTCGGGGACAGCATTAGCTGTAGACCATGATTCATAAACGTGACGGAAATAGTGCACACCATGCTGCCAAAAATTGCGTGCGGCGCAAAGACTTGTGCAATTTTTTTAGTCGGCAGATATCGGATATACCATTACATTGAAACAAGATGTCAGCTCATCGATACAAAGAGGCTTCTGAAGAATATGCGGCTGTGTCTCTCAGATAAGCATCTTATCCGCCGACCAAATGCAACACGAGTTTACGTTCGCCGCATGACGGCAGCACTATCCAAGCGAACATGTTATAGGTGGCAGCAGCATCGCCAGAGGAAGTGACGGCCGTGGCCGGGGTCCTTGAGAAGGCTGCTTTCAGACAACCCTGTGCAGTTCAGAAGAAACGACAGCTGACTCATTGGATCGACTTTCCACATCGATAGGTGCTCACTTAATCAACAATATTCTGCATAGCAATGCTGATTCGACATTCTAAAATTAATGTCCTTCATTCGAGTTGTCGTTTTGGATACATCTGGGATGGCTCAAATCACGCCATCTTCCATTTGAGCCACCAAATAAGGATTTGAACCATCCCAATGGTCTTTAAGAAGAAAATAAGAACCACCAGAACAACATTTCATATTGCAAGCATGTCCACAGATGATTATTAAAACGACAGTTATTATTTTCTTGCTTACGTGTCCCATGTTGGTATATCACTCGCACGTCCGGAGGTCCGCGCCAACTTCGCATGTCCGGGGGGGGGCAGATGTCTGCCCCCCTAAGATCTCTAGAACTATGCCAGCTAGCGACAAACGAAAAACGGCGTTGGATAGCTGGTGACGGGCTCTATCGAATTTGTTTCTGTCATTTTTTTTCGCTCAGGTCAACATTCAGGTTACTGGGTCATCATAGGTTAAATTCGGCCAGATCTGGTGGGACTCAGATATTGACACAAATCTCAGGATCTGTAACAGATAGAAACAAACGGCGAACGCTATTCGACAGTCCTTGAAAAGCGCTACCGACATAGGCGATGTAATTTAAGGTCAGGTCAACCGAAACTCAGATCAAGGTCATGAAGTCATGACCACAGGTCAAGGTCATACAGTCGCCTAGGGGGTCATGTGATGTATGAATCGACACGTCTTGGCGATAATGACGGTAATTTGGTCACAATGACGGTAATTTCAGCCTTCTAGCTCAAGGCAGTGCGATGTAATGCGCAGAATGTGTAGTGTTCTCAGGTGACCTCAGATGACCTTGGTGATGTCACTGAGCAAAATGCCAGCTGTAGCATTGAGCATAGCTTCCATCTACATGCCACAGCCGTTATGAGATCATTCCGAGCGCAAATATGCAACCAGGAAACATTTGTATATTTTACCATATCCCTATAATGGGGAAGCCATGGCCGCGACCTAGCCTAAGGTCAATGCTAAGAAAAAAAACTGATATACATGTTATGGCCACTGATGAGATCATGATGTGTTGTAAGTTTGAAATAAATCACCCAATTGTTGTGGAAGTTGTGCCATCTAGAACGCCGAGTGTAGTTGGGTCATTTCACCTGACCAGGTGACCTGACCTGAGAAGACCCAGGGTTAAAAATGTGTGAGGATATGCGGACAAGACCAATGAACAGCTATGCGAGGTTTGGCCTTGCTAACCCGATTAGTTTGGTGGCAAATGAGGAAAAACCGGAGGGGGCAGATATCTGCCCCCCACCCCCACCGGACGTGCGCGTGATATGGATGCTCTAAATGTTTAACTGTTTAACTACTTTGTTTTTCTATAATTACTGTGCTGGCACTTCCACACACATTACTAGATAGGAATGAAGTCATTGGTCGGTTCACAAGATGCATTATCTTCGTGTAGAAACGATGTTGGAGGGCATCGCAATCCAAGAGAAACAGCATGTTAGATATAAAGATAAATATAAGCCCTCTAATTTCCACGTCGAGTGCCAATGGCAGTTACTACCGATCCCCCCAAAATAATTGTTGGACTGTTTCTGACAGGCGAGAAATGTTGGATTTCCGTCACAAAATATCAATTATTTTCTTCGATCTAGTGTATTTATGTTGACAGGGGAAGGAAGCAGAGGAGAATGGCCGCGTGGGACGCGATCGTCACACACCGCACAGTGGTGCCGCCGCTGAGTTTATACGAGGAGGTGGTGTAGTCGGAGTTCAACCAACAAGCTCCGTTCATCGTGTGCGCGAGGAGTGGCATGTTGGGAAATGCGAAATAATGAACAGTGGCTTTCGGTTAGTCCGGACCTTTCGATACCGATATAATATTAATATTTTGCGCATTTAGTATCTACCACGATCAAGTAATTCCGGACTATATGCGATCAAGACACAGCATCTGTCGTGTGGGTCTGTGGTGGGCGGCCGAGTGTTGGTCTGTGGTGAACGGTCGAGGGGTGGTCTGTGGCAAGTGGCCAAGGGCTGTCGAGGTGTGGCTGGGGGCCAGGGGTGGTCTGTGTGGGCGGCCGAGGGTGGTCTGTGGTGAGGGCCGAGGGGTGGTCTGTGGTGGGCGGCCGAGGGTGGTCTGTGGTGAGGGGCCGAGGGGTGGTCTGTGGTGAGGGGCCGAGGGGTGGTCTGTGGTGGGCGGCCGAGGGGTGGTCTGTGGTGAGGGGCCGAGGGGTGGTCTGTGGTGGGCGGCCGAGGGGTGGTCTGTGGTGAGCGGCCGAGGGGTGGTCTGTGGTGGGCGGCCGAGGTGTGGTCTGTGGTGGGCGGCCAAGGGTTGGCTGTGGTGAGCGGCCGAGGGGTGGTCTGTGGTGAGCGGCCGAGGGTGGTCTGTGGTGGGCGGCCGAGGGGTGGTCTGTGGTGAGCGGCCGAGGGTGGTCTGTGGTGGGGCCGAGGGGTGGTCTGTGGTGGGGGCCGAGGGGTGGTCTGTGGTGGCGGCCGAGGGGTGGTCTGTGGTGGGCGGCCGAGGGGTGGTCTGTGGTGAGGGGCCGAGGTGTGGTCTGTGGTGAGGGCCGAGGGTGGTCTGTGGTGGGGCCGAGGTGTGGTCTGTGGTGGGGGCCGAGGTGGTCTTGGTGAGGGCCGGTGGTCTGTGGTGGGGCCGAGGGTGGTCTGTGTGAGGCCGGGGTGGTTGTGGGCGTGGTCTGTGGTGGCGGCCGAGGGGTGGTCTGTGGTGGGCGGCCGAGGGTGGTCTGGGTGGCGGCCAGGGTGGTCTGTGGTGAGCGGCCGAGGGGTGGTCTGTGGTGGGCGGCCGAGGGTGGTCTGTGGTGAGCGGCCGAGGGTGGTCTGTGGTGAGGGCCGAGGTGTGGTCTGTGGTGGGCGGCCAGGGTGGTCTGTGGTGAGCGGCCGAGGTGTGGTCTGTGGTGGGCGGCCGAGGGTGGTCTGTGGTGGGCGGCCGAGGTGTGGTCTGTGGTGGGCGGCCGAGGTGTGGTCTGTGGTGGGCGGCCGAGGGGTGGTCTGTGGTGGGCGGCCGAGGGTGGTCTGTGGTGGGCGGCCGAGGGGTGGTCTGTGGTGGGCGGCCGAGGGGTGGTCTGTGGTGGGCGGCCGAGGGGTGGTCTGTGGTGGGCGGCCGAGGGTGGTCTGTGGTGGCGGCCGGGGTGGTCTGTGGTGGGCGGCCGAGGGTGGTCTGTGGTGGGCGGCCGAGGGGTGGTCTGTGGTGAGCGGCCGAGGGGTGGTCTGTGGTGGGGGCCGAGGGGTGGTCTGTGGTGAGCGGCCGAGGGGTGGTCTGTGGTGGGCGGCCGAGGGTGGTCTGTGGTGAGCGGCCGAGGGTGGTCTGTGGTGAGCGGCCGAGGGGTGGTCTGTGGTGAGGGGCCGAGGGGTGGTCTGTGGTGAGGGGCCGAGGGTGGTCTGTGGTGGGCGGCCGAGGGGTGGTCTGTGGTGAGCGGCCGAGTGGTGGTCTGTGGTGGGGGCCGAGGGGTGGTCTGTGGTGAGCGGCCGAGGGTGGTCTGTGGTGAGCGGCCGAGGGGTGGTCTGTGGTGAGCGGCCGAGGGGTGGTCTGTGGTGAGGGCCGAGGGTGGTCTGTGGTGAGGGGCCGAGGGGTGGTCTGTGGTGAGGGCCGAGGGGTGGTCTGTGGTGAGCGGCCGAGTGTGGTCTGTGGTGAGGGCCGAGGGGTGGTCTGTGGTGAGGAGCCGAGGTGTGGTCTGTGGTGAGCGGCCGAGGGTGGTCTGTGGTGAGGGGCCGAGTGTGGTCTGTGGTGAGGGCCGAGGTGTGGTCTGTGGTGAGCGGCCGAGGGTGGTCTGTGGTGAGCGGCCGAGGGGTGGTCTGTGGTGAGCGGCCGAGGTGTGGTCTGTGGTGAGCGGCCGAGGTGTGGTCTGTGGTGGGCGGCCGAGGGGTGGTCTGTGGTGAGCGGCCGAGGGGTGGTCTGTGGTGGGGCCGAGGTGGTCTGTGGTGAGCGGCCGAGGGGTGGTCTGTGGTGAGCGGCCGAGGGTGGTCTGTGGTGAGCGGCCGAGGGGTGGTCTGTGGTGAGGCGGCCGAGGGGTGGTCTGTGGTGAGGCGGCCGAGGGTGGTCTGTGGTGAGCGGCCGAGGGGTGGTCTGTGGTGGGCGGCCGAGGGGTGGTCTGTGGTGGGCGGCCGAGGGGTGGTCTGTGGTGGGCGGCCGAGGTGTGGTCTGTGGTGGGCGGCCGAGGGGTGGTCTGTGGTGAGCGGCCGAGGGGTGGTCTGTGGTGGGCGGCCGAGGTGTGGTCTGTGGTGAGCGGCCGAGGGTGGTCTGTGGTGAGCGGCCGAGGGGTGGTCTGTGGTGGGCGGCCGAGGGTGGTCTGTGGTGAGCGGCCGAGGGTGGTCTGTGGTGAGCGGTCGAGGGGTGGTCTGTGGTGGGCGGCCGAGGTGTGGTCTGTGGTGAGCGGCCGAGGGGTGGTCTGTGGTGAGCGGCCGAGGGGTGGTCTGTGGTGAGCGGCCGAGGGGTGGTCTGTGGTGAGCGGCCGAGGGGTGGTCTGTGGTGAGCGGCCGAGGTGTGGTCTGTGGTGGGCGGCCGAGGGGTGGTCTGTGGTGGGCGGCCGAGGGGTGGTCTGTGGTGGGCGGCCGAGGGGTGGTCTGTGGTGAGGGGCCGAGGGTGGTCTGTGGTGAGGGGCCAAGGGTGGTCTGTGGTGGGCGGCCGAGGGGTGGTCTGTGGTGAGCGGCCGAGGGTGGTCTGTGGTGAGCGGCCGAGGGGTGGTCTGTGGTGGGCGGCCGAGGGGTGGTCTGTGGTGGGCGGCCGAGGTGTGGTCTGTGGTGAGCGGCCGAGGTGTGGTCTGTGGTGGCGGCCGAGGGTGGTCTGTGGTGGGCGGCCGAGGTGTGGTCTGTGGTGAGCGGCCGAGGGTGGTCTGTGGTGAGCGGCCGAGGGGTGGTCTGTGGTGAGCGGCCGAGGGTGGTCTGTGGTGGGCGGCCGAGGGGTGGTCTGTGGTGAGCGGCCGAGGGTGGTCTGTGGTGAGCGGCCGAGGGGTGGTCTGTGGTGAGCGGCCGAGGGGTGGTCTGTGGTGGGCCGAGGGTGGTCTGTGGTGGGCGGCCGAGGTGTGGTCTGTGGTGGGCGGCCGAGGGTGGTCTGTGGTGAGCGGCCGAGGGTGGTCTGTGGTGGGGGCCAGGGGTGGTCTGTGGTGGGCGGCCGAGGGTGGTCTGTGGTGGGCGGCCGAGGTGTGGTCTGTGGTGAGCGGCCGAGGGGTGGTCTGTGGTGAGGGGCCGAGGGTGGTCTGTGGTGGGCGGCCGAGGGGTGGTCTGTGGTGAGCGGCCGAGGGGTGGTCTGTGGTGAGGGGCCGAGGGGTGGTCTGTGGTGGCGGCCGAGGGGTGGTCTGTGGTGAGCGGCCGAGGTGTGGTCTGTGGTGAGCGGCCGAGGGGTGGTCTGTGGTGAGGGGCCGAGGGGTGGTCTGTGGTGAGCGGCCGAGGGGTGGTCTGTGGTGAGCGGCCGAGGGGTGGTCTGTGGTGAGCGGCCGAGGGGTGGTCTGTGGTGGGCGGCCGAGGGGTGGTCTGTGGTGGGCGGCCGAGGGGTGGTCTGTGGTGAGCGGCCGAGGGGTGGTCTGTGGTGAGCGGCCGAGGGGTGGTCTGTGGTGGGCGGCCGAGGGGTGGTCTGTGGTGAGCGGCCGAGGGGTGGTCTGTGGTGGGCGGCCGAGGGGTGGTCTGTGGTGGGCGGCCGAGGGTGGTCTGTGGTGGGCGGCCGAGGTGTGGTCTGTGGTGAGGGGCCGAGGTGTGGTCTGTGGTGAGCGGCCGAGGGGTGGTCTGTGGTGGGCGGCCGAGGGGTGGTCTGTGGTGAGCGGCCGAGGGGTGGTCTGTGGTGGGCGGCCGAGGGTGGTCTGGTGGGCGGCCGAGGGTGGTCTGTGGTGAGCGGCCGAGGGGTGGTCTGTGGTGAGCGGCCGAGGGGTGGTCTGTGGTGGGCGGCCGAGGTGGTGGTCTGTGGTGGGCGGCCGAGGTGTGGTCTGTGGTGGGCGGCCGAGGGGTGGTCTGTGGTGGGCGGCCGAGGGGTGGTCTGTGGTGAGCGGCCGAGGTGTGGTCTGTGGTGGGCGGCCGAGGTGTGGTCTGTGGTGAGCGGCCGAGGGGTGGTCTGTGGTGGGCGGCCGAGTGGTGGTCTGTGGTGAGCGGCCGAGGGGTGGTCTGTGGTGAGGGGCCGAGGTGTGGTCTGTGGTGAGGGGCCGAGGGGTGGTCTGTGGTGAGCGGCCGAGGGGTGGTCTGTGGTGAGGGGCCGAGGGGTGGTCTGTGGTGAGGGGCCGAGGGTGGTCTGTGGTGAGGGGCCAAGGGTGGTCTGTGGTGAGCGGCCGAGGGGTGGTCTGTGGTGAGGGGCCGAGGGGTGGTCTGTGGTGAGCGGCCGAGGTGTGGTCTGTGGTGGGCGGCCGAGGTGTGGTCTGTGGTGAGCGGCCGAGGGGTGGTCTGTGGTGAGCGGCCGAGGTGTGGTCTGTGGTGGGCGGCCGAGGGGTGGTCTGTGGTGAGCGGCCGAGGTGTGGTCTGTGGTGAGCGGCCGAGGGGTGGTCTGTGGTGGGCGGCCGAGGGGTGGTCTGTGGTGGGGGCCGAGGGGTGGTCTGTGGTGGGCGGCCGAGGGGTGGGGGGTGGTCTGTGGTGAGCGGCCGAGGGGTGGTCTGTGGTGGGCGGCCGAGGGGTGGTCTGTGGTGGGCGGCCGAGGGGTGGTCTGTGGTGAGCGGCCGAGGGGTGGTCTGTAGCGGGTGGCCGAGGGGCGGTGTCGGTGGGCAGGGCACAGCGGCGGGGACGACCTGCCCACCGACACCACCTCGGGAAGGAGCTGCGCAACACGCCGACCCCTGCTGGACGCCGCGCAGAGGTGTAAGCATGTACCAAACGGATGCCCTCTCTTGATACCAAAGACCAGTGTTGCTGCCTGTCACATGCCGCCCTACCCGGCACATCAGAGTTGCACGCTATCAGGTGCAATCCGCCAACCTCCGTGGAGAGTGGGAGGGTGCTTGTTTTGCACCTCTGGCGTAGCGCGTGAGCAGCTGGCCAGCCTGTAACCGCTGCTGGCCACCGCTGCTGGACACCGCTGCTGGCCACCACTGCTGGCCACCGCTGCTGGCCACCGCTGCTGGCCACCGCTGCTGGCCACCGCTGCTGGCCACTGCTGGCCACCGCTGCTGGCCGCACCACTGTGGCCACCGACTCTGGCCACCGCTGCTGGCCACCGCTGCTGGCCACCGCTGCTGCCCCGCTGGCCACCGCTGCTGGCCACCGCTGCTGGCCACCGCTGCTGGCCACCGCTGCCCGCCGCCGTCGACGAGGACACCGACTTGGGTAAGTGAGAGCGAGCACGGCCAAGCCTGAGCGGCGCCCGGCAGGAGGCCGGATCTGGGCGACGGCGAGTGTCGGCAGGACGAGGAGCTTGCATCTGGCCGCCGACTGCCCGAGAGTGCAGTCGGCTCGTGTCAGCCGTGACGGGCTGGGACGAGCATGCTGCGACCCACGCAGCCGGGCCCGGTACCGCCCACTCAGCCGGGCCCGGTACTGAACACCAGCCGGGCACGGTACTGAACACCAGCCGGGCACGGTACTGAACACCAGCCGGGCCCGGTACTGAACACCAGCCGGGCCCGGTACCGAACACTCAGCCGGGCCCGGTACTGAACACCAGCCGGGCCGGGTACTGAACACCAGCCGGGCCCGGTACCGCCCACTCAGCCGGGCCCGGTACTGAACACCAGCCGGGCCCGGTACCGCCCACTCAGCCGGGCCCGGTACTGAACACCAGCCGGGCCCGGTACTGAACACCAGCCGGGCCCGGTACCGCCCACTCAGCCGGGCCCGGTACCGCCACTCAGCCGGGCCCGGTACTGAGCACCAGCCGGGCCCGGTACCGCCCACTCAGCCGGGCCCGGTACTGAACACCAGCCGGGCCCGGTACTGAACACCAGCCGGGCCCGGTACTGAACACCAGCCGGGCCCGGTACCGCCCACTCAGCCGGGCCCGGTACTGAACACCAGCCGGGCACGGTACTGAACACCAGCCGGGCCCGGTACTGAACACCAGCCGGGCCCGGTACTGGACACAGCCGGGCCCGGTACTGAACACCAGCCGGGCCCGGTACTGAACACCAGCCGGACCCAGTACTGAACACCAGCCGGGCCCGGTACCGAACACCAGCCGCACCACCTGTCCGACACGTGCCCCAGCACGAGCTGGACGTGATGGTGAGAAGTGTCCCAGCCGGGCCCGGTACCCGTCGGACACGTGTCCCAGCAGCGGGCTGTACGGCACGTGCCGGCTCTGTCTGCCACCAGCTCGGCTCACACGTCACGTGCGCCATGCATTCTATCCGAAGCTGTAGGTGGCTAGTGTACTTTTAATGCGTATCATGCTACATGGAGTCCTGTCCCTCCCCTAAAAAGGAAATCATCGGTAGAGGTTTTGTGGACCACTTGAAATATTAATATAAAAAGGTATAATTACAGCCTAGACTTAAACAAGGCCCCGAACATGCCTAAGGGATGCATGGGGCACCTGTGATCAGAATGACTGGGGTGCTGCTGGGATTTGGAAATATGGAGAAAGAAAAGGATCCCTGAGGGATAAAGAGGGCCCCTATGGGTTGACGACTGTTGCTAAGAATGCTGATGACCCACCTCATAGCCACAATGTCCTTGAAACTAAATAAAGGTATTTGCATGTATATTTATGTATTTACTTATATATTTATATATATATATATATATATATATATATATATATATATATATATATATATATATATATATATATATATATATGAAAGCGTATATGTAGACATTGCGAAAAATTCGAGGGTTTCGGAAAAGTGGGGGCTAAGCAGGTAGGGGGCCCTCTTCAAATGAGATACTCCTACAGACCACATCCTGGTTACGCCACTACATTATGGTGGGGTGCATTGTGGTGGGGTGCATTATGGTGGGGTGCATTATGGTGGGGTGCATTGTGGTGGAACGACAGTGATCACCCCCAAGTACAAAACGTCAGAATAACCCTAGGTATTGATCACGGATGCAAACCCCGAGGTTTGGTTGCCAGATCCCGCTGAAGAAATGTTTACATTGTCCCTGTGGCATGCATCACATATTCTGCACCTAGGCTGCATTGCAGACCTGCAGGCTTCAAGATATGTTTCAGCCGCCGGCAATGCCAAATGGTTTGAATGTGAGGCGAATACATTTTGGGATGTGCGTGTATTGCACGGCTTCAAAATGTGCATACAAAATATAAAATGCGAGTTCGGAAGCTTGTATTGTGCATGTTAAACTTCCAGGTTATATTCCAATTAAACTTCCCCAACTCCACCCCTCACAAAAAACAATCTCGGTGCATGTTAACAAAATTTGAATGGATATTATTTCGCATTTTGAGAAACACTACGACGCGACAATGTGCGCCTGCTAACCGTCGTGGACAGTTCCCTTCGGAATGTGCCCCGGTCCTCCCCTCCTCCACACGCACATAAATATATTGCTGCATGACCCAGAGCTGACATGGGCATATGTCATCCCGCCTGGACATACGACTTCCAATTCTGGCTGGATATGAAGTCACGAGATGAATGTGCGTGCTGTGTTATCTTCCCCGTTAAATCCAGCCGTCCTGCCAGCACCAGAGGGAGGGGAGGTATGGACAGAGAGTGGGCTCGTCCGTACCTCCCCTCGACCAGGTCTCGACACAGATAATACTTTTGCATTGATTGCGAACTTAGTTGGGATATCTGTCGGATTGAATGACTAAGATAAAACTTTGCAATAGGCTTGAATTACAGCGTGCAATCACTTCCTTCTTCATACCAACTCGAATATCTCAATATTTGAAAGGAACTTAACCAGCCCGTGGAAAATCGTTCATGCTTTGCTCGTTTATTCCTGGAGATTGTCCACGAAGTGGGTGTTACGGTCCAGCTGATGCAGTCACGCACCACACAACAGTCACTTCACAGCTTGACAAGCATGACCTTGGACAGAGACGAAGTGAGGAAAGCCAAGGCGTGCACCCAGTTCCGAGACACGAGCTCCTGAGGTTCAGAGAAGCACGTGGACAGGGACCCTCGCAACCGATGCACATTGCGTGCCAGCGCTAACACTCATAGCAGTAACGTAGGTCATAGGTCACACAGGAATGAGGTCGCACATGGATGAGCCGACGCGCTGTAGAATTAGCGTAACGCAGTACAGTTACTTAGCGGTACATGCCATCGGGCGTAAATCAGCCGACCTGCAAACCGCCGTACCAACCCTCGCACAACCACGCGTGAACTCACCCCTCCCCACTCCTCGCTACTGACTACTACTAGCCGCTAACACGCGACAGTCGCAGTGAGAGGCTGTGCGGACAGCTACCTCCTTGCCCGCAAGACCAAGATCCATCGGTGCTCTTCGGCGATGGTATGCTAATGCTGGCACCCGGTCGAAATAAACGCACTTGCTAACACTCCCCTATCACAAAATACAACTTGTACTGCGAAGGAGCAAGGTAGGCTAAGCTTGATCGAATCCGTCTCCACCATTTGTGAGACGGCCACCCACCCACCCACCGCCTTCAGTGCCTTAACGTTACGTACATTCGAACGTAAAACTCCATTGATGTAAATGTACACTTGCCGTTAACTTGCTCGAAAAATACAATCGCTTTAAAGGCGGTGCAAATGACATCTGTCTGACGTCATCCATTGTCAGGTACGCCTCTAGACAAGCCGTCTCTCTCCGCTTCTTCCATATGGCCTATGGCTAAAACAATTGAGTGGATACCAAAGTTGCATGGCAAATGCATGGCTGCGAAAGAAGATATTTGGAAAATACTTGGTGGCAGCCCATGAACCTGGAAGACAAATATGCTTTCAGCCCTTCAACACATGAAGACCAGATTCGTATCCGGAACTTGGCCAAGGCAGGGCCATCTCGTGCGAGACCGAGAGACTCAGCGTACTCCAAAAGTTGCAGGAAATCAGGTAAATCGGTTTACTTTTATTTCAAAAGGGTCAATCTTGCATCGATGTGTTGCAAACAAGACAAAAACGACATAGCCTCCGAAATGATCCTATCCAAATATACCACGACGTTTTTTAAGATGAGGGCTGCTGGAATTTGAAGGCCTCATGGGACCCAGGATCTCTAAACTCCAGGAGGAGCCCTTATCCTTCCAGGGATTATCAAGCTTCCTCGTAGACCATCGAACTCCAAGAGACGTTCATACGTCTACCAGGAACCCTACGATTTCAGTGAGCCATACGTCTACCAAAAACAGTTCAATGAATAAAATAATATATCTGGCTGCAATTAGCTTCTCTGGCTTGAAAGTGTCCCTCCAGCTCCCAGGGACTACCCATGTTCCCAGCCGGTCCATACATTCCTGGGACTCCTTCAGCTCTCAGGGTCCCTCAAAATCCTAGAGGTACCCAAAATTCCAAAATCCTCCCTGGAGAGTGCCTCTGGAGAAACTCTCTGGAGTTTCTCTGCATTACCATTGGTTAAATAGCGGCCCATGATTGGCGTGGACTTCAGAAGGGAAAACGATAGCTCAGCGGTGTACAACATCATCTATGTGTGGAGTGTTCTGTTCGCTGTATTTCCGTGCGGACTGGAGTTCAGAATGAGGCTCAGGAACCATATTGGGGTGTTCCAAACATGCAGAAAAACCTTTACAATCCTTCAACTTTGCCATGCACTTGTACCCATGCAATCGCTTGGAGGCCATGATCACCGCTTTGAGGCATACCGCCAACACAGCAGTGCAAGCCCGCGAGGATCTCGAGCACATCGGCCAGCTGGAGAAGCGGCCGATCGTCCGGCCGGTGGGCTCGTTGCGCTGCGGCTCGGCGTGGCTCCGTCGACCTTGTGTGTGCCCTCATTGGGCCAGCGGCGGTCGGCCGCGGTGCCGGCTGGCCGGGGCCACAGCCGACCGGCAGTCGGGCAGCCGCCGCCGCCGCCGGTGGAGTGTGAGTCGCGCGCCTCGTGTCCGCCCCCCGACCACGACCACGACCGCGACCACGACCGCGACCGCGACCACGACCACGACCGCGACCACGACCACGACCGCGACCACGACCACGGCCAGGACCACGACCACGACCACGCGGAGGAGACGGTCCAGCAGTCACGCGGTTCCGACCATCACGGCGTGACAGTGCATCGGTCGCAGGTGAGAGGGTCCAGCCGTCATCGGCGCCAAACCGCCGCCGGGCTGACGGCACGGTCCAGGAGTCGCGTCCGAGGCAGTCGAGCCGCAGGAGAGACGAGACGACACAACTCACTGCAGCCGGCTGTTGTCGGTGGCGCCGGCTCGAATGAATGCCACTAGCAAATTCCCACATATCCTGTTGGAGGTGTGACAGGGTTCTGACGTTTTACTTGTGAAGTCCGCAGTAGATGTTTAGACAAAAGGCAAATTCTGCCCGGACCGTTTTTGTCGGTATGTGCACGAGGTCCTTCCAGTCATGAAGAATGGAGTTGTAATCACATGGACCAATGGCCCAGCCGACCTCCGGGTGGGAACGATGCGGACTCGTCGGTTGGGATCGATACGTTCCCGTGATTCCTCTCGATATGCACACACCTCAGTAAAGCTTCCGGCCAGCATTGCCTTGGTGATAATGTGCCCAGCCAGCACGGATGCTCAACGTGCGGCAGAAACATAGGTCTGAATTTATTCATAAACACAGACGAATATTTCCCGGAAACATAGCTTGCAAATGCAAGGCCTGGTATCAATATTTTAATAATCATGCCAGGAGTTGTCGTACACCTAGCTAAAAAGTAACTGTCTGTTCGACATTGTCAAATAATGCGGAGTCGAAAAAGCCATCCATCTTTCCACGTAAGGTAATAACACGAGCGAAGGCTACTTTGCACTTGAAGGAAAGGAACGCCGCGAGAAGCACAAGAAGCCATGACGGGACGTTTTTCCAGCTCCAAATTTCAGTGCTATTTGAGGACGCACTGAGAGATCACCAAGTCGGTTGATATCACAACAATTTCAGGAGACAGGTACCGACATTGTTTAGGATGATGGGCGTCAGAACTGCTTCTGAGGATAACCGATCTGTGATGGAATTATACTCCAATAAATTTAATCTTCTTGGAATGTCTTTTCAAGAGTTGTTTCCCAGGAAGCAAACGTTCGATCGTCTCATGTTGCTTGAGTGTCCAGACATGGTGTAGCATGTTGATGCTCCTGTGTATGCTCTATGCCATGTTGGTGCTCTTGTGTGTGTTTTGTGTGCTCTGTGCCATGTTGGTGTTCTTTTGATATGTGCAGTTTTTATCGACTGCGTTAAATGTATTATTTCTTTATGCTTCATATCACATCATGCCCATGGCAAGTAATCGTGGACTCTTACTGCGTTGTAAACATATACCCTTACTATATTGTTGAAATAATCACAGGAACTGCTGAAGGAGGGGTGGTCCCCGAATAGTTTTTTTCCAGGGATATCCGCCGAACGCGTGGTGATATATATCACTATCAAATTTGGCGTACTTTCTGAGAATTTAATAGCGGATTTTCTGATCCTAAGATTTATGTTTTGCAATCCAGGGTTGCCCCGCTAGGTGAGTTCAATATCAGGTTATCGGCGACGAAGGTTGTCATTTTTTAGGATACTTACCTAGATGTGTCAAAATAGTGCTTAAAAATGCCTCGAAGCTTAGCATGTCAATATTGCGAGCATTTTGAGGCATTTCCTAAAGTTTTTGCTCTGCACCTCTCTCCGTAGAAATGAAGAATTGTTGAAATGTCATTCGTAACTCTTGTAGGCAGCTAAATGAAAATTACATCCTCTTAGCAAATGATTTGACATGTCTTCTACTCATATTTGCACCCTCTTAAGGTCATTCAAGGTCAACGACTCAGGTAATCTGGGCTGGTCTGAGTTGATCCTCTTTTTGCAGGAAATTGATTCTAGAGTAGTTTTTGAACAACCGATTCTATTTCAGCATGTTATTTGTCGTATGGTACTAAAATTATAGAAACATGACATAGATTACCATAGGTTAATGATGAAACTCATACGGTGTGATCTGAGATGAACTTCTTGAAGAAAAAAATGTTCTTACTTGGGTAGCTTTCGATGCTTAATTCGAACATTCACCTCTTCTTTTTACTCTTCTAGTGCACAAATTGTAGAATTGGATAGCCGTGAAAAGTGGAACTATGAGTGGTGGTACCCAATCTAATGTTGCTGCATAACATCTTATCAAGTTTTGTGTACCATGTATTGCAGCGCATTGTGCTAAGTCCACTTGTTTCCATTCATCGTTTTATCTTTCGTAGTTTGGAAGTTACAGTACAAATACGTTTCAATGACGAAAAGCTATGTTGCTTCCCACGCCTACGACGCGTGACCTTGACCTTGAAGGTGACTACCATCTCAATAATGTCATGGTAGTCACCAGAGACTCAACTAACTATTTGTGCCACGTTTTCCTAAAAAACTTCACTTGACTAGTGGGAGGAGTCGAAGTCTGGGACGATAGATCTGTCAGTCCGTGCCACCACGACCTCGACCCATTTCATCCGACCTGGAGGATCAAGGATAAAATGTTGAGAACTTTGTTGACACCCCTGAACAGGTAAAGGATAGTGCTGTGGCGCTATTTTCCCGCCGATGAAAACTGCGTGTATCTACGCGGTCCAGAACAAAAGTAGAAGCGGGGATAACGAAGAAAGAAGTGCGGAGCCATATATTTTGTGGTAGAAACATCATTTTCTCGTCCGGAAGCCAAATAGTTGTTTACCATGTGATTACCATGACCAAATAATAAGACTTATTTATGACGGGCGCATTTGTGCCAGTTGTACACCTAACTTTCAAATTGTGTTTGACTTCAGAAGCCTCCGGACTTGTCCCGGTATAGCCGGAACAGTTCCTGTGCTATCCAGTTGCCGTCTGCTCAGAAAGAAGAGCTCGAGGAGCATTATCGCGCGATGGACCTGAGACTGGTGAGACACGACAAGACTGAACCATTTCTCTGACGCAAAACACATCCCTCAATAGCCGAGCTTCTCACCCGACAGAACGTCCCTCCTACGCCTGAGCTACCCCTCTCGAGAAAAGCATTATTATCGGTAATTGAGTTGCCATCTTTCGGTATGCTAGCTTAGGCACCGAAAAGGCGCCTATGCTACCATCTTCAAGCACAGCCCTCTGAGTGATATCTCTTCATTTGCGGTCTTTGGTGTAATGACCAGTAGAATCCTGCGCGAGCGACTGTATGAGTCTCTCATATGGGCATGCACAATGAACTCCATTACCAGAATGTGGTCTAGGAGAAAGAAGTCGTCGCGATGGCATCTCAGACATGAGCAGTCTGAGAACCGACAGCTCGACACATGCCAAGTTCGCAATGTGATTTGTAAGACACTTCCTTTTTTACCGAATGTAACATGTGCGTACTCACTCCCTTTGTAAGGATATTTGAAAAGGGTATCCGTGTTGCTGGCTTTCCAATTATATATTATATTCCAATTAATTTCGATAATATGGTGTCGATATATTCTTATAACTATAAATAAGCACCCACACACACACATACACAGACACACACACAGACATACACACACACAAACACACACACACACACACACACACACACACACACACACACACACACACACACACACACACACACACACACACACACACACACACACACACATATATATATATATATGTATATATATATATATATATGCATTTTTTTTATCGTACGTTTAATCCGAGTCCTTGCTGGGATGGCTTTGTGACCCAGGGTCATATTAATAAGCAGAGCTTGATGCGTGAACCCTGGCCCCACTGCCGGATCCATGAATTCCAGTTCAACGGCAAAATTGTTACCAGAAGTTTAACGTGCCGCTAATGCACCGACACAAGCACCCCAGTACCCGACCATATCGGAACATGTAACATGTAACTATGTACATAGGTTCAAGTTGAATTACATAAATATATACATAATTCGGAGACATGCACTTAGTGTGATTTCTTCACGCCTCCCTTCCCTTCTGTTTCATTTTTCCTGTCTCCAGTCATACATTATTGCACGTCTGATTGCTATGACCCACATGCGCATCCATCGAGTCCTCTATCTATGATCTCTCTCTCTCTCTCTCTGCCGTTTATCCCTCTCGCTCTGTGCGTGTGTGCGCCACTCTCCCGGCACCGCCCCGAGTCTCGCATCCGTTACAACACCCATCGCCGCGCAGCTTTTGTTCTCGGTCGGCCAGCGGCAGGAGCCCCAGTGAGAACCGGTGACCCCTCGCGACGCACGGTCGCCAGGGGGGTCAGCGCGACCGACCTCTCGGAGCGGCCGACGGCGCTGCTCCAGGTCGAGCTGACGAAACTGTCGCCCCCCAGTCGCGCGCAGTGTGCCCGCCGGGCTGCAGGGGTGACAGGGCCCAGCTGAAGCTGATGTAATCGCTCAAGTGCAGTGGCCATCATCTGGCGCGCGTGCATGCCAGATCGTGATGGTCGCCTTGCCGGCCAGAAGACCACCGTCTTCTGGCCTCTCTTCGAGGCGAGGATGGTATCCTCTCCTCTCCTCTCCTCTCCTGACTAGGCGAGAGGGGAGGAGCAGAAGGACCGGGCGACCTGCCGCCATGCGATGGCGAAGTTGTCGATTAAAAACTGTTCAGCTACTGTATGCTTTCGTGACGTAGGTATTGAGATGTGACGGAGTCCGGCTACTTCTTACCTATACAATTTGATGTATGGTGAGTGGTCAAGTTATAGCAGAAAATATGAACGATGGCGTAGTTTGAGCAGGGAATACCTCCGGGCGCTTAATCGGGAAATGAGATCCAAAAGCTAAGACAGGCTTGGTCAACATGAATACAACCCCTCATCTCCGTTTTATTCGAATCTGTGCAGAAGTGATACAAGGCTTCAGCCTTGAACACGGCAATACTAGGCTCATAAAAGACGCACGCACCATGCGTGCCTACTTGATGCATTCTAACATCATCCAAGTGCAAAACGCTTTTGGCACAAGAGTCTGACGGCATGGCATGCATAAGTCAGTGATGAACATCAATGCTCCGTAAGCGATTGGGACATCTCGGCAGTGAGGGGGAAGGTGTAGGGGGGGGGGGGGTACGCGACCTACTGCACACTGGCGTGCCGTCGCGGTGAGTCACACCCTCGCATTAAGCCCCGTCTGCTGGCGCGCGCCATCGCAGGGGCGCGCCTGCAACGGGCCCGCCTGAATCCAGGCCATTTTCTTCTCCTTTGTCCCTCAGCGGAGGAAAAATTCCGTCCATTAGTGAATTTTCGCCCCGTGTTAATGGCTGCACCGAGCCGGCCGCCGCGGTGTGGGTCCAGGTCGAGTCGCGCCGGTTGCCAGACGACCTTCTGTGTGCACGCCGGCCGATCGGTCAGCGATAGCGGGCTGCATCGGTTTCCAAACGGTTACTCAAGTGCGGCCTTGGCGGCCCTTCACGTGCCGCGCGGTGGCCGGCACAAAAGCGCGCGCCGGCGCCGTTGTTGTGGCGGCGCGGGTCACGTGCCGTCGCCCGCCGTTGATCCAGCCGTTGCCACACTGCCGACGCGACGCCGGCTCCTGTCGCGAAATTGGCGCCGCCCGTGCGGTCACCGTCCCGCGGGCCGCACCTCCCCCATCCCTCACTCCCTCACACCGTCCCGTGGGCCGCACCCCTCCCGTCCCTCATTCCCTCATCGTGGTGTATTTGGTCCCGTCATGCGGGCGGATGCCAGGGGAGGCTGAGTGGTCTGGCTTTGTGTGGGTGGATGTCAGGGGAGGCTGAGTGGTCTGGCTTTGTGTGGGTGGATGTCAGGGGAGGCTGAGTTGTCTGGCTTTGTGTGGGTGGATGTCGGGGGTTCTTTGTGTGGGTGGATGTCAGGGGAGGCTGAGTTGTCTGGCTTTGTGTGGGTGGATGTCAGAGGAGGCTGAGTTGTCTGGCTTTGTGTGGGTGGATGTCAGGGGCGGCGTAGTTGTCTGGCTTTGTGTGGGTGGATGGAGGAGGCTGTGTTGTCTGGCTTTGTGTGGGTGGATGTCAGGGGAGGCTGAGTCGTCTGGCTTTGTGTGGGTGGATGTCAGGGGAGGCTGAGTCGTCTGGCTTTGTGTGGGTGGATGTCAGGGGAGGCTGAGTTGTCTGGCTTTGTGTGGGTGGATGCCAGGGGAGGCTGAGTTGTCTGGCTTCTTATCTCACTTCGCAACCTCCACACTGATTTAAGAGTGATTGAGGGGTGGCCTGAGAGCGACTGCTTAAATGTGTTGCACGGACGAACAGAATAGAGTGCGTATCCTGCCCATACTCGGAGCAAGGACACTTCATTTTTCGTTCAAGCCACCGACGTGAGCACACTCATCTGTCACACGGACTTGAATGGGACTCCATGTGGCAGCTTTCGCATAAGGGCCTTTTTGTCTATTTTGAAGGATCTCATCCAGAGGATTTCCCCGATTGGGATGAGGGCTCCCAAATATAGAAGACTTGCAGATATGCAGTCGGTGCAGACGACGGCGTCTGTATCAATGCTTGCGACAGAGCAGCCTTGCAGCACACCTCGTGTCCTCGCTTGTTCAACACCTCCGATGGTCTTTGTATTGATGACTGCCACACAGCCAGCAGATCCATAGCTCACCGCTTGTCCTCGTTCATCCTACACCTCCGACTGGATTTGCACCGATGGTATAGCAGACACAGAGAAGGGACCCCTTCTCCACCTGCTTGCTGACTGGCTCCTCATCTGCCGTTCTCCACAAATCTACTTAGTGGTTGTTTATTTCAAATGCCTGCGTACGCTCCCCTGATGCAGTGGAACGATTGTGGGCCGACAACCTGGATTACACTCTTTCTCCGTCCTAATATCTCCTTTCTCATCTCGCATGCCTCATTTCTCATATCAAATGATCTGTCCAATGTCCACTGTGTATAAAGCTATCAAAAGGAGCAGCACAAACCATCCGTTTTGTTACCAGTTCCTAGCCGGCAAACAGAGGTGTCAGTTCTTGGCCTGTCTGACCTACTATAGACAGCTACTGAAGCCTCAGTTGTCCGCGAATCACCTGTCGTTATCTCCGAGTGACCTGTTGGCAGTGACCTTGCACGGCTTTGCCCTTCCATGACCACCAGCAGGAGCTGCCGCTCCATGGTGGTGACGCGACGGCGAACTGAGCGCACATTAGTGGTGCAAACTGTTGGCATCCGGCGCGCCCACCAGGAAGTCAGTTTGACAGATGAGTCCGCCGCACGTGCCGGGTGCGTGTCCACCCGACCGACGGTGTCGCGCAAGGTCGCCGTCTGTGATCGTTCGTCCAGCCCTTCCGAGCGATTTGTCCGACAAGCGGTTCACGGTCGTCACGTCGCCCGCGAGCGCGGACACGTCTGTGGTCGAGGACCGGGCGTCCGCCCTGGAGGGTGGAGGCCGGGCGGCCGGCGCTCGCTCCGGCGCGTGGAGGACACGCCCCGGGGGGGGGGGGCTGGCAGTGACCCGGCGAGCGGCAGGTGGAGGACACGCCCCGGGCGGCCGGCGCTCCCTCCGGCGCGTGGAGGACACGCCCCGGGGCGGGCTGGTAGCGACCCAGCGAGGGGCAGGTGGAGGACATGCCCCGAGGCGGCCTGGCAGTGACCCAGCGAGCGGCAGGTTGAGGACACGCCCCAGGGCGGGCTGGCAGTGACCCAGCGAGCGGCAGGTGGAGGACATGCCCCGAGGCGGGCTGGCAGTGACCCAGCGAGCGGCAGGTGGAGGACACGCCCCGGGCGGGCGGCGCTCCCTCCGGCGCGTGGAGGACACGCCCCGGGGCGGCCTGGCAGTGACCCAGCGAGCGGCAGGTGGCCGGCGGCGGCGGAGTTGCGGCATCGCCTGAGGCGGTTCGGTTGCATCAGTGGTAATTGATCCGGTCTTGCTGCACACTCGACCGACATCGGAGAGCGTCAGAGCTTTGCGAAATTTGATCGGATGTGCGACAGCTTTACGATACTGCCCGAGGGGATCACCGTTATGCGCTGCTGTAGGTGCGATTACAGCGGCATTCTGCTCCCCTCTAGGGCACTGAATGTTCTCATAGTATAAATTACGTCACTTTTAGTCTCAACTAAGAGCATTCCAAATATGAACACAAAGACATGGTCGCTTTTATATTGATTACAGGAAGGATTCCAGGGTCGATTTTGTGTTGCCAATGCCACATTCTGGATATGGTGGTCGAACAGATCGGTCGGTGTTCGAGCCTCCTACTTCGAGGTTGTGGTGCCAATATTTACTAGTGGTTGGTATGAGCATGCCGGGTATCGCCATATGTATCGCCTACACACTCTTAGACGTTGTCGACATCTGTGAAGTATGTTTTTTTGGTAGCTACAATTTCAACGGCATATTAATGTTTAATTTAATGCCTTTGTCACCCAAAACCATTAATCGTAGCCCACGCTATTTAGCATCATAACTACCTTTATGACTTGGCAGTCATGCATTCAGTGTACATTGAGAGGTGAGTGTAGCCTTCGCATAAGCCGGCAAACTCGTCGTTGCTTACTGGTACCTGAACGCTTAATTTTTCTGATATGACAGGGAAAACACGTATCGAATCTGTTCCCAGTATTGCATTTACTTATAGCTGCAAATTTGTACAAACCATAATGCCAGGTCTTGTTCATGGACCGGCGAGACCTGGGATTAAAAATCTGCCGCAAACCCGGCTTGTGCCGGCAGAGCCAGGACAGCAATGGTCCGTGCCGGAGATTATTGCCAACTATGAGAAGACCGTTTGAAGTGGAAAATTGTCGTCAACTTGGCACAGATATCCATATATCGATGACGTATGAACGTCGGCAGTGACAAATTGCTCAGAGACATCTCGAAGCAAGTGAAATGGCATGGTGAGGTGGTGAGAGTAAGTGAGAGGTCCATCTGTTCAAATCAAGTGAGGTACGGAGTGTGTGACGCGTGATAAATCATCCAATTTGTTCCACCCGCGTACTGCTCCTGTGCGGCCCAGCTGAGCAGGGCAGACAGGCGACAGCTGGCGCGCGCGCCACATCCGCCGCCACTGCGCCACTTTCACTCTCCGGCGGCGGACACCGCATGTTCGACCGCCGTGCCAAAACGGCCAACACACAAACGTTTTTCGCAACGTCTCTCTCCCGGCCGCGAATCCGGCGCGACCGGCTGCGGTCAGAGGCGCGCTGGCAGCGCACGCGCCGAGCCTGCCTCACGTCACGGCCGGCCGCCATGGCGCCGGCGCCGTGGCCGACGTGCACCCGTCGCCGATCGGCGGGTCAACAGGCCGTGACACGGCGTGACGCAGCCAGTCACCCCCTCCCCCTCCCCCTCACACGGCACGGTGTGGCCACGAGAGGCGAGCGCCGGCCGCCGCCGCGCCGCCCGCGGCACTCGGCGGGCACTGAACCGGCCAGCTGTTTACCGGACTTGCGCGTGCCATCGAAGGCGTCGAGGTCGCGACCTCTGTCGGCGACCTTGGCGTGCGGGAACGTTGGTCGCTGACGCCGACAAGGCCCCGGGTCACGCGCCACTGTGACTGATTAGTGGTGGCTTGGGGGAGGCTGTGTGTGGTGAGGGGAGGAGAAGGGTAATCACTCGGGACTGAAGTACCGATTATGCCATTATCCGCTCAGCGGAATCGATGGCGATCTGGTACGTCCTTGGTCGGTCGACGTCCTCCAGCGAACGAATAACAATGTTTGGACATTTGTCTCCCGGTGCCAATAGACCGTGTGACGTATGATGAACATTGCTTCACCGCTATGATTTTAATATCACTATAATTTGCGCTTTCTCCATCGAGGGTCACGTTCACGCAGAATGCATATATTGGTCATTTTACTTTCGAAAATCTTAATTCTAGTGCAAATGCTTGTGTTTTTATTCCATTTAATTGCCTTCTGGCTACACCGTGCCTACCCAGGTCTGGTTTGCCACGCTGAATGGTGGGTAAAAATGCTACAAATTTCTTCAGTTGCAAATCAATAATTTGTATTTTAGGAGCAAGTTCGCCGACCAAAAGAAACTTCTTGATTTTCGTGTATATCGTGTCGCCGTCATCCATTCCAGTGAAAATGTCCTACGATATATTCTTTCCGTCTGCGTGCACGAGTGTGCACAAGTTGTGTTGGACAAAAATGTTTATTTTGAATACAGAAGTGATTTCGTTAGGAGAATATAGTAACTATAGTAACTGCTAAGTATGGATTGTTCGCGGCAACCACATCAGCGAAAAAAAATCGACTGACTTCACCTTTGCGCGTAATCGCTCCAAAGAGACCCTGGCATCAGCCCTGCCAAACGCCACCAATAAATTAAACGGTATCCGAACAACGTTCAGCCTTATGCATCTTTCAGGGAGCGTTCCACCACTGTCAGACTATTTCCAGGTCTTCCGTGGAGCCACCAAAATTAACCTGATTGGGGCACTCGTGAAGTACATGGCCGTCCATAACAATTAATTCCACTAGATAAGGCGCACACAGTATCGAATGACAAACAGTTCCACGGATGTCCTTGATCTAGCTGTCTCCGGTGCAATTATATTAGTTGAGAAACTATGCTTCTCACGAATTTATTAACTTTGGATGTTATAAGCTGTGGAGGTTATGAGCTGTCGTCCGAACATCCTTCAGTACCGGACGGCGGGCGACTGCAATGCGATGGCTCGGCGACTGCAGCGCCGCCCAAGAACGCAACACCAAACGCGAGACTGCAGCTGCCAGTGCTCTCACTACCAGAGCTCGAATGGGCGCGAGTGGGACCTACGGGTTTAAGGCCGGGAAGGATATGGATAGGGCCCGGCATGGCTGTGGGTAGGGGTGGGTATGGCTGATGGTAGGGCCGGGCACGGGTGTGGGTAGGACCGAGCACGGGTGTGGGTAGGGCCGGGAATGGCTGTAGATAGGGCCCGGCATGGCTGTGTGTAGGGCCGGGCATGACTGTGGGTAAGGCCGAGCATGATCGTGGGTAAGGCCGGACATGACTGTGGGTATGGCTATGTGTAGGGCCGGGCATGGATATGGGTAGGGCTGAGTAGGATCTAAGGGTTTAGGGCCGGGCATGGCTGTGGGTAGCTGCGGGCATGGCTATGGGTAGGGCCGGGCAGGACCGACGGGTTTAGGGCCGAGCATGGGTACGGGTATGGCTGGTCTAACATTTGGCAAAAATGAGTCAGTAATTTTGCAAAAATGAGATATATTGTAAAAAGGAAGCGAGGCTCGGCCTGGGCTGGGTCGAAACTGACTTTCTTTTCTTTTTTTCAACTGGATTGATATCAAAAGATTATAAGGTATATAGGTATATATATATATATATATATATATATATATATATATATATATATATATATATATATATATATATATATATTATGTCAAATGGACTCTAGAAACATATGTCATTCATAAATCTTCATTTGGAATCTACGCTTAGCAAGGATTATAGAGTTTTATTTAATTTGCTGTGATATGGGAAAGATGAATGGTATTATCAAAGTCAAAGTTGTTTGTCATTATACAAACACTTATGGGATTGATGCCAGAAGAGATGTAAGTGATGCGAGAAGCGTTTTGGATGCGAAGGCTATGGTTCGCTCAAATGCTGCTTTATGTTGTTAAGTAGCAAATATTTTCACGCTAAAACTAATAGACAAAGTTCGCTCCTGAAGATAATCCATCGCCGAAACGCTGCTTGCCTGGCAATAATAACATCCATTGATTGGCCTCAGGACGGACGAACTAAGCGATGTATTGAGTCCGAAAGAATGTAAAATCAATTGTTGGCTTCACGAATGGCACACGACAACGCCCAAACACGAGCTGAGCTGCCGCACGCCTCACGTCCGACAGCCACAACAATGCTTCCACAGGCCACACCCTCTGCCACGCAATCAACTGCCAGCACCTCAGCGCTGCTAACGTGTGCAGGGTTTTCCGCATTGCAAACGCATGTTAAATTTCCATCTGCACAAAACACTAGCGCCGAAGTCTCAACAGAGGCATCTAGCGGAGGCTTTCTAACTATTGATAACTCTGGAGCTCAGGTGCGCCATCTATGGAAGCCACATAGTTGGCGCAGTCAATTTATGCAACTCGCAGTCTGCAACACACGGTGCCTATTCACTGTCTATCGACATATTTTCTATCTGTCAGTATCTATTCGCCTGATCGCCGCAAGTTTGTCTGCTTCCTCGTGACAATGTTTTGTCCACATCTCCATCGTGTCGAGTCTGAGGTATCTGAGCGGGCTCTATGACACTTACCGCTTCCCGATAAACCCGTGTGTCGGATCCTTGTCTACGCTGTATCTGCCATGTGTATCTGCTCCTTGTCAGTGGATGTAGTTTCTCCCTGTTGTCTTATCCCAATTGAAACGTGTTCCCTGTTGACAGGTGCGCAAATCCCCCGTTAGTGGATGTGTGTTGTTGTGTTTCCGAGACACGAGCACTTGCTCACTGTTGATCGGTTCACCGACTTCCCAGGTATATTTGCTTTCCATTGACAGATGCGTCTGCTCTTTTCGACAGATGTCCATACTCCCTGTTGACAGATGTGTCTTGTCTATCACAACAGGTGCGTGTGCCCAATTTGACAGGCGGGCACCCCTGTGACAAGTGTGCGCTCCCATGGTGACAGGCACGCCCGCGTGTGTGTTCGCTGTTGACAGCTGTGTCTGCTGTGTGTGGTGACAAGCGCGCCCGCGTGTGTGTTCGCTGTTGACAGGTGTGTCTGCTGTGTGTGGTGACGGCCGCCGCCCGCCAGGGCGGCGGCTACCAGAGCGGCGCGCCGCCCGACCCGGCCAAGGTGTTCGGCTTCAAGACGCTGGTGGGCTCCAAGTTCCTGTACCAGCGGCGCCGCTACCCCCTGTCGCCCGACCAGCCGTACCGCGATCAGGCGCGCTTCATCGGCCGCCACGGCTACCACTCGGCGTACCTGCTCGAGGCGCTCGGCACCGGCGCCGCCCACCACGCGCACTACCACCGCCGGTAGTGGCGCGCTGGTGCCCGGCGCGTGCTGTGTGGCGTCGTGCCGCCGCCGCCCACCACGCGCACTACCACCGCCGGTAGTGGCGCGCTGGTGCCCGGCGCGTGCTGTGTGGCGTCGTGCCGCCGCCGCCCACTCGCGCACTACCACCGCCGGTAGTGGCGCGCTGGTGCCCGGCGCGTCTGTGTGGCGTCGTGCCGCCGCCGCCCACCACGCGCACTACCACCGCCGGTAGTGGCGCGCTGGTGCCCGGCGCGTGCTGTGTGGCGTCGTGCCGCCGCCGCCCACCTCGCGCACTACCACCGCCGGTAGTGGCGCGCTGGTGCCCGGCGCGTGCTGTGTGGCGTCGCGCCGCCGCCGCCCACCACGCGCACTACCACCGCCGGTAGTGGCGCGCTGGTGCCCGGCGCGTGCTGTGTGGCGTCGCGCCGCCGCCGCCCACCACGCGCACTACCACCGCCGGTAGTGGCGCGGGAGTGCCCGGCGCGTGCTGTGTGGCGTCGCGCCGCCGCCGCCCACCACGCGCACTACCACCGCCGGTAGTGGCGCGCTGGTGCCCGGCGCGCGCCAGGTGGTGTCGCGCCGCCGCCGCCCACCACGCGCACTACCACCGCCGGTAGTGGCGCGCTGGTGCCCGGCGCGCGCCAGGTGGCGTCGCACCGCCGCCGCCCACCACGCGCACTACCACCGCCGGTAGTGGCGCGGGAGTGCCCGGCGCGCGCCAGGTGGTGTCGCGCGGAAGCAGGGGTCGGCGCCGCGCCGTTACAGGTGCTGCCCAGTCCGGGTACCGCCGCCCCGGCGGTGGTGCAAAGCTACCGCCGGCGGTAGTGGTACGCTGCCGCAGACATTGCCCGCTGCGCACACTACTACGGGCGATAGTGCGGCACTACCACAACAGACTGTAGTTCCACGCCATCGCTGGCGGTAGTGCGGCACTTCCAGACTGTGGTGCCACATCATCGCTGACGGTAGCATAATATTGCTACGTGTTAGTAAGTAGCACACCGAAGAGGAAGTGTATTGATACGAACTGTGACGGATCAAGGGAGCCATGTAATCCCCCGCCCCCCGCTTGGACCTTAATGGGTCCAACATGCGTTTAAAACTGTTCTGATACCATGAAGCCCACGAAGGCTGACACAAGTCACTTGCAATACACCGGTACGATACAGCCCAGACATTTTTCCCCGATCACAATTCTATCCCCCTCCACCTGGTCAACAAAACAAAAACAGCATGACAGGGGCAGTAAATTCCAGGGGGCGCCAACATTCTGCACGACTCCTCCCCCTCCCAATTCCCCACAATTCCTGGACCCGCCACTGCACACTCGCCCAAAGGACCCATATTTTGCGACACAACTAACACTGGCGAGATATACTGGCACTTCCGCAAACGTCAGTGGATTTTACCACAGACGGAAGCGGAACACCACCCACTCATTGCCACGGTTCTGTTGTGTGCACACCGTCGGCATTGCTGCAGCTGGCGTGTGTGCACAGCGTTCCCTACCCACCGGTGAGAGGGAGGTGGACACCGCTGCAATCGAAAGTGCAAAGCTCGCACTCCACTGGACAATACATATTCAACGGCTTGCAGTGGCACGAAGGACAGCACGCGACAAGTTGACACCGCAATCGGAGATGTGCGGCGAACGAAGTGAGAGGCACTATCGAAGCCAGTGGCCAGTGGACAATGGATACTAACCTGGTCACAGGAGTGCACGCTGGGCGGTAGCCAGGCGACTGCCAACTCTCGTTCGTTGTTCGCGTGCAGCCTGTAGACACTGTTGCATAAGTGGACACTGATGATCCTGTACATATGCATGCATTTATATCTGAATGTAAGTTTTAAATGCGCACTGTAACCGGCGTGCTTGACTCGGGTCATGCCTTCATGCCAACGACTCAGCTGGGCTAGGGCGTGAATGTGGCAACGACAGGCGAGGCTGTCAGGTGGAGGCACATTAGGTGCATGTAACATGTGCACAAAATGCACCGTTATACGTGCCGCAGGACTCGATCGAAACGGCTGTTGATGACTGTTCCCATGCTGATCGGGCCCCGGGTGGTGATTGTCCTAATGCTGATCGGGCCCCGGGTGGTGATTGTTCTAATGCTGACCGGACGCTGAGTCGTGATTGTCCTGATGTTGACCGGGCACTGGGTGGTGATCGTTCCAGTGACATGACTCGGAATAGTATTGCGACAGAATGTCAGAAGACTTCACGACCAAGAGTGGACGCAGTGTTGCGCATGGTCTTTGGGTTACCCAGGGTTGATACCAGTCGTCTGTGCCACTCCTATCAAGCTTGTACAGCATGTGAACTTCAGCTTAAGCCATATTGTGAAACTATGCTGCGGTGACTTGAACGAGATGGTAAATAGCAACTGATTTCAACAACACCATAGAGCTTTCAATGATGAAATCTCAAAGCGAGCCGTGGATGTATCTTCCTAACTATTCCTGTCATGGATGTACTTGAAAGCAAGCAACTAACATCACGGTCGTTCTCAATTGGGGTAGATGGGCATTTGATGAGCTTTTCTTGAAAATGATAATCCTATGCGCTCCACTGCGAAATGCTCCACTTCCGTGCATTGAGTTCTTTGCATCGTGGAGTGCATGTGTTCACCCCAAGCATGCTTGAAATATATCTCGACCAGTTTGTCTGGTCATAAAATGCGCCATGTACGTCGCGAAATATATGTTTTCGAAAACTGCTCTGACGTGTTTTTAATTCCACGGACATTGCGACCGCATGCTTTTCAATGCTGCGAGCCTGCATCGGCCTAGCATTCAGCAGGTCAGGTCGACGCGCTCGTCCATGTAGGCTCGGCAGGGAAGGTCAGCTGACACCTGGTCCGATGAGGTCGGCCACGCGGCAACGGGGTGGCCTTGTCGGCGTGTTAGGAGCACGTCAAACGCCGGCAGAAATTGTGTTGCTTGGGCGGATTTTCCATGATGGGTCCAAGCAACAGGTTGCACTAAGCATGCGACTGAGCCCACCCCAGAGAACATTTGGATTTTTAAACATCTTACGCAACGAAAATTCGCTTGAGTAGGCACTCCAGTATCCGTTGCAATTGCACCTTACTGCGCAACACGCAGTCATCATGGACATGTACTATAGCAGCGGGTAGAATTGTACAGTTGCGGTAGGCGATGTTCCAGATAGCTGGACGTTAGGGTTCCGACACACGCAGCATGACCTAAGGCCTCTGTCCGAGGCCTTTGCAGCTGCTAGCATTGTGCCAAGCTTGCGGTATGAAGGAGTGGATTGCGAGTTTTGTATGCATCGCGGTAGCTGGTGCTGACCACGTGACCCATAGTGCTGACCACGTGATCCTGGTGCTCTGTTACTACACCACTGAGCGCCAGTTCAGTTGGCCGCGAACTCATTCATAACTGTGTGTGCTGCGTGAGCATCTGCCGCGGGATCCACTCTGTGTCATCCTACTTTCTCTCAACGTGACGACGCATGAGTCCGGTATCACAAGTCAACGGCAATCCTTGCATCGAAGTATATTCGTGTTTGAATGCGCCATTTCTCGCCTCGGCTACAACTTGGCCACACAGACGCGCAGTGTCCTATGCGACGGAACACAACTACCTCAGTTGGCGCCATCACGTCACGTGAGGAAATTTATGACGCAGATTGCCGCGTCAAAGTGGGCAGTTACGCCGCCGCACAGCAGTGGTCACGTGCATATTCCATGGCAGGTGTGTGTCAATCTTCACAGCCGGCAGGTTTGCGGAGTTCGTGGGCACCATTTCCAACACGCCCGGCCAGGCGAAACACTCCAAAGGCGCACGCCGTCCACAGGGTCGCAGTGCGGTCGTCTCGATCTTACAGCAGCTCACTTCAGTCGAGCTCGAATGAACCAGCCAAAAGCCGCTGCCAATTCAAGCAATGGCCAGTGGCCGTGGTTTCGTTTCGCTTTCCGGAGTCGAGGGACTGACTACATCAGCATACGGAACGACACTTCCGTGTGGCACATGCTGTGGACGGCCACCAGTGAATTGTACGAGCATGACTAGGCCGAAGATCGAGCTCTATCGAGCTCTACCGGCAGATGGTCAGTCATTTGCAGTTTACGAGCGACTCTCGAGCCACGTGCGAAGCCAATCAGAGCTCAGCCAGCACATGCACTCAGCACTCAGGAACTCGTGCCGCGCCAGCCAAGCTTGGCCATGAGACGGCTACGCTGCACGCTGTCGAACGCCTTCGAGGCGTCAGCTGGGTAGAGTGACCTCGCCTTGGTCGATCTTGAGGGTAGCGTAGATGACCATGTCTAGCGGAGCCATCACTGTGGACATGCCGGACGGGAGTGCGTGCTGTGTGGGACGCAGTTGATGATGACTAGTCATGTAGTCCATCAGTTGTGCATAGACGACAGGCTGGCAGAGTTCTTCGACCAGCGGTATTATGGAACTAACCTGTAATCGTGCGAGTCGGTCGCGTTATCAAATTAGTGTGCAGGAGTGTGAACGTCGCCGTTTTCCGGCGCGGTGGCAGCTGACTGCTCGTGATGCATGAGTTGGCGACATCGACAGGTGTGGTCGCGCCCGACTAGCCGTCATCTTCAGCATCTGCTCGGCGATGCCGGCAGCTCCGGATGCTGGTGAGCCACCCGTGCGCTGCAGCGCCCTCGTCAGCTCCGGCATCGTCGCTGGACGCGGCGTGAACGCGCCGCTACAGACACACGTGGCGGCCCCGGCCAGGGGGGCTGTCCGGGCGGCGCCGTCGCCAGATCGGCGGCTGCCGCGGCTGCAACGAACCACTTCGGCGCCCGCCATCAGACGGTGGGAGGAGCCGGTGTCGACAAATATGCTGGACAGAAACAACCTCGGAAGCTGGCACAATCAGTTGGTACCTGAAGGTTATTTGTATTTAATTTTGCGTGCATTAAATGCAATTTCACTCATAAGCTAGTGTATTGGACAACTTCAGTATCATATTTTCTTTTCCCATCAGGCAGTTATTTCCGTACCTGCAATTCAGCACCATAACCGCCAGCGTTATCCTGGGGATAGGTCCCTTTTCCCTCAACTCACACTGAAGCCATTCCCGATTTTAAAGTTCCAACTGCAATCGATAATTAAAGATCAGATGAACTCAGAATTTACGTTCGACAAACCCAAGGTCAAATATATCTTTAAGCTCGGAGCTCTGGACACTTGGAAGCTTTGCCATATTCTTGTCTGTCGTTATGTTGGCAGCATTCAACACCCAACGAGGACGCGTACTTCTTTGCATAGCGACAGCAGCGCCGAAACCGTCTAAAAGTTGGAGAGTGTATGGGTAGAGGGTCTCGGTAGGCACTTTGGAGTTGATTATTTTCATGTAACGCCAACAGGGTCAACGTTATCCTCATTCAACGTTGGGCGACCGCCGCCTCCTCTTCGTCTGCCCATCACCCTCCTCTTCGTCTGCCCATCACCCCTGCAGGCGAATACACTTTGAGTACTGGTATGCGAATACATCTTACTACACCTTATTTGCTTTGGGCGACCGCCGCCCCCTGGTTGGTTGCTTATTGGAATTTAGGGGCGTGTCGACTGCGTTGGTCATGCAGCGCCCGTAACATCGTCAGTAAAATATTGAAATGCAAGCAACATCATCAGTGAAACGGTGAAATGGAAGTAACATCCGTGGAACTGTGAAACAGAAAGAGCAAATTGAAGTAACATCAGTGAAACAGTGAAACAGAGAGAGAGCAAGTGCAAGCAAACATCATCAGTGGAACAGTGAAACGGGAGTAGCATCAGTGGAACAGTGAAACCGAAAGAGCAAGCGCAAGCAAACATCAGTTGAACAGTGAAACGGGGGTAACATCAGTGAAACAATGAAACCGAAAGAGCAAGCGTAAGTAACCATCAGTGAAACAGGAGTATCATCAGTGAAACAGCGAAACAGTAAGAGCAAGCGAAGATCAGTTGGAGCGACATGGAGCGCCACGGTTCCGAGCGTATAGTGTTACATGTCAGCGAGGTGTGTAAATCGCTCGAAATTTGACATCCGAGAGAAAGCGAAACAGCTGTCCTGAAGTTACAGCGCGTGAATGGTCACCCGGGAGTTCGCGGAGTGACGGCGGCTGCACGACTCCAAGAAGGCGTCTTCGAGCATCGGCGAATAGGGGGCAGGATATCAGAATATGACGTACTGACAGTGGTGCGTGACATCGAGGGCATTTTGGCCTGTCCTCCCCACAGAGCAAATAGTGGTGCGTTGGGTGGGTGTGCCCTAGTCTAAGGCGGCAGAGCACGACCTCATCCCGTCTCGTCCTACGATAGGACGAGGGCTACTCCACAAGACATGGCTTGATTGTTCGCAGTTTGTTGTCCTGCAGTGTGTCCCAACTAGACTGCAATTAAAAAACAAAGGTCGTGATAGAGCGGTCATACTCCCTCGCGGGGAGTATGACCGCGAGGTGATCGCATGGGGCTTGTGCTGCTCGCTTTGCAGCAGCATCGGCTGCCTTGTTCCCCACGATGCCAATATGGCTCGGAATCCAGCAAAGAACAAAAGTCTTTCCAGCTTGAGCGAGTGATCCGAGACGGCGCAAAACGTCCTGTAAGATGATGTCAGATGGGTTAAACTGTTTTAGCGCCCAGAGACTGCTCAATGAGTCGGTGAAAATGACATGCGATGCATCCTGTCCCACTTCAATAAAATTGAGGGCCTTTGTGATCGCCACCAACTCTGAAGTGTAAACAGTTGCATGTGGTGGTAGGGAAAAAGATCTTGACAGAGGCCCAGTAACAAATGCACTGCCCACACCAGCATCAGTCTTGGATCCATCTGTGTAAGTTGGGATGTATCCCTCGAACGAGGCTATGTGCTCTAGTGCACATGACAGTCGGTACTGTGGTGAAGCATGGTTCTTCCCAACCGATGAAAGTGACATCTATTATATGGGGAGTCACTTGCCATGGCGGCGTTTGGACCGGATTGAACTGCATAATCCCCTTCGGTGGAATCCCGCTGTCCTCAAAGAGCCTGCGTGTGCGAACGCAGAAGGGGGTGGCATGTATGGTACGTCCGCGACAAAATGATGCAAGGAGTCGATGGGAGAACACGTTCGAATATGCGGGATGGCCAGGGAGTTGGCGCAGCTTACAGGCGTAGCGCATCCCGAGCATTTCGCGGCGGAGCGAGAGTGGCGACTCGTGGGCTTCAGCCAGAAGGCTGGCAGAAGGTGAAGTGCGGAAAGCGCCGGTCACTATGCGGAGAGCCGAGTGGTGTACAGTTAGTTAGTTATTTGGGCTTTAGGGCGCATCGACCAGGGTTGATCATTCGCGCCCAGAGTGGTGTACAGTGTCCAGCGAGCGTTTGCTTGTTGCACATGCGCTGTCATATATGAAACATGCGTAGTCCAGTTTCGAACGAATGAGAGAGCGATACAACAATAACATAGTTTACCTGTCTCCTCCATAAGATGTGCGTGCAACCATCTTTAGCTGGGTTAAGGATGTAAAACCGCCGCCCCCTCTTCATCTACCCATCACCCATGTAGACGAATATATTTTGAGTACTGGTATTCGAATACATTGTACTACTTTACTTACTTACTTACTTACATTTCACTTGCTGGTATATTCGAATACATTTTACTACATTCTACTTACTTACATTTCTCTTTACTACATTTTACCTACTGGAATATTCGGATACATTTTCCAGTAGATTTCGAATATTGGTGCTGACAATTACACTTCACCGAGTGCAGTGCCACCATTCGAGCGGAGGCGTGCTGGCGCTCGGCCCCACTGCTCAGTGGACGATTCACGGCCGTCACGGCCGTCACGCCGCTGCGCGTGACGATACTGCCACTTTTTGTCGCCGGCAGGCATCTAGGTCAGGGTCAGCAATGACAGGAGTGGCTGGCATTGCCATCACTGACCCACTGCTGACTCACTGCTGACTGCCGACACGCGCCGCATTACGTCTGCGCGCTGTGATCAATGACCACGAACAAAAACCAGTTGGGCTAGTTGATTCCCACCGTTGACAAGCGGAGCGGACAGGCACGAGACGTAATGTCGCGTGGCATATGGCACCGCTGACGGGGGGGGCAGAAGTGCGCCTGGGCGCCTCCCTGGTTGGTTATTGATTTCACGACACAGCGACCGTTAAGTGCTAATCTCTCACGCCGATCGGTCGCGGGCGAAGAGTAGCGACAGGTGAGACTCGAACCCACAACCTTTCGACCGCGAGACGAGCAACCCACCCCTAGACTACTCGCCCCCAAAGTCGGAGCGCCTCCCCAAGTCGCAGCAGAACGCCGGCCGGTCCACCGCAGTCTGCCAACTAAACTAGCTGTGCGACCAAATTGCGCTTTTGTGGCAGTACTCCTCATGCAAGATCCGCAGATGTCTCCGTCTAATAAAATATGTATGGCTTCAGAATTCACCCGCTACTCATTTCTGTGTAAAACATCGTGACTCGGAGTCGTGTGTATTGTCAGCCTAGGTGGGCGCCAGACCTCACGCACACGACACTAGGGATGGTCGCGATAGCTCGGTGAGAACACTAAACCTGACACGTAACATTAGGGGTGGTCAGGGGGGTCCCGGCAGCTCAGGAAGGCGACAGACCTCACTCACAGGTCACCAGAGATGGTCAGGTGCAGTCTGCCGAGTCAAATATCAACAGTCGAGTACAGTCTCATCGATCACACTCTCCTGACCGTAAAATCGCACCAGCACACACACACAGATACACACAACTTTCACTAGGGCATTCCCTCCAGGAAGTAAACACAGACAAGTGTCCGGCAAGCTGGGAGGCATAGCGCACATTCTCTCGAGCAAAGAAGAAAGCATACGAAATGCATCACACCAAGAATGGAAGCAAAGTATGGGCAGCGCTGGATGTGTGCAATGGATCTGTCGTCTCCGTCGCCCGCGCGTACGATTAGCTGGAAACCCAGATCCACAGCAACGCCGTACCCTTGGCGTCCGCTATTGGGCAGTGCAACACGGGTGGTCGGATAGGGAGCGCCCCACGGAACATCCACGCTCGATGGTTAGACATTAAGGTGTCACGGCCCGCTCGGATAGTCACAAAACGCCGCGAGTCATGTCCGGCCAGGTTCTCCGGTGGCGACCTCGCCGCCGGCGAACAGAGTCAACTCCGGTCCAGATCAGCAGCCGTGTAGGTGCGACGGTCGACGACAGCAGCCAGCTGAGCGGCGTCGACACCCTGGCCGCGGCGTCATCTCACGGACTCCAGCCGGCCAGCTGGCGCGACCCGCTCACGCACAGTCGGCACCAGGTGGCGGTGCCACGGCCACGGCCGCTGCCGCCGGCGGCGGTGACGCGCCCCCGCTGTGTGCTGGTGGTGACGTCAGCGGTGTCCGGCGTCAGTGTCGCACCAGTGTCGCGGTGCGGTGATGCGGCGCCTGCCGCCCACCACACACTCTGTCGTGTGTCGCAGCACAGTGAGCCTCGCGATCTGGTCCAGTACTGCCCGGTCGGTGCACTAGCTGGACAGGCGATGTCGAACGTCAGCAGCAGGGCACCTCCTCCGGGACAGACGCTAGCCGAACACGAGCTGTCCGCACCACCACCACCAACAGGGCACCTCCTCCGGGACAGACACCGGGCGAACGGGAGCCGGCCAGACCAGCAGTCGGCAAGAGCGGCCCGATCGCTGAGCAACAGCGGCTGACACAGCGCCACGGCGGATCATGCGGCGGCCAGCTCACACCAGCAGGGTGGGCGCCGACTTTTTGCCGGGCCACATCTCCTTGGCGTACTTCTTCTTGCGCGGCTCGTGCGCGGCCGGGTTGTCCTGCGGCCCGACCATGGCGGCGCCGGCCGCCGGTGCTGCCACCACCTGGCGGCGTCAACAGCTCAGTCACACGCGTGATGCAGTCACGGCTGGCGCACGGTCAGGCCAGCAGTGGACACCGCAAAACGGGAGGAAGTATAGCGGCTGTTGTGCACTGTTGGGGCGTCCCCCAACCACACCGAAGTCCGGCGCATTGCGACAGTACTGGGATGCGTCACGGCAGAAAAGCTGCAGGCAACTGTCCAGCATCCCAAAATCCATTTTGAGCTTCGGTGTCGGAGTAGAAAACCACTGTGCATCGAGAATGGGAAGTCAAAGGAAGAAAGCAAAGGATACATGACTGTTATTTAGCACAAATTTAGTTAGGAAACAAAACAGTGATGGTAGCAGAATTTCAGCAAGTTATTTCATTAGCCCAGGATGCTTTTGATTCGACTGTCATTTTGAATGCATGAGCTCGAACAAATGGAAGTGGAAAATTAAACGTTTTGGGACGCTGATGTGGAAAATTACTCCCAACTACACGAAATATTCCATCTGGATTCGAAAACTCTTCGACACTGTGACAGTCATCACGGTGGTAAATATGACAGAGAGCAGCGTCACGGTGGCAAAGATGGCAGCGCGCATAGACACAGCGCAGCGGTGACAGCGACACAGTGTAGCGGTGACAGTGATATAGTGTAGCGGTGACAGTGACAGTGTGTAGTGGTGACACCGACACAGAGTAGCGGTGACAGTGACACAGAGTGGCGGTGACAGCGACACAGTGTAGCGGTGACAGCGACACAGTGTGGCAGTGACACAGTGTGGCGGTGACACAGTGTGGCGGTGACAGCGACACAGTGTAGCGGTGACAGCGACACAGTGTGGCAGTAACAGCGACACAGTGTGGCAGTGGCAGCGACAGCGACACAGTGTAGCGGTGACAGCGACATAGTGTAGCGGTGACAGCGACACAATGTAGCGGTGACGGCGACACAGTGTAGCAGTGACAGCGACAGCGACACAGGGTAGCGGTGACAGCGACACAATGTAGCGGTGACAGCGACACAGTGTAGCAGTGACAGCGACAGCGACACAGGGTAGCGGTGAGAGCGACACAATGTAGCGGTGACAGCGACATAGTGTAGCAGTGACAGCGACACAGTGTAGCGGTGACAGCGACACAGTGTAGCGGTGACAGCGACACAGTATAGCTGCGAAAGCGACACAGTGTAGCGGTGACAGTGACACAGTGTAGCGGCGACAGCGACATAGTGTAGCAGTGACAGTGACACAGTGTAGCGGCGACAGCGACATAGTGTAGCAGTGACAGCGACACAGTGTAGCGGCGACAGCGACACAGTGTAGCGGTGACAGCGACACAGTGTAGCGGTGACAGCGACACAGTATAGCTGCGAAAGCGACACAGTGTAGCGGTGACAGTGACACAGTGTAGCGGCGACAGCGACATAGTGTAGCAGTGACAGCGACACAGTGTAGCGGCGACAGCGACACGGTGTAGCAGTGACAACGAGTGTAGTGGCGACAGCGACACAGTGTAGCGGTGACAGCGACATAGTGTAGCGGTGACAGCGACACAATGTAGCGGTGACGGCGACACAGTGTAGCAGTGACAGCGACAGCGACACAGGGTAGCGGTGACAGCGACACAATGTAGCGGTGACAGCGACACAGTGTAGCAGTGACAGCGACAGCGACACAGGGTAGCGGTGAGAGCGACACAATGTAGCGGTGACAGCGACATAGTGTAGCAGTGACAGCGACACAGTGTAGCGGTGACAGCGACACAGTGTAGCGGTGACAGCGACACAGTGTAGCGGTGACAGCGACACAGTATAGCTGCGAAAGCGACACAGTGTAGCGGTGACAGTGACACAGTGTAGCGGCGACAGCGACATAGTGTAGCAGTGACAGCGACACAGTGTAGCGGCGACAGCGACACGGTGTAGCAGTGACAACGAGTGTAGTGGCGACAGCGACACAGTGTAGCGGCGACAGCGACACGGTGTGGCGGCGACGGCGACACAGGGTAGCGGCGACAGCGACACGGTGTGGCGGTGACAGCGACACGGTGTGGCGGTGACAGCAGCAGTGCCGGCGTCGGTGTGCTGCGCCCCACCACCTGCCACGTAGGTCACCGGTGGTCCGGTCACCGGTCGCATAATAATTGACCAAGCAGAGAGAACACACGCTACGCGGCACGTGATGGATGACGTGCAGGATGCCACGACCGGCGACAGGACACTCCAAAAGCGCCAGCTGACAGACACGCGACGAACGGCACGCGGCGGGCGCAGGCGACGAGCGCCGCATGACCGACCGCCGGCGCGACCGTGACCGGTGTCCTGTGTGATCGGTGACTGGTGATCGGTGACAATGACCAGTGGCCGTGACCCGTGACCTGTGACCTGTGACCTGTGACCAGTGACCATGACCGGCGCGACCGTGACCGGTGGCCACGGACTGACCTCGGGCTCGGCGCGCTCCTCCACGTCTGGCGCCGGGTTGACGCCGATGCCCAGCTTGGTGGCGAGGCTGAAGCTGAAGGCGGCCGGACCGGCGGCCGGCGGCGACACGGCGCCCTGGTCGGCCGGCGGCAGGTCGCCGTACAGCGAGCCGGCGCCGCCGTCGGCCGTCAGCGACCGCTGGTGGCGCGCCGGCGTCGACGGTGCCGACGCGCCCGCCTCCAGACGCGGCCGCTGCGGGCGTGCGCAGGTCACTCGCTGGCACGCTACCCCGGCGCATCAACCATATAGCCCACTCCGGGGCACCCGGGAGCGCGCATACCATCAAGGGGAATCGCTTATAAGCTAACAAAGACACTTGAAACATTGACGGTTCTTTTGGTATCGATGGACTAGGAAAATGAAATACTGATGGCCCGCGAGCCAAGTGAAATGGCATGGTTTTTGACGCAACGCTGAAGAATCTACCCATGAATTACCTAACTTCACGGTCGTAAAATACAGAAATAGCATATTACTTAGAAATATCATAGCTCTTAATCCCGGCTCAAGACCATCCAAGCATACACTGCTGGAACTAGACTTAGCACTCCATAAAAGGGAAACTAGTAGCAGACAAAATACGCCCAAAGGTTAGTGCACAATTAGACGGTTCCCGGTCAGCACCACTACTATTCTACACAATGCGCTAACACTCAATCAATATATGACTCATTTGACTCCACTTGAGAACATCCTGCTGCCACTGACATACACCCGATACTAGTCACCTGCGCCGCGGCCAGGCGCGACACCGCCACCGGAGCCGTACCTTGATCGGAATGACGGTGGTGGACACGAGGTTGCGGAACCGGCCCACCGACGGGTCCACGTCCTCCGGGTTGATGATCTCCTCGTCCTCGCTGAAGGTGACGCCGCGCTTGCTGCGCCGACGCGTCATCGACTTGAACTCGTCGTCGCCGATGCCGAGCATGGTGACGCGACGGTTGTGCGCCGTGTTGAACTCGGTGAGATTCTGCAACGCCGCACGGTGCTCGGTTTTCGACAGCGGTGGTGGTTGGTGGTTGCTGGGGTTCACGACACATCGACAGTTGAGTCATGTAGCGTCGTCAATCTCTCACGCCGATTGGCCACGGGAGAAGAGTAGTGACAGGCGAGACTCGAACCCACACTCTTTCGATTGTGAGACGGGAATCTTACTCCTAGACCACTCGTCCCATTTTCGGCAGCGTGGCGGTGGTGTTCGGTAAGGTCGCTACATTTATACTTATCGCATTTACGTGACAAAGGCTTGCTCCAACTCCGCCCTCAGTCGCGATGCAACACAAAAAAGCATGGCTGAGGGTAAAGCTGACGGGCATGGCCACGAAGACAAGGGTATGACACAGTGCTAAAATGTAAGTCTCTTGTTAGGTGTGAGATGTGGAAACGAGTGCACTAAGATGTCAACATTTGTCATGGAAGCATGCTAATTAAAATATTGCCTCAGTCCAGGAAACTCAATTTTGAACCAATAGCATACTCAGATGTGCTTGTTTTGCTTTCTTTCTTTTTTGTTGTAGGGGAGACATCTAATATTGGGATACCTATGTTAAAGATAATGATGGCAATATCATGGTATCAACAGATGACATTGCTTAATAACAGACCACATTATGGGTCGTCTCTGTACCTGGAATTGTGCTACGAGATGCTTGTGTATCACGACATGTAATGGTGAGCATAACCAGGATACTAATACACGAAATACTCATGGAGAAACATGTCATGGAGATTACATAAGCACACATCAACAAACAGCATGTCGATACTTCTTTGGAGGAGCAGGAATGACCGGGTGGTTAAGGTGTTGAGCTCTGGGTACAAAATGTCCCGGGTTCCGAATTCCACACTCGCAGCACTCGGGACACTTCCTAATCCCGCAGCATACCGGCGAAACAGTGAGGGCGGCGATATTAGCCGTCATCGTGCATAAAATGCGTCGAGAACCACACAACAAACAAATAAGCGATACTTCTTGGGAAAGGATGTGTATTCAGTGTTCAGAAGGTGGTGTAGTTCGCCGTACTTCACGAATAATTTATCTATGGTCTCGCAAGGCATGGATATGTCACATTGATCTGATATAGGTATGTACGTGGAGCATAGCAGAGAACAGAAAGCATGTGCCTAGTACTGGACTGCTATTTGGGGAATCAAAAGCGATCGAGTGGGCTTCATTCATCGCTTCACAACACGTTACTGGTTATTGGTGGTGGATTGGAGTTTAGGGGCGCGTCGACATCTAGGGCCATTTTGCGCTACTGGTTATTCGTGGACGGGGCAGAATAATGGCTGTCAATCTATCGCCACACGAACATAAACAGTTGTTTGACCGGATAGGCATCTGCTACCAGGTAAGACATATATATATATATATATATATATATATATATATATATATATATAATAGGCATAGTCTGGTATATGCCCAAACCAATGAACACCACCACATACCAGTTGCCTATCTCAAATGCGGATTCTGCTGAGCCACGATCCACGTCTAGTCCAGCTGTGTCTCATGTCCATCCGATGCAGTCACCCACGTCCTCGGTCACCATTCACACCCCCGCCGCCACTCACGTCCAGCCCAGCCGCCACTCACGTCCACGCCCGCCGCCACTCACGCCCACACCAGCCGCCACTCACGTCCTCCCCGTCGCTACTCACGTCCAATCCCAGCTGCCATTCACGTCCAGCCCAGCCGCTACTCCCGTCCAGCCCAGCCGCCACTCACATCCACCACCGCCACCACTCACGTCCAGCCCCTGCCCAGCCGCCACTCACGTTCAGCCCCGTCACCTCTCACATCCAGCCCCGCCGCCACCCACGTCCAGCCCCGCCGCAACTCACGTCCAGCCCCGCCGCCACTCACGTCCAGCTCGCTACCACTCACGTCCACCCCGCCACCTCTCACGTCCAGCCCCGCCGCTACTCACGTCCAGCTCGGTCTCTGTCTCGGGCAGGCCCAGCAGCGCGCCATCCGTCTCGTCGCCGGCCAGCTCCAGCTCCTCCATCACCGGCTTGTTGGCCTGCTGCGGCCGCTCGCGCAGCATGTAGACGCGCGTGCTGGCGCCGAAGTGGAACGCCGAGTCGATCGGCAGTTGGGTCGGCTTGTTCGACTCGATCCGCATCGAGCCGATGAACGTGCCGTGGGCTGAAAACGGTCGACATGTGGCAGCCGAACAGCAGCAGACACACAGCAGCTGACACACAGCAGCATACACACAGCAGCACACAGCAGCTGATACACAGCAGCTGATACACAGCAGCTGATACACAGCAGCTGATACACAGCAGCTGATACACAGCAGCTGATACACAGCAGCTGATACACAGCAGCTGATACACAGCAGCTGATACACAGCAGCAGACACACAGCAGCAGACACACAGCAGCTGATACACAGGAGCACACACAGCAGCTGACACACAGCAGCTGACACACAGCAGCTGACACACAGCAGCTGACACACAGCAGCTGACACACAGCAGCTGACACACAGCAGCAGACACACAGCAGCTGACACAGAGCAGCAGACACACAGCAGCAGACACACAGCAACTGATACACAGCAGCTGACACACAGCAGCTGACACACAGTAACTGATACACAGCAGCAGACACACACCAGACACACAGCAGCAGACACACAGCAGCTGACACACAACAGACACACAGCAGACACACAGCAGACACATAGCAGCTGACACACATCAGCAGCTGACATACATCAGCTGACACATCAGCTGATGCACAGCAGATGACACATAGTGGCAGATACACAGCAGCTGATACACAACAGACACACAACAGACACACAGCAGCTGACATACATCAGCTGGTACAGCAGCTGATGCACAGCAGCTGGTACACAGCAGCTTGGACACAGCAGCTTGCACACAGCAGCTGACATACAGCAGCAGGCACACAGCAACAGCTGCACAGCTGCTGATACACAGCAGGAGACATCCACCAACAGCCACACAGTAGCAGATGTGCAGCAGCAGCTGCACAGTAGCAGATGCACAGCATCAGACACACATCAGCAGCTATATCAATTTGAGTACAGTTGGCATCACCGGGGATAACAGAGATAGTGCAGCCCGGTTTACTGTGGTCTGATATGTCAGTGCATGGGAACAAAAGCCAAGCCAGAGAAACACACAGGTGTGCATGAACCAATGAGGGAAGCATGGGTAACTATGTGCATGCATGTTGATCTGAAAGTAAATTTACTATGTATATGCATGTTGATCTGAAAGTCAATTTACTAACATATGCATGCATCTGAAATGATCGTTTATAAGGTGAGTCAAATTCGAGCCACATGGCACAAGCACTCCAGAAACTACACTTCAAACTGCCACCGGACGTGTGTCTGAATATCCCTTCCGAACACATCAAACATAGTGCTGGGAACATGACCTGGCTCTGAGACCTAAGGCACTTGTTCTCAGAAGAAGCTAGTTCAACGGACCATTGCACAGTGTGATATCTCAAGGGAAAAACTGGCCATAAATGCATTTCTCGACTATTTTTTATGCGGTATTTCTGGCGGAATTGCATCAGCAAATGATTGAAGCACAGTTTTTATTAACATTTTCACAAGATTTGATATAGTAATAAGTCAGTAAAGATGGACAACATTACATGTGGAAAAAACGACGCACACGTGCACAAATGTTGTCGCAGTTTGACGATTGATAAAGGTAAGCTGCTTTCTGAAAACCTGCACAAGTGAGGTATGAAATGATAGCTGATAAAATTATCATTGCATTAAGCAGTCCAAAAGTCATAACAAACAATCAGTAATTGCAACAGTCGTTCAACTTTTTAGTGCCTCGAAGTTCAAATAAGGTTTTAAAAAAACTCACAACAGCGCACAACCAGAGACCAATCCCAATGAAATCAGCAATCTTTTAACTATATGTGCCGCAAGTTTCAGCTGCGCTTAGCTGCTCTAACACCGATAGTGATCAATTGTATCCCGGGGGGCCTCGGTGCGGTGACCAGCCTGGGCGGCACGGGGAAGCCCGAGCCGGACGCCGCGACGCGTCGGATGGCGGGGTGTTTTGACGGGGTAACCTGAACCAGAGGTTGCTATGCCAAAAGTCCCCGAACTGACGAGGCGACTGAGTCGAGATAGGTCACGCACAGCGTCTCCCACAGCAGGGAAGCTGTCTTTACCTGTAAGGTTCGGATCATTGCGGTTGGATTTTGCGTACAGTGAACATGGAGGTGCGCGTCGGCAGAGGAATTGGTGGACTTGTTAACCAGTGCAAAAGCGTCTGGGCGTGGGAACTATCATGCTCATGTGTTTAATTATAGTTTGCAGTTGATCATGGAGAAAACCCGTCAGGGATGCTTCCAAAGTGAATCGTCGATTGCGGACTTGAGAAAGGCGACCGACTTATCGCCAAGAACTTAAAAGGAAAGTGGGTTAAGTGCACGCGAGCTCAGGACAAATTCAGAAATCAATTTGCGACTAATATTTTGGGAGACGAGGTGTTCTCCATGTCCCCGCAGCGTGGTGACCACGTCGTGAGTGATGATAAAGCCAAGACCCCAAGACCCGTCTTGATGACGAGACGACGGAGAGAGGGCGAGAGCGACCAACTAGAATCTACGATCACCTCAGCGCCCGTTCTCGGCGTCGGGCATCCTCAAGAGTTGCTCAAAAGCATCTGCAGCTCGTGGAGGTTGCCAGGCAAAGTGCTCGTGCTGGAGGGCATGAAGGACGCAGCTTTCGTGTTGCGACAGGTAGGGTTATCACCGAATCGGCCCAGCAAGATTCGCGGGGCTCTCAGAAGCACTGAAGTGACCCAACCTGAGTGCATGTCTTAGTGATGTATTTTGGCGTAACTTCAGCCACTTAGGACTAGATCTTGGACCTATTCTGCGTAGCAATGCGTAAGGTCACATTTACATTGCAGAACACTCGCATAACAAACGCTCACTAATAATTATCCAATATATGAGCGCCAACGGACTTCGCTTATGACGTCATCATGACGCCATCATGGGTGACCTGACGTCGATCTTTTAAAACAATGTACACTGGATACTCATGTAGGCGTTTGCAAAATCTTAGCCATCTATCTCAATTGGTTCCCAAGATATTTCACGGAAACAAAATGAGTGGAGCGGAATGCTCCCTTCCCTCTAGCAGGCATAACCTGACATTCCTGGGTTAGGCAATATTTAAGACAATAAATCTACCCCGTATCGTCCAAATGGTCAGCTCTTTCGACTAAGACCAAAATCGCCCTGGTAACTAGCATACTTTGTCCGACATGATTTACGGCCAGTTTTTTCCTCGAGTTACGACAGTGTGCATTGCAACAAGCACAGCTCCCACGAACCCAGCACGACCGCGCTCAGCCCCAGCACCATCCTGAACTCTACCATGCTGAGCAGCATCATCCCTGCCCCCTCCCCACCATCGTCGGCTCTACCACACCGTACTCAGCCTCCCAGTCCTCAGCACCACCGTACCCAACACCATCAGCTTCATCACCCACAGTCATCAACACCATCGCATCCATCATCAGATAGGGATTTGTCCCTCCTTCCAGGCATCAGCATTGCCATGCTCTCATCCTACATACCATTGACAATGTCCCAGTCTAATCTTCCATACCCACATGTACATCCCTGCCCCAATCCTCCCCAGCCTCAGGTACCGCGATTCCGTATCACAACCATCAACAGGGTCCTGCTCCCATCCTCCCAACCTCCAAGCAGGACCCTGCTCCCATCCTCCAAAACACTCAACAGGGTCGTGCAAGATACTGATCCCATCCGTCGTTTGTCTATTGGGTGGTTCACGACACACTTTCTGCACATTCACGGCTAATGCCGCCGCCCACACTGTTCCGCCGGTGGGATGCGGGATTGGGAAATGTCCCGAGCGGTGCTAGTGTCGAACCCGGGACCTTTGGTACCCAGAGCCCAACACCTTAACCACTCGGCCATCCCCGCCCCACACTGATCCCATCCTCAGTGCCGCCGTGCTCGACGCCACCTTTAGCGCCACTCACTGGAGACGAGTAGTCTAGGGGTAAGTTGCTCGTCTCACAATCGAAAGGTTGTGGGTTCGAGTCTTACCTGTTGCTACACTTCGCCCGCGACCAATCGACACAAGAGATTGGCAATGCTACATGACTCAACGGTCGATGTGTCGTAAAACCAATAACGAACGAACGAACAAACGAACGAACGAACGAACGAACGAACGAACGAACGAACGAACGAACGAACGAACGAACGAACGAACGAACGAACGAACGAACGAACGAACGAACGAACCAGCCAGCCAAACAACCAACCGGCGCCACTCACTGCTGCCCAGGTCCACGAGGAAGGCGCGCTCCAGGTGTTTGTGCCACACCATGGCGGCGTGCACGCGCGAACAGCTGGCGTGGTCGATGCAGAAGTCATTGAGCTGCGGGTTGCGGCCGAACAGGTAGCACCGCTTCTCGTCCACCATCAGCTTCTGCGCCAGCTTGTCGCCCTTCAGCACGTCCAGGTGCAGGCCGACCGACGCCTTGCCCGCCCTGTAGGCGCAGATGGCCGAGTGTGGATCAGAACCACACACTAGACTATGAGTTTGTGCTCTTCAAGATACTCCATGTTATCCATTGGCCATCCATTCTTTGGTCAGGTTGAATAAGTCCACAACATTCAGCTTATTGCTGGTTATGTGACACAAAACAATGATCAGAATGGATGCCAAGAAAGACCATGTATATACACCATGAAGCATGACATCACACAAAATGGTACTAAACACAAGAAAATAAAAACTACACTTAATGAACAATGATGAATTAATGAACAAGATAGGACAGAGCTACATTTTAGTAAAATATTTATGGGATTGATATAGAATATAGAGTTATGGGAGGGAAAAAAACAATGGCAGTAGAGGCACATTTCCCAACCCAACCTTGGAGGTCACAGCGGGGATACTAGACAACAGGAGTAGGGTCTCAAGGTCCCAATCCCCAGCCCTGTTGAAGGCTGGGAGGATGGGGGCAGGGCTCCATCACATTCCCTATCAGATTCCATCTCTGATGCCATCTCTCCCACCCTTGGGTGGGACGAATAACATCAATGTCTTGCAAAGGGACTTTGTCAAGACAATGAAAGCAAAGCCTTGCTGAGGGTTGGGATAATGGGAGCAGAATCTTGCCTGAAGGTTGGGAGGATGAGAACAAGGTCTTGCCTGTCGGTGAGGAGGATGAGAGCATGGTTCTATCTGTGGGAAGGGAAGATTATAGCAGGACACTGCCAATGATAAGTAGGATGAGAACATGGCCATGCTGATATTTGGAAGGAGGGGTCAAGCCATATCTGAAGGTGGATATGATGGACCAGTATCACATCTGGACCTGGCAAGTGTGAAGATTTGGAATGGTGCCATAATTAAAGGTGGAGGGCAGGATCCAGAACCAGAAGCTTGCCTGAGCTCCAGAAGTTCAAGAGCTGCCTACTCTGGTATTGGGAGATGATAGGGATAAGCTTCCTTGTGGAAATATGTTGGAATTTTCTTAATGGTGTGAGATATTCAGGGTTGTATTTGTACTTGGTAATATTGCATGTTGAGAGGACAATTTTTTTTATAGAAACTGGACATCAAGTATTTGTCTTCCAAGAAATGGAATTTGCATCAACTTCCAGCTGAGAATAATGAAATAATTTCTGGAGAGGATAATGTTATGGACGCCAAAAATCCAGGAATGGTCCACTTTTCCAATCATTAACCCACGTACGTCCAGGGGGCAGATATCTGCCCCCTCCGGTTTTTCCTTATTTGCCGCCAAACTAATCGGGTTAGCAAGGCCAAACCTCGCATAGCTGTTCATTGGCCTTTTCTGCATATCCTCATACATTTTTAATCCTGGGTCATCTCAGGTAAGGTTACCAGGTCAGGCGAAATGACCCAACTACACTCGGAGTTCTAGGTGGCATAACTTCCACAATTGGGCGATTGATTTCAAACTTATAACATGTTATGATCTCATCAGGGACCATAATATGTATATCGTTTTTTTTCGTAGCATTAACCTTAGGTCAGGTCGCGGCCATGGCTTTCCTATTATAGGGCTATGGTAAAATATACAAATGTTTCCTGGTTACATATTTGAACTCGGAATGATCTCACAACGGTTGTGGCATGTAGATGGAAGCTATGCTCAATGTTACTGCTGACATTTTTTCTCAGTGACCTCACCAAGGTCCCTGAGGTCACCTAAGATCACTACACATTCTGAGCATTATATCACACTGCATTGAGCTAGAAGGCTGAAATTACTGTCATTGTGCTTGTATCGCCAAGACGTGTCGATTGATACATTACATGACCTCCCTAGGTGACTTCATGACCTTGACCTGAGTTTTGGTTGACCTGACCTTAAATTACACTGCCTATTGTTGGTAGCACATTCCAAGGAATGTCGAATAGCACTTGCCATTTGTTTCTATCTGCTACAGGTCCTGATATATGTGTCAATATCTGAGTCCCACCTGATCTGGTCAAATTTGACCTATGATAGCCCAGTGACCTGAATGTTGACCTGAGCGAAAAATGACACGAACACTTTCGATAGAGCCAGTCACCAGCTATCCAACGCCATTTTCCGCTTGTCGCTAGCTAGCATAGTTCCAGGGATCTTAGGGGGCAGACATCTGCCCCCCAGACATGCGAAGTTGGCACGGACATCCGGACGTGCGAGTGTTAAGAATTCCACTGATCTAGTGCTATAGTGCTAATGTTGTTTTCCGAATTGAACTTGATGATTGAAAATATGTTGATGGGGTGCAGATTTTATGGATATTGCTATGGGTATGTAGGCATTGTTATGAAGAAGGAAAGTGAGATTAGTATGAAATTTTACTAAACTTCCAGAACTTGACTGCAGTGTGACCAGAAATGATGTGCAGCCTGACCAAAAAAATGAAAAAAAATCACACACAAAAATGAGTACAGGCCATAATCTGCCTATAATCAATTGATTATAGGCAGAACACTGCTATAAGCAGAATGCTCAGGAAATGTCAGTAGGCAAACAATATGCCAACTCATGAGATACTCCATGTATAAGTGTATGTTTGGGTTTGCTTTGTACTGGTTGCATTCCAGTATCTCACAATTATTCAGCTTTCTTTTCAGGACAATCACACAAATTTATTATTTTTCTCACAAGATTGTGTCATTTTCAAAGAGAGGTTATTTGCTCAAATTGTTCCAAGGTCTGCCAGTAAGGAACTCCACCACCCAGGGGCGTCACCACCAGGGGGGCAGAGAGGGCAATTGCCCCCTGCTGTGAGACTGGGGGGTGCCACCCCCTGAAATTTGAGGAGGCCCCCAGGATGAAAACTATACACCCAGGACGAAAAGGAGGCCCTTAGGACAAAAAAAGAGGCCCCCAGGACGAAAAAGAAGGTACCTCAGAACAAAATGGACGCCCCCGTGACGAAAAGGAGGCCCTCCAGGACTAAAAGGAGGCCTTCCAAAACTAAAAGGAGGCCCCCAGGACGAAAACGAAACCCCCAGGATGAAAAGGAGGCCCTCAGGACGAAAAAGAGGCCCCCAGGACAAAAAGAAGGCACATAAGGACAAAAGAAGGCACATAAGAACAAAAAGAAGGCACATAAGAACAAAAAGGAGGCCCCCAGGACGAAAAAGGAGGCCCTCCAGGACTAAAAGGAGGCCCCAGGACAAAAAGGAGGCCCCCAGGATGGAAAGGACGCCCTCCAGGACGAAAAGGAGGCCCTCCAGGATGAAAAGGAGGCCCTCCAGGATGAAAAGAGGCCCTCCAGGATGAAAAGGAGGCCCCCAAGACGAAAAAGAAATTATACAAATTAGGGGCCTCCAGGAGGAGGGCCCTAATTTGTAAAAAAGAAGTCACCTAGGAGAGGGTAGTAGGCCCCAGAAATCAAGCAAGTGCCAAATATTGACACAGAGGCCCCAGGACGAAAAGGAGGTCCCCATGATGAAAAAGAGGCCCCAGGATGAAAAGGATGTCCTCTAGGATGAAAAGGAGGCCCTCCAGGATGAAAAGGAGGCCCTCCAGGATGAAAAGGAGGCCCTCCAGCCCTCAGTTTCCCATTCCCGAACCATACTAGGGGCTTAAAACAATAGGAGGCCCTAACACAATGGAGGCCCCTTTTCGGGGAGCAGGAGGCCCCCTTTTGATCTCGCCCACCTGGAAGAATTTTGTGGCAACACCACTGCCACCACTACAAAGTTTATAATTTCCTTCCTGAAGCTTCATAAGCTGCAGTCTGAACACCATGCTGGACAATCAGGCACCATTGAGGTACAAATGGAAGAGCCACAGCCTGGCTGATATATTAAGGTATGTAAATGTTTGCAGCATTAACTCATAAAATATAGGTACTTAATATCATAGCACATTTCCTCCATATTGGACCTATCGTGTCATGAATTGCATCAACCACCATTCACTTAAAAGTAATGATTTGCTGAGAAAATGAATGGTCATATCATCTTAATCACAAAAAAATCATAGTATGAAATAACTTCAAAGGAATCAAGCTTTACATTGATCTCCAAATTTACCCTTTTCTGCTGTAAGGTGATTTCAGCAGCATTGAATTATTAGTGAAATAGGGTGCAATATACCACTTTCTGAACACTCATTCAACATCCTTCACCTAGAAGCATAAACATCCTGCCTCTTGGTGCATGAGCTGCGTCTCTTTTCTAATAGTATCTTGCTTTTAAGCATCAAGCTTTCAAGAAGGGATGGTGATACACAAATGTTTTGCAACACAAATTCAGGCAGTGATGATTCATAATGTGACATGCTTGTAGTGCCATTGCACAGCATATATATTTTTATTGCTATCCCAGATATAGCAGTTCAAAATCATGAATATCAAAATGGATGGTGGCACAGTTGCAAGTAGATACACCATTGGCCCAAATTTGAGTCTGAAAGACATCAAAATTTGCCATGATATATGTGCATTTGCACATACTCCATGGCAAATTTTGGCATCCTGCTGTACTCGTGTTCACACCTCACACCTAACAAACCATTATTTTAACAATAGATTTCAGGATCCTGGAACCAGTGCCATTTTAAAGGTCACACCAACAAGGCAGCTTCTTTGCATTCAATTTCACACAGTTGATTGCAAAAACTGAAGAAGAAAAACTTGGATATGGCTCCAGGAACTTCTTACTGTAAAAAAAAGGCTGGGAATGAATCACGATTCATGGTCTCTAAGCATCTTACCGTGGCAGAACAACCAGACCAAATCCACTCTTACCAGTTAGGAATATTGTAGTGACTAGTCATTTCATTCCAGCAATATTCACATGCACACTAACATTAACCGACATCACGCAGCCGGCAACTATTTATGGATTCCTGTGACAACAAAAACGATAACCTGTTCCCAGCAGTGTACGGTAGCGTCGTCGCTTCTGGGGCTGTGTGGTAAAACTCGCAATACCTACCAGTGTTGTCACGCAATGCAACCCGTTTATTGGTTCAATCTTCTGCTGACAGCTGACAGCTTGCGTGCAGTACTGTTCACAGCAGCGAATACGAGCAGTCTCAAACCAATCAGTGATTATCACGCTCCGAATGAACCTTTCCATGCTTCAGAAATTTTAGAAATTTGGAAATATCTTTTATTCGCAATGGTGGATCCAGGGAGAGTCATGGGGTCATGCCCCTTTTCGGCCCCGAAGAGACCCAAGAAAGCCGGTGAGTACGTTGTGCTTCAAGATAGGCCGTGACCAAGCACAATATATTTGCGCAGAGGCGAATATAGGGATGGGGGCTGTGAATATAGGGGGCATGTGCCCCCATGGAAGGTGGTGCTTCTCCGTGAAGCTTCGAGTGCATCCATATAATTTGTTAGCCAGAGACTCCTTCTGAGAGGAAAAGACTACCCATTAGGGGGAAAAGTCCTCCCTTCAGGGTGTTCGAATGTACCTCCTCCAAAATTCCTGACAGAAGTAGTGCCTTTTGTAAGAGAAAAGGCGCCTCTTCAGAGTGTTCGGACGCACCCCGTCATTTTTTTTTAGACAGAGGCGCCCATTCCAGATACTTCGTAGTGGTGCTTCGGACAAATGTCCCTCATGGAAATTCATAGATCCGCCCATACCTCAAGCCTAACTTGAAGTGACATTGGACCGAAGTAAATGGTCCTGGTGGTGGACGAAACGGGTCCTTGGCTGATACAGGGGTTCCCGGACCGATGAAGTGAGCCATCGAGCCTACGGAGAGTTCCCATGGGCAGGCATGTTGTGAGAGTCCCGATCAGGGCCAAGGTGAGGGGCCCCTTTGCTGAGGAGGTGGCTGCAGGTCGCTAGAAGGGCAACCTGGTTGCTGCCGAAGAGAGCCCGATCGGCGAAGTCCCCTGAACTATCGAAAAGGAAGCCAACGGAATGGGCCACTAAGCCGACGAGAAGGCCCTTGGTGGCCGAAGAGGGCCCTGGACCGATAAAAAGGATCCTTGGACGCGGAGGGAGCAGGGCACCGGACTTTCGCAATTGAAAAACGTTCCCTAAGGCCCCGAATAGATAAGATTCACTTGGAGTGATTTTAGCCCCAGGAGCCTTCCATTTGCCACATGTGCCATTGGGATGGTATGGTACGACGTTACTAGATATGACACGAATCTAACTATGGTTCTATGCTACTCGGCAATACAGCCCAGACATTTCTGGAGCGAATTGATACCACTGGGAGTGTGTCTTATCAATGGAAGAATTTTCGTTGAACCGATTAAGTAAATAATTATTGTATTTACTAGTCAATATTTATGATATCGTAACATATGCGTCATGTATGAAAACAGTGTGGTAAACACGAGATCGCCACGCGGGTTGGGGTCACGCTGGGTTCATGAAGACCAAAGTCGAACATCTTAGTTCCTCCTTGGGTTAATTTGTCGTGGTATTTCTCTTGTTTGGAAAGGAATTTGATGTGACCCGTTTGCAAGCAATTTGTGATAAATGTACGAAGCTACGTTAATTTCCAGTTTGGTCTGCTGGCGACACTGTTCGGGTTGACGAAAACATGATATTTGCGAGCTTACCGCGCTGAAGCATTGCAGTGAACATTTTGAGTCGTTTGTTCGATCGACTTGAACAAGGCGAACCTCTATATTTTGTGGTTGTGCTGGACAGCAGCCCAGAAAACAAAGTATGGATCTGCTACGTACCATCGAATCTGATGATGAAATTGATAATATTTCAGCTTCAGGTTCAGAGGATGAAAAGGTAAGTCTATTGGTGACAATGCCTTGCATTGCTGGTGGTCCCATAGCAAGCTAAGCACAGTGTTCCTCTGTCCTTCTTCTCCTAAAGGTGTGCTATTTATTTGTATTGTTACCAATGTAAATAACATTTCTAAGTCTTGTTAAACTAGGTCTATGTAATCCAGTTCCCAATTGCTTCATTGATAATTGTCCTGAGGAAATGTCATTGATAGTGATTCTAGAGTGTCAATCAGTGTTTGAAATACCAGAAACTTCTGGATGTATCCTCCAGAGAGCAAAATAGAGAAAGTAAGATGTCCTCTGATAATATTTTCAAAGCTATTGAAGTTTGCATGCAGTTTCTGTGGTAAATTTGTCTGAAAAGTTTTTTCTTCTTCAGACCATTTACATACCTTAATGGCATTGTTTGAGTTGTCTCTAGTACATTTTTACCTTGATGGTGTCCAACTGACCAGCTCAGCTTTCAGATTGCACCTTGTAAAGCTTAGATGCTTTGAGAAGGAAATTATTAATTTTGTGACAGTGGAAATCCTTTTAAAAAAAATATTGATGGTCTGTGAAATAAGAAAGTTCAATAATTATGTGAGATGCTGGAATGCAACCTGTACATGGCAAAGCTACACTTTTACTGATGCATGGCTAATCTTGGTCATGGCTGTGGCTCGTTTGTCTTTTGACTTCTGCACAGTTCAGAATTTAAAAAAATGACATGAATGCCTTTTTTAAAACCTAACCTTCACTTAGATAATCTAGCATGATATATCAAATATGTTATAGTGTAATATATTCTAACCTAACCTAACCTAACCATAAACCATAATCTTACCAAACAAACTATTTGATCAGGACATTATCAAATCTAGGTGAACATTGTTAGCACTGCCTTTGGTGGTAACAACATCCCAAGGAACTTCCAGCCTCAATAGAAGGTTATAGATGCATCTGGCTGCAAATATGCCTTGTCAGGAATAAATATGGAATTGTGCCAGAAACGAGGGTTTCATTGTCAAAGGGTATTGGGTTGAGTGCATGAAGTATTGGATTTCTTTATTGTATGTGTGACATCAGGTACAGATAATTATACGTGACAGGTGATATATCCAGAGTGAAGATTGTGATCATGTACTTCATTGTCAACTCAAAAGTAATTATTTGCAGAAAAATGAGTGGTCACATCTTTTCTCATGCAAAAATGCACCATATTATATCAGAATACAAAGAATAACATTTACCTTCATTTGCAATAATAACATTTTTAGTCCATAGCAATTGTAACCCAAAGTGGCTTGATACCTCACTGTGTACTATTGTTTCAGGATTCTCATGTTCCTGTGTTTGCTGAGGGCTTTGATTTTGCTGAAACCTTTGAAGAGTACAACTTAGATCCATGGAAAGATGTTCAAAAGTATCTGAAGAAGAAGCGCCTATCTTGCACCGATAACAAGATTGCTCAAGTCAGAGATGAGGCAAAGGCTGCTGTGAGTGTGTTTTGTTATAGTGCACAAATATTGTTTTGGTAGCATAGTATTTCAGTTAGTAGAAAATAAGTGAATTCAGCACTTGCTTATGACAGCACACAGCAATATTCCATTCAGAATGCAATTGTTGTCTATTTTCCTTCAAGCTGTGAGCAAGCACAGAAATCCAGAAATGTGTACATCTTATTATTTCCCTTACCTGCATTGCTTTATGCTATGTGTCTCAGTATGTCTGTCAGATAGCTATCTGGTATGTCAGCTTCTATTTTGTATTCTAGTCCATTTGGAATCACTTGTTTCTAAAGGGCTTCTCAAATGCAAGAAAAATTATCACTATACCAAAAGCCAAGAGATGGAGGATCAGCCCATTATGTATCCCGGAATTTGGTATGACATGAATTTTAGACTGCATAAATCCAGCTGGTTATGTTCACAAGCCATGAATCTCCATAGAGAAATATAATAACCATGACATGCACAGCAGGCATCAAACGCAGATGAAGCAATGGATGATGCTGATGAAGATTTTGGCAGTGAAGACGATGCAGAGGCTGAGGAGGCTGAGGAGGATCAAATGCAGCAACTGACAGGTGTGATCAACATGTCAGCTTGTCTGCCTGGTATTCAATATGACATGTATTTGCACCACTTAGTTTCCTTCCAGCTGGCAGCTCTGGACATTAACGATCATTGAACTGGCCAAAGAGCCTTTAAACCCAAATATCTAACAAACTGAACAGCCCCCTGTTACAGTGCAATTCTGCTGGTGTTCATGTCTTCACATTGTAATAGTTTCCTTCACTTTGGTGTGCTCAAGTCCCATTAAGCATACACTCATGCATCACTGGTTGGTTGCATGTTGTCCCCAAGTTCCTATGCACAGCCATCCAAGTGTTGTTGCTCACAGTCTGATGCTTCCACCACAGACAATATCCGGGTGAAGGAGGCCGAGCGGCGCCGGAAGGAGAAGAAGCTGAGCCGGCGGCAGGCACAGCTGGGCGTCGAGGCTGCCGAGGCCGCCCAGTTCTTCAGCGAAGTCACCGGCGAGTCGCTGTCGACCGTCAAAACGTTCCACGAGATGAACCTGTCGCGGCCGCTGCTCAAGGTGAGCCGCTGTCCGGCTGATGTGCGTCGGCCGTTAATGTGCTACAGATGACACTGAGGGCGACTGGCATGGGCTTCGTGTCGTGCTGTCGGAAGCTTGTGTTGTGTCGTCTAGCTTGTGTTGTTTTGAGGTGTCGTCGCGCTAGGTTTGTGACGGTGGTTGTCTCCTCATTTTTTTTTGTATTGTCAAGTGGGCTGTAATGTGATTATTGCTGCATATTTTGTGCAAAACGAGCACCCTAGAGGGACTCTATGTGAACATGTGACGCACCTTTACTGTGTGTTCCATGGAAGTTGTGGCGGCCGCTCATGTGACTGGATGTCCTGGCATTTGTCTGTCGTGACTGTTTTGACATTTTGGCACGAGTGTGAGTGGTGACCAGACCAGACGTCTGTCTGCCATGGCTGGTGTGACGTTTGTCTGTCGCTACTCTTCACCCGCGGCCAATCGGCGTGAGATATTGGCGACACTACATGATTAAATGGTCGTAAAGCCAACAACCACTACCATGTGGTGAGCGAGGTGTGACGTTTGTCTCGTGTGGTGAGAGTGGTGTGACGTTTGTCTCATGTGAGCGTAGTGTGACGTTTGTCTCATGTGGTTAGCGTGGTGTGACGTTTGTTTTGTGGTGAGCTGGTGGACTAGTTTTGTGTGGTGTGACGTTTGTCTCATGTGGTGAGCGTGGTGTGGCAACTCGACGTCCGCTTGCTGTGTGTGGTGTGACGTTTGTCTCATGTCGTGAGAGTGGTGTGCCGACCCGACGTCCATCCGCCGTGCGTGGTGTGACCGCGACCGCTCGGCTCCCAACAGGCGATCACGGCGCTGAACTACATGCACCCGACGCCCATCCAGGCGGCCACGGTGCCGGTGGCGCTGCTGGGCCGCGACATCTGCGGCTGCGCCGCCACCGGCACCGGCAAGACGGCCGCCTTCATGCTGCCCATCCTGGAGCGGCTGGTCTTCAGACCCAAACACGTCAGTACTGGCGTCCCTGGCTCGCTCAGTGCCGCAGTTGTGTGCTAAGTCAGGCGTAGAGTCACTGAAAGTTCGGGTTTGGAGTACTCTGGTAGGCCGGTCTTGTAGCTCAACACCTGAGTTTCTGATCCTCGTGACGGACGTGTCGTGGAGCCCCCCTGGCAGGTCAGTGCTGGGGTTTTGAGACAGATGAGTGGAGCCCCTCGAGTGTCAGTCGCATTGCAGGATAGTCAGGTATGTCGGTGCTGTGTTGAAACAACAAATGATGAGCAGGCTAGCTTAGCACCTTCGACGGCGACCAAAGCGAGAGATCTAATCGTTAGTTCAGAGCATCCTGGTGTCTTGTGTCACGGCCGGCCAGCTGACTCCGCGTTTTTTAATAATCTATTTCGTTTATCGTGGGTTCGGACAGATGGTATGTTTATTCCTTGTGTACACGAATACTAGCGTTATCGAAGTGGATGTTGCGATCGATTTGCAATCAGTTGAAACGTATTTGCATGATCTGATCTTCGGAGTGATTTTTTTTCGGTTTGTACATGGGTGGTGTGAAATAAGGGAATGCTGAGAAACACCACCTGATCCCTTGTCCGGATTTCTATTCCATTATTGTATCAACTTACCTGTATTTCACCGTGTTCTATGTGCAGCTTGCCTGTGTTTCACCATGCACTATGTGCTTCATGATGTCTGTGTTGAAACCTGCTTCTGAACAGCACGTTACGAACTAAAGTACGCCATTTGCTGCATCCCCCCCCCCCCAATCGAGGGGGAGAATGGTTCGTTTAGGTGCCCATCTGCCAACCAAGATGCTGTGAGTTCGTGTCCCACCCTCTGCAACTTTTCGCTCGCGACTAATCGTTGTGAGGGCGGGGCGACGTTCTATTGCCCAAAACGGTTGGGACGTCGTAAATTTAACGAGTGACCTCCCCATCGACAGATTCCGGTGACGCGGGTGCTGGTGCTGGTGCCTACCCGGGAGTTGGGCGTGCAGGTGTACCAGGTGACTCGCCAGCTGTCCCAGTTCCTGCCGGACATGGAGGTGGCGCTGGCGGCCGGTGGCATGGACATCAAGGTTCAGGTACGCGCCGCGTCAGCGGGCGTCTCGGGTCGTTGCTTCATGTGTGTGGCCGCCCTGCGGTGGACAGTTGTGCCTGGTGGTGGCCTCTCGCCCGCGTGAATGTGATCGGAAGTGAATTAAGTCGCAGAGTAAAGAGATGTAATCTTGTTTTAGTCAATGTGCTCCGTTCCGGTGACAATCTCGACAAACTGTTACAAAGTTACAGTGGTAAAATCACGTTTTCCCTCAGGTGTGAGATGTCGAAACGAGCACAGTAGGATGTCGAAATTTGAGGTGGAATTAGTTTTCTTTAATATGCTTTAGATGTCTTTCAAACTCAAATTTAGGCCAATGGCATACTAATGACTATACTTTTATCATTGGTTTTGATATTAATAATTTAGGAAGAGCTATATTCTGGATAGGAAGAAAACACGCACATGCAATAAACTGGTGTTGTAGGCCATATTACATTATAGGTAATCCTTTGACCTGAAATTGTTTGCAAAATGTTTGTGTATCATCATCCCTTATCGAGAGCATGAGCATGGTACTCATGAAAGAGATACTGTTAGAAAGGAGACACAAAACTTCATAAGGACGCATCAAAAAGCAGGATGTCGATATTTCTTTTGGGAAGGTTGTCGATTCAGTGTTCAGAAAGTGGTGCATTCAACCCTATTTCACGAATAATATATCACTGCAAGGTCGTCACTCTCCTCATTTTCCGATGAGGTTTGGGCTGAGTCATTGAGATACTTTGACTTCCTGCACTTACATGACATCTCGGTAATTGAAGCCGGCCGCATTAATATAAGACTATGAGGTCAGCATTGCACTTTGTGTAGGAAAACGGAATTTGTCGAAAGCATTCAGTACCTTCGCAGTGCTAAGCGTTCGATCAGTCATTGTATGGGCCCACTGTTGGATGTTCACCTCGCGCGGTTCGGCTGTTTTCTCAGGAGACCCAGCTGAGGCGACACCCGGACATCGTCGTCGCTACGCCAGGCCGACTCATCGACCACCTGCAGAACACACAGGGCTTCTGCCTGGACACGGTCGAGGTGCTGGTGCTGGACGAGGCTGACAGGTGGGTGCTGGTCAAAACACAAAGGGCTTCTGCCTGGACACTGTCGAGGTGCTGGTGCTGGACGAGGCTGCCAGGTGGGTGCTGGTCAGAACACGCAGGGATTCTGCCTGGACACTGTCGAGGTGCTGGTGCTGGACGAGGCTGACAGGTGGGTGCTGGTCAGAACACAAAGGGCTTCTGCCTGGACACGGTCGAGGTGCTGGTGCTGGACGAGGCTGACAGGTGGGTGCTGGTCAGAACACAAAGGGCTTCTGCCTGGACACTGTCGAGGTGCTGGTGCTGGACGAGGCCACAGTGGGTGCTGGTCGAACAAGGGCTTCTGCCTGGACACTGTCAGGTGCTGGTGCTGACAGGCCGCAGGTGGGTGCTGGTCGAACACGAGGGCTTCTGCCTGGACACTGTCAGGTGCTGTTTGGACGAGGCCGCAGGTGGGTGCTGGTCAGAACACGCAGGGTTCTGCCTGGACACTGTCGAGGTGCTGGTGCTGGACGAGGCTGACGGTGGGTGCTGGTCGAACACAAGTAAACTAACGGCTCTGCCTACACTGGTCTGTGCTGAGGCCGCGGTGGGTGCTGGTCGAAACGGCTCGCCTGGACACGTCGGGCTGGTGCTGGGGGCTGACGGTGGGTGCTGGTCGAACACGGGGCATCCCACCGCTGGTGCTGGACGAGGCTGACAGGTGGGTGCTGGTCAGAACACAAAGGGCTTCTGCCTGGACACGGTCGAGGTGCTGGTGCTGGACGAGGCTGACAGGTGGGTGCTGGTCAGAACACAAAGGGCTTCTGCCTGGACACTGTCGAGGTGCTGGTGCTGGACGAGGCTGACAGGTGGGTGCTGGTCCGAACACAAGGGCTTCTGCCTGGACACTGTCGAGGTGCTGGTGCTGGACGAGGCTGTCAGGTGGGTGCTGGTCAGAACACAAGGGTTTCTGCCTGGACACGGTCGAGGTGCTGGTGCTGGACGAGGCCGGCAGGTGGGTGCTGGTCAGAACACAAGGGCTTCTGCCTGGACACTGTCGAGGTGTTGGTGCTGGACGAGGCCTACAGGTGGGTGCTGGTCAGAACACAGGGCTCTGCCTGGACACGGTCGAGGTGCTGGTGCTGGACGAGGCCGACAGGTGGGTGCCGGTCAGCCGGCCGAGGCCTGCGAGTGGGCATCGACTCGCAGGCCTGCCAGGGTGAGAGGCGACGCCATACGGCCACAGCTGCTGAGTGTGTCGTAAAGCCACAATCCAATCCGACTACACCCCCGACCGCTGACGCCGCGCCGGCCGTGCCTCAGGATGCTGGACGAGTACTTCGCCGAGCAGATGGGCGAGATCATCCGACAGTGCGCCGCCACGCGCCAGACGATGCTCTTCTCGGCCACCATGACCGACGACGTGAAGGCGCTAGCGGCCGTGTCGCTGCGCGACCCCGTCAAGGTGTTCGTCAACGAGAACACCGACGTGGCGGCCAACCTGAAGCAGGAGTTCGTGCGGTGAGCGGTCCGGCGTGGTGGGGGGCCGCGGTAGCTCAGTTGGTCTAGCGACGGACTCCCGATCGCAAGATCGTGTGTTCGAATCTCACAACCGACGGAATTTACCGAGTTCACCCACGACCAATCGGCGTGAGAGGTTGGCGACGTTGTATAATCTAGCGGTTGAAAGCGTTGTAAAAGAACCCGGGGTTCTTCTTCTTCAGGTAGCCGGTAACTGCTGTCGTGTTGTATGTGGCAACGAGAGGAGGTGTAAGGTGAGGGGTAAGGTGTTGCGGCAGGTCGCCGGTCGGATGTGTGACGACTGTTGCGTTGAACGTGCCTACGAGAGGTGGCTTACGGTAATGGGGTGGTTGGGTGACTGTTGCGTTGGTTGTTTAGGGGAGTGGCTGAAGCGCCCTAAAACCCGAATAACTAACAAAGAGAAGGGAAGGACCGATGGCAGTGGCAGATTCTGCTGGACTGGGGGCGGCGTAGCCTCGCCGTCTTTACATCTGTCCCAACTACTGCCCAGCTTCAACCGGATCCAGCTGGGTCACCCGGGGATGGGCGCTAAATGACCTTGTAGTCGGCGCGCCCTTAAGCCCAAATAATCAGGGGCGGGGATGGCCGAGTGGTTAAGGTGTCGGGCTATAGGTACCAAAGGTCCTGGGTTCGACTCTAGCGCCACTCAGGACATTTCACAATCCCGCGGCCCACCGGCGAAGCAGTGTGGGCGGCGCCATTAGCCGTGAATGTGCATAAAGTGTGTTGTGAACCAACCAATAAACAATAAGCCCAAATAATCAATCAATCAATCACCATGGGACCGGATTTGACTAACCTGTGCATAGCTCCAGCACCCAGCTTATCTGACAGAGATCGCAGATCGCCAGCTTTGACTGACCTTGGTATAATGAATGGTTCATTCAACTGACCTTTGTGTGGTGACATTTTCTCTTTAGAACTCCCCCTTATTTGTCGTAGAGTTTTGCGGTATTGCTTAAAAACTAGTTAGTCGAACTCTTCTTTCATAACAAGCATAAAACCCCTATTCGCAAAACGTTCGTATTCGCGTGCTAATGTTTCAAATGTAGTTACTGTAGGTTTCAGATTGTAATAGTTGCTACGAACGTAAGTGAGGCTGCACTTCATGTACGTGATTTGTTATTTCACTTCATTTTCCCAACCAATATTGACTACTTCTTTTCCTGAAAAGAACTTATGTGATATGAAGGCAAAGCGCGAAAATCATGTTTCCTGCTCTTAATAATTCGAAGCATATTACCTCCCAGTCCAGCAGCCTGAAGTGTAGATATAACCATGGCTGTGCAACTATCGTCCGCCGGCCGTTCATCGGCGAGCCGGAGTTGACCGACCCTGGTGTGCCCCTAGGATCCAGAGCGGCCGACAGGGGGACCGCGAGGCGCTGCTGGCCGCTCTACTGTTGCGCTCCTTCAAGGAGCGCGTCATGGTGTTCGTGCAGACCAAGCGACAGACGCACAGGATGCACATCGTGCTGGGACTGCTCGGAATCAGGGTCAGTGCTGGCTCACCTGCTGATGATCAGGGTCAGTGTTGGCACTCCTGCTGGAAGTCAGGGTCGTTGTTACCACCTCTGCTGGGAGTTGGAGTCAGTGTTAATGCTTCTGCTGGGAGTTGGTGTCAGTGTTGGCACTCCTGGGAGTCTGTGTCGGTGTTAGTACTCCTGCTGGGAGCCAGGGTCATTGGTAGCACTCCTAATGACAGTCGGTGTCAGTGTTAGCGGTCCTGCTGGGAGTTGGGGTTAGTGTTAGCACTCCTGCTCGGAGTTGGGGTTAGTGTTAGCACTCCTGCTGAGAATCAGGGTCAGTGTTAGCACTCATGCTGGGAGTCTGTGTCAGTTGTAGCGCTCCTGCTGGAAGTTTGGGTCATTTTTAGCGCTCCTGCTGGGAGTTGGTGTCAGTGTTAGCACACCTGCTGGGAGTCAGCGTCAATGTTAGTGCTCCTGGTCGGAGGCAGGGCTGGTAGTATGCTATTGCTGAGGGCTATGGTTAGCGTTGACACTATTGCTTTGTAGTTGAAAGTCTTAAAGTAAAGCTAACTACTGTTTGTCTATGCTACTCTAGTGTTGTATGTTTCCCTCATCATACATGTTTTAATGGTCTCCTGCTAATCAGTGATGTATCTCCATGTATAGCCTAGGTCCACTTTCATGTGCCAGAGTCCATTTTTTCCCGTGCCTCTAGAATTTGTCTACTGGAAGCATCGACCTCGCGCATGGCAGTTGGTTTCCGTCCGTATGACTCCCTCTATCATGAGTCCAGTTATAGCGGAATCTTGTTCTGGGCCTAACTTAACCTGGCCTGGCCCAGTGTAGGGAGTTCACCGAAACGCTATTGAAGGTGTAAAGTTCATCTGGCCATGTGACTTTGCGTCCCTCTCCTCCCCTGACCCTCTGACCATTGGGGTCATGGTAATAGTTTGGTTTCGTGTTTCTAGGTACATCAAAATATATGCCCCAAGACCAATAATTGCTGTGTCCCATCAATAAACATATAACTTAATTATCTCTACTTCGTTTCTTGATACCATATTTATGTACATGTTGTAATTGTTGTTAATTTAAATATTGTTGTTAATGTAATTGCCACTAAATCCCAATAACAACGGCATGTACATAACTATGAATGGGTGTCATCATCGTTGTTGATTCCTTATGCATATTGATGACTGAGGTAATACGAATGCTTTTTCTCCCGTCGATGTCTAAATTAGTCGGCTTTGGAGGCGTCTTGCACTCATTGCTCTTTGAAAGACCAAATGCTATTGTATCCGTCTCAAACTGGGTGGAGCAAGCGTTCTCAGATTCGCCAACCTTGTGAGCTAACCGAACACTACGACCTGATTGGGGCGGGAATGGCCGAGTGGTCAAGGTGTTAGACTCTGGGTACCAAAGGTGCCGGGTTCGACACTCACACCGCTCGGGACGTTTCCCAAACACGCGGCCCACCGGCGAAACAGTGTGGGCGGCGCCATTAGCCGTGAATGTGCATACAGTGCGTCGCGAACCACCCAATAAACAAACAACTGCCTGACGCCCGATCTTGACCTCAGGTCGGCGAGCTGCACGGCAACCTGAGTCAGGCGCAGCGACTCGAGTCTCTGCGCCGGTTCCGGGAGACGGAGCTGGACGTGCTGCTGGCCACCGACGTGGCCGCCCGCGGTCTGGACATCCCCGACGTGCAGACGGTGAGGCTGCAGTCCAACTGCTTCACATTGGTCTGACGGTGTCCACGGTCCCTGCCCACCGGCCTGGCTGTTCTCACAGCCCACCCCCACCAGTCTGGCGGTCTCCACAATCCCTTCCCACCGGCCTGGCTGTTCTCATAGCCCATCCCCACCAGTCTGGCGGTCTCCACAATCCCTTCCCACCGGCCTGGCTGTTCTCATAGCCCATCCCCACCAGTCTGGCGGTCTCCACAATCCCTTCCCACCGGCCTGGCTGTTCTCATAGCCCATCCCCACCAGTCTGGCGGTCTCCACAATCCCTTCCCACCGGCCTGGCTGTTCTCACAGCCCACCCCCACCAGTCTGGCGGTCTCCACAATCCCTTCCCACCGGCCTGGCTGTTCTCACAGCCCACCCCCACCAGTCTGGCGGTCTCCACAATCCCTTCCCACCGGCCTGGCTGTTCTCACAGCCCACCCCCACCAGTCTGGCGGTGTCCACGGCCCCTGCCCACCGGCCTGGCTGTTCTCACAGCCCACCCCCCACCAGTCTGGCGGTCTCCACAATCCCTTCCCACCGGCCTGGCTGTTCTCACAGCCCACCCCCACCAGTCTGGCGGTCTCCACGGTCCCTTCCCACCGGCCTGGCTGTTCTCACAGCCCACCCCCCACCAGTCTGGCGGTCTCCACAATCCCTTCCCACCGGCCTGGCTGTTCTCATAGCCCACCCCCACCAGTCTGGCGGTGTCCACGGCCCCTGCCCACCGGCCTGGCTGTTCTCACAGCCCACCCCCACCAGTCTGGCGGTCTCCACAATCCCTTCCCACCGGCCTGGCTGTTCTCACAGCCCACCCCCACCAGTCTGGCGGTGTCCACGGCCCCTGCCCACCGGCCTGGCTGTTCTCACAGCCCACCCCCACCAGTCTGGCGGTCTCCACAATCCCTTCCCACCGGCCTGGCTGTTCTCACAGCCCACCCCCACCAGTCTGGCGGTCTCCACGGTCCCTGCCCACCGGCCTGGCTGTTCTCACAGCCCACCCCCACCAGTCTGGCGGTCTCCACAATCCCTTCCCACCAGTCTGTTTCTCCAACAGTGTTAAATTATTCGTGGAATAGAGTGGAATACACCACTTATTGGACACTCGATTCACATCCTTCTCCAAGAAGTGTCGACATACTGGTGCATGCTTAGGAAGTCTTCGTATTTCCTTTCTTACAGCATCTCGCTTATCAGTATCATGTGCATGCTCTCGATAAGGTATGGTAATACACGAATATTTCGCAATGCAATTTCATGAAAAGGGATTGTCTATAATGTGATATGGCATGCACTGCCAGTTTATAGCACAGGACTATTCTCTCTATCCTGAATGTAGGTCCTCCTAAATTATGAATCCCAAAGCAAATAATAAAGGTGCAATCATAAGTACCTACACCATTCATTCAAGTATGAGTCTGAAAGACATTAAAAGCATTTTAAATGACATTAATTGCATGGTAAATTTCTGCATCCTATTGTGCTCGTTTCGATATCTCACATCTAACGAAAAACCATTATTTTAACCCTCGTCCAACATCTTCCCACCAGTCTGATGGTTTCCACAAACTCTTCCTTGACGGGGATAAGTATTCTAGGGGTGAGTTGCCCGTCTCACAATCGAAAGGTTGTGGGTTCGAGTCTCACCTGTTGCTACTCTTCGCCTGCGGCCAATCGGCGTGGGAGATCGGCGACGCTGCATGACCCAACGGTCGACGTGTCGTAAAACCAACAACCAACCGCGCCCTTCGCCAGGTGATCAACTTCACGATGCCGGCCACCATGCAGCAGTACGTGCACCGGGTGGGCCGGACGGCGCGCGCCGGCCGCGCCGGCCGCTCCGTCTCCATGGCCGGCGACACGGAGCGCGCCATGATCCGCGAGATCAGCCGGCGCAGTCTGAGACCCGTCGAGATACGCACCGTGCCGCAAGGTCAGTGGGACGCCGGCCAGTGGCACAGGGTTGGTTGGATGGGCGCTGTATGACCGAAGCAGTCGATGCGCCCCTAAGCCCAAATAACCAACCAACCAACAGGGTTGGTCGGTTATTGGTCTTACGACACCACGACCGTTGAGTCGTGCGGCGCGTCGCCAGTCTCTCACGCCGACTGGTGGCGGGCGAAGAGTAGCGACAGGTGAGACTCGAACCCACAACCTTTCGACTGTGAGACGAGCAACTTACCCCTGGACTACTCGTCCCCCGGCACAGGGTGTGATCCCTAGGTCCGGCTCCAGTCCTGGCGCCGCCTGGTGCGAGGCGCCTGCGGTCCGACGCTGACGCACTGCGCGGCAGGGGCGTCTCTGGTCCGGGCCACCCGACACTACACAGTAGTGTCGGGTGTGCCTAGTAGTGTCCCGACACCACACAGTCTGCTCCGGTACCGACCCTACACGACAGGGGAGGGTCGGGACCGGACCATCTTCATTGACAATTAATTCATTGACTTAACCAGCAAACCGTCCTGCACCAGCTTCATTGACAATCAATGTTTATTCATTACAAACGATGTATAGTGATACGGTACATATTTGGCCCAGGGTTGGCAGCGAGTAATGCAGACGCTTAGGAAGACCAGCCCGGACAATAGTGTCTCTTCGTTAGCACCGCGTTAGGGACAAATACGATCCATGAAGGTAAACCACTAGTCTTGTCCCTCCAAGCATTTCAGTATCCACATCACAATCTATCGGGAGTGTATGATGGTTTGTTGGTTAACATGCATACGCAAAGAAGCCCGCAAAAGAAGCCAATGGCGGGTACAGTGTTCACGTTTGATAGCCTTAGGACAGCCGGTTTCACTGACGGACTGTGGCTTGAACTAAGGCTGTGTGCTTATCCCTTCATTTCGTTGATTTGCTTGCTGGATATTATTTTGCGTCTTGGAGTTCGTTTTAGTAAGATGGAAGAAAATACGCGACGATATCGTACTTTGTAGTGACGTAGTAGGTATATTGTGTGGCGTAAAATGAGCACAGCCCATGTCACAGTCCTCACCGTCACTGAGGTGTGTGACGGCCGCAGATGTGCTGAGGATCAGCCAGGCGGCTGGCGCACCGGGAATGTCACAGAGCACAGTCCGTGACGCTGCAGTAGTGGTAGCACTGCACCAGACGACTGCATTAAGCCCGAACATCAGAGCTCACTCAGACCGTTCGCTCCGTCAGCCCCAGCTGGTCCGGATTCGCACGGAACGCTGAACAGACCAGTATTTATCCGGGTGGCCACTGCAGATTTGGTCAAATCGGACTTTTAAATATTTAATGTAGTGTTGCGGAATTGTAGGAAATGCATTACTTGCAAGGAAGTGTAATCAAAGTGTAGGGTTTATTGGAGCGACTGCCCACATGTTACATGCGAATGTCTGGAAGGCATTCGCATTTAACATGTGGGGTCTTTTAGCTGTTTGACCTTTGGGCTGCTGGTCGCGATCCACAGACTGCTTTATACAGGAGGGATGTGTGCTGACGTTGTACTGTGCCCTGTGTCTGAGGCCAGCAACACAGCTGGCCGTGTCTGGCAGACCGACACAGCACGGGGCAGCGGCTGCCATTGCCGACCGTGACCGCTGTGTCCGCCGTGTTCGCCGTGACCTGCGTCAGCTCTGTTCTGTCCTGTGGCCACAGGCACAATCGGTGTGTCTGGCAGACGGTGCAGGGTGCAGGGTGTCTGGCAGACGGTGACCTGCTGTGTCAGATCTGTTCCGCCGTGACCTCTGCCACCACAGACACGGTGCAGGGCGGCGGCCGTCGGCAGCGCCAGTGACAGTGACACTAATGAGGGCCGGCCGGCCGACTGGTCGATGTCCCACGCCGTTCGGCTCCTGGCGGGTCCTGAGCGGACCTCCGACGATCGGTCGGTGTCCCACGCCGTCCGGCTCCTGGCGGGTCCTGAGCGGTCCTCCGACGGTCGGTCGGTCTCCCATACCGTCCGGCTCCTGGCGGGTCGGTGTCCCACGCCGTCCGGCTCCTGGCGGGTCGGTGTCCCTCGCCGTCCGGCTCCTGGCGGGTCGATGTCCCTCGCCGTCCGGCTCCTGGCGGGTCGATGTCCCTCGCCGTCCGGCTCCTGGCGGGTCCTGAGCGGTCCGCCGCCCACTGGTCGGTGTCCCACGCCGTCCGGCTCCTGGCGGGTCCTCCGGCGACTGGTCGGTGTCCCACGCAGTGATTTGAAATTGTTCCTGAAATAGGGTGGAATATACCACTTTCTGAGCGCTGAATTGACATCGCTCCCAACGGAGTACCGGCATCGTGTTTCGTGATGAGTCGTTATGAGGCCTTCGTATCTAATTTATAACAGAACTTGTTGATGAGTATTATGCTGATGCATACCGTTACGGATTGTGATGCATGAACATCTGGCTCAATTTTAGGCAATGCACCTACCTATGACGTGGTCTGTAATATAATATCAGTTGATAAGGGTAGGCAATTTGTATCATTAACACTAAAACAGTTACCCCTAAATTAAATATCTCAAAACAAAGGAAAATGGTGCACGTATGATTACGTCGTGGGATCAAAATTGTGCCGGAAAACTTAAAAGCTATGTTAAGGGACATAGTTTGCATGGCGAATTTCGTCACCCTACTGTACTCGTTTCTACATCTCGCACTTAACTAAATGAATCATTATTTATACGATTATTAACAGATATTTCAACACTATTTACCTACCCATTATTTTGTCATTATTTACGTAACTATTATTTTACCACTGATCGCATGCCGTCCGTCGGCTGGCGGGCGCTGGGTGGCCGCCGCCGACAGGGAGCAGTTCGCGATAGCAGTGACACGTCTCGCCTGGTGCGAGCCGCAGCCGTCCCAGTGTGACTGCATACTGGGCGCGGTGGTGGATCCGTGGTGGGGGCGGCGACGACGGCGACGGCCGGAAAAGAACAACAGCTGTGTTCCCTGCGACGCACTCACGCGGCAGGCCACAGAGCGTCGCCAGCCCCTCACGCCGGCTGGTGGCGCGGGCCGACTCGGTGATTCTGCCGCCGGTTGTGCGATTGTTCGGAACAGCCGGTCGCCGGTCAGAGTGCCGGGGGCGGGGCGTAACGTGACGCCCGGCGCGCGGCCTGGGTCGTGCCGCCCGTGCGCTCCATCTGCTCCTGGCCAGCCGGACGGTGTAATGGGGCGAGAAACGCCTGTGCGGCGTCGGCGGCGGCGGCGGCGACGGCTAGCCCGGCCTGGATCGCTGCCAAATGTGAGACTGAGAAACGTGCCGGCGTGCGAGCGGACTGATGTCGGCTCTGACGCCCCAGCGCGGATGTCTCGAGTTCGGACGTCTGTCTGCGGCGAAGTTGACCGCGGCTGGGTGCCGGGCGGCGGCTCGGTTCCCGCATGGATTTGCGCTGCGACGTGACGTGTGTGATTGGATTTGTGCGTTTGGGGTCGCCCTGTTCGGACCGTGTGCGGTCCGTGCCGGTGCGTAGCCATGGTTACGACAGCGGACAACCGCACCTCCATCCAGCCGTCGCAACTTCCGTCGAACGGATAGTGCGCGGCGCAAGTGGATGCGATTCACGTGTGTGGCTTTGTGCTGTCCTTTACTCGACAAATTATAGCCGAGGTGTTCAGTCAGTCGTTTGTCGCTTCCCAGTTTTGCGAGATCATACTTCGTCGCCCTTCGATCATAGAATGTCATGTTTAAGTGTGGCTGGTGTGTCGTCATAAATATGTATGCTGATACAATCACAGCATATGGCATGCATACCCTTTTCTGTACGGACTGCAGTCCTCCATGCCCAAGGTGTCTCGTGACAGATGGTATCACGCCAATTGCAGACCCGACCTGCGCGGGCCTCTGGCCGTGACTGGACACTTCTCAGCCTGTCGGGTCAGTCTGGGGAGGGTGACTGACGAGCTGGTCTGACGCTGGGTCTCGGGGACCCAGGGTGCCTGCCCACTGGAGAAGGCTCACCTGGCTGGCGCTGAGCCTCGGGGACCCAGGGTGCCTGCCCACTGGAGAAGGCTCACCTGGCTGGCGCTGAGCCTCGGGGACCCAGGGTGCCTGCCCACTGGAGAAGGCTCACCTGGCTGGCGCTGGGCCTCGGGGACCCAGGGTGCCTGCCCACTGGAGAAGGCCCACCTGGCTGACGCTGGGCCTCGGGGACCACTGGAGGAGGCCCACCTGGCTGACGCTGGGCCTCGGGGACCCAGGACGCCTGCCCACTGGAGGAGGCCCACCTGGCTGACGCTGAGCCTCGGGGACCAGGAACGCCTGCCCATCGGAGGAGGCCCACCTGGCTGACGCTGGGCCTCGGGGACCACTGGAGGAGGCCCACCTGGTTGCCGTGCCGGATCACAGAGCCGGCCTTGTGCGCGAGTTGCGTGCGCGTTCGCGACCGGTTTTTCCGCACACCACACATTCCACTTTTCCCCGAACGCAGGGTGCAGGTACCCGCGGCAGGTGTGAGTAAAATGTGGCGCGTGACGACACAGGCAGAGCGTGCCGAATGTTCTGAATGTGTAGCATGCGGACGGTGCGCTCGTGTTGCCGACCCCAATCCACAGGATGGCAGTACCTCGCTGTAAGTGATGCAGAGAAGGAATATTGTGTCGTAGACTATCAGGGCAGAGGACACTGTCGTCTCTGTGACGTGCTCATCCCCATTTGTCATCAGAAGTCTAGCTATCGTCCTCTTCAATGCTGTATGGCAACGAATAGGGAATTTGGGCTCCAAACCAGTATTGCATTTGAACGGAGAGCCTGTTGGCTAAGACCTTAGCCCCCTCCCCCATTGGAGTTGATTGCACCAGAGGTGGAGGCACCTCTTGCGAAAATTGGAAGGCCGACGTCCCTTCAGCAAAATTTCGCGCACTTGCTCTCGAACATATTGAACCATTCCAAAATGGGTTGCTACACATTCTGACGGCTCTCCTACAGAGGACGGTGTGGGCAACGCTTTCGTTTGTGGCTCTGTCGCCCGCTCGTTCTTCCTCCCAACATACACATCGGTGTACTCGTCGGAACTTACCGCTATTATGAAATCTCTTTGTTATTTAGAGTATCAGATAGTGGTCGACACGCTATACTCAACGATTCTTGGATAAAAAGTCTGAACACATTGCATCCAACAAACTCCCTTTTGCTGGATATTCTCAGCTGTCTTACCGATATGCAACACCTAGGACGGTGGGTTGGTGACCTCTGTCGGCTTCTTAGCCATGTGGGAATTTCTGGTAACGAGTTGGCGGATGCTGCGGCGAAGCGAGCAGCGCATGTCCCGCGTATTCGATCATTACCACTTCCTGCTACGGACCATTACCAAGAAGTGTTTATTTTCATCCGATGCTACGCCCACGTATAGTTAAAATAATGATCTCTCGTGGGGTGCGAGGTGTCGAAACGAGTGCAGCTGGAGGTCGAAATCGCCATGGAAATAATGTTAAATATAATCTTGTTAAGTCCTGCGGACCCAGTTTTGAAGAAATTGCTTACATAGGACTGTTCGCATGTGCGTGCTTTGAAAGGTACCTATTTGGGGGATACCGATATCAATGATAACGATACAAACGCCTATGCTATAAACTGGCATTATATAGCATGGCACATCCTAGATAATCCCTTCACCTGGAACTGCCCTAAGGGATGTTGGCTACGATGATCCCGGATCCGTTATAGTGAGCATAAGTATGATGCTTGTGTATGGAATACAGTTAAAAACGAGACATGAAGACTTCATAAACACTCACCAAAAGGCATCATATTGGTACTTACTTGGAAAGAATGTCGATTCAGTGTTCAATAGGTGGTATATTCCACCCTGGGAGGTGCTGGGTGTCCACTGTCCGGGGACGGGTACTGCTTGTGTTTGGAGGTGATGGGTGTCCACTGTCCGGGAACGGGTACTGCCTGTGTTGGGGTGTGCTGAGTGTCCCGGGAGCGGCTGTGCCGGGACTGGTACCGCCGGTGTTGGGAGGTGCTGAGTGTCCCGGGAGCGGCTGTGCCGGGACCGGTACCACCTGTGTTGGGAGGTGCTGATTGTCCCGGGAGCGGGCACCGCTGGCGGTGGAGCCGGCACGGCACGGCCGGCCCAGCTCCAACTGACGACACCCAGGCACGGCCGCCGGCCGCCGGACCGTGGTGGTCAGTCGGCAGCGGACCGCCACCCCGACCAGCGGCGCGCTGCTCCGGCGGCGGCCACACGTCCGGGCCGAGACACACCAGACCGGACCGTCGTCTGCCGGACCATCGTCTGCCGGACCATAGCCTGCAGGACCATAGTCTGCAGGACCATCGCCTGCAGGACCATAGTCTGCAAGACCATCGCCTTCCGGGCCATCGTCTGCCGGACCGTCGTCTGCCAGACCATCGTCTCCAAGACCAACCTTTGCTGACCATCGTCTCCCAGACCAGCCTCTGCTGGCCATCATCTGCCGGACCAGCCTCTGCCGGATCATCGTCCCTCGGACCAAGCTCTGTTGGACCAACCTCTGCCGAACTAACCGCCGCTCTACCATCATCTGCCGAACTGTCGTCTGTGCTGTCCAGCGTGATCGGACCGCACGAGCTGACAGTGGACGGCGACGCTGCGCCACCCGAGCTGCCGGCGGGGGACGCGAGGTCGGCGCACGGAGACCTACGCACGCAGTTGCCCCAAAACTGGGCTTGCGGGACCAAACAAGATTATATGCAGCACGGACGCGTCGTGGCTGGCCGGTTTGAGACGCGGCGGGCGTTGGCGCGCTGTCCCCGTTCGAGCGACACTGAAGCACATGCCGGTCGCTGGTGACGTCTCTACGCTCGGCGCTGAGCTGAGCTGACGGGGCGACCGCTGGCCCAGCCGGTCGCCGGGACGGTCGTCGGGACGGTCGCCGAGACAAACCCCGAGACGGTCGCCGAGCCAGTCGCCAAGGCGATCGCCGAGACGCCTGGTGTGACGGGTCGGCGGTGGTGTTCGCCGGCGGTGTCGGCAAGCGCCGCATGTGAGATTTTGGCAGCATGCGTGACCTCTCCAGCCCCGGTCGGGCTGGGTATCGCCGACTGTCGGAGGTCACTGGAAGCTGGCACCGTCAGGCAGTGAGTGGGGTCAAGTTGCGCGGCTATGGCGATGTCCTCTGGAGTGATTGACGCATTGATGTCGGTGAGCTCTGTCTAGGTACGGTGCGTCGCACCGGCGCTGGGTGTGACTGCGGTGGTCACGGGCGCGACAGGGGGCGCCCTGGTGCCACGTCTGTGTCGAGCCTGTACAGGGCCCGTGGCGGGTCCGTTTCGAGTCCGTTTAGGGTCCGTGGCGGGTCCGTTTCGGGTCCGAGTCGGGTCCGTGCCGGGTCCGTGTCGGGTCCGTGCCGGGCCTCTTCTCACTCTGGGCGCGGTCGCAGTCATTCGTGTGCCGGCGGCAGCGCGGCCATGCAACGGTGCTGCTTCATGTTCTTCGAGCTGCGGCCGGGCGTCCGCAGCCTGGGCGTGGCTTTCTTCCTCATCAACCTGGTGCTGGTGTTCCCCGTCGTCAACGGCTGGGTGCTGCTGCTGAACCCGGAGCCGGGCGCGGTGGCGGCGGCGGCGCCGGCGCCGGCCGACTCGCTGCAGCGCCTGTACCAGCGGCACCGCCTGCCGCTGCTGGCGGCCGCCTCGGCGGCGCTGGTGGTCGCGCTGCTGGTCAACTCGCTGCTGGTGTACGGCGTGGGTCGCCGGCGGCGCTGGCTGCTGCTGCCCTGGCTGCTCTGGTACGGCGCGCTGTTCGCCGTGGCGACGACGGCCGTGCTGGCGGTGGCGATGCTGGCGGCCGGCGGACGGCTGCGGCCGCCGCTGCCCGGCCTGCTCGTCAACGTGGGCGTGCTGCCGCTCTACTGGTACTGGTTCGCCGTGGTCGGCAGCCTGTTCGCCCGCTTCGGCGCGCCGCCGCCGCCGCCGCAGTCGCCGCGCGAACGGCGCAGAATGAAGGCCGAGCTGACCGGCGGCGGCGGCGGCGGCGGCGCGCCCGTCCAGAACGGCGTCGCCGCTGACAGCGCCGCCGGCAGCGCCACCCAGTTCACACTCAGCCAGGTGGTGTGGTACTGGGCGGCCATCAACGCCGCCGTCTTGGACGCCGACCGTCTGCAGAAGCAGGACGACGCGGAGGCGGCGGCAGACGCTGAAGCGGAAGCGGCGGCGGCGGCGGCGCCGCGCGGCCTGGCGTCGCTCTCGTCGCTCTCGTCGCTCTGCAACCTGATGCGCCACTTCAGCCGCTCCGGCAGCATCGAGGAGCCGGCCCTGCAGCTGATTGACGTGCGCCGTGCGGCCGCCGGCGTGGCGCAGGCGCCCGAGGCCGTCGAGGCCGCAGGCGGCGCCGAGCACAGACCGCAGGTCGAGTCACGTGCCGGTGATCGGCCGTGAGGTGACGTCACGTGACGAGCGGGGTGCACGTGTGGCGATGAACGGCCAGCGTGGCGCACGGGCACAACGGGGCCGCTCTGGGTGGAGGGGGGGTCGCCCGCGTCGGACAAGCAGACCCGCGCGCGTAAGCCTACCGCTATCTGCGTGGATAGCGGACGGGGTGGGGGCCTGCCTTGCCCGATATGGACACTGCCGGAGCCAAGACGTTCGCAGCACAGGCAGTCGTGCTATAATGTTGGGTATGATAACCCCACAGCTGAGGAGACGAGACCTGCTGCCGAGGTGTGCCCCTATGGTAGCCACAGTTGAGGAGACGAGATCGTCTCACCGCTGCGTACTCCTATGAAGGAGGGCGTCTCGAAGGCTGTGACATCACCAGGTGGTTGGCGAGCGAGTGCGCTTCAAACGGCAACTGGTAGTGGAGAACCAGGCTGGCGGTGACAAGGAACACGTTGGTCCATGACCAGTTGTTATCCGGTAACATCATAATCAGCTGAGCTGGGATGCAAGCGTTATTCCATAGGTATGGTTTGTTGGTTTGTGTACGTGAGTTGTTATTGCGATGCGCAGGAAGGGTTTGTCCAGGAGTTTGGTTTCAGTTTGTACTGCTTCGCTTTCTGACGAGTGGTTAGGAATTATCGCTGAAATGGTTGTCACATAGGGGAAGTAATTGGACGGACAATTATTTGCTTTCTGATGAGTGATTAAGAATTCCCGCTGAACTGGTTTGCACGAGGGGAAGTAATTGGACGCGCAATTATCACAGTATGTTTTTTTACTATGAAGCTTAAACCGTATCACGATTCAAATGACCGCAGCTGTGATGAAGTTATCTGCTATTGTGTGAAATATACCAGTGCATTGCTCTGCATTGATACATTTATTGAGCGTCAATAGCATCGTGAGGTTCGGTGTTGGCGTGGCCCAGCGACTCTAACTTCGCTCCAGATGAAATGTAACATTGCATTCAGCAGAATAGACGCGTGCCGGAATTTTCCAACATTTCAGGAAATCGTGCAAGCTTGTCGACCAAAATATTTCCTAATTTGCCTCCAAGCATGGCGCAGACGGACAGCTCAATTCCGCTTACAATTGCATCAGCTTGGTAGCAGTGTTCGCCTGCGCTCCCGACCCACCCGCCCGGTCTCCTGACCCATCCCCTGGTATCCTGACCCACCCACCCGCCTACACGATGGGGGGGGGAAGAGAGCCGGAGAGAGTCTGTTCGGAGGTGCAGCCGCCTCTCGCCGGTGGTGAATATCGCATCGGTGGTGATCTGATCCCCCAGACGGCGCGTGAACTGAGTAGACTTAGGTTGGTTCACGCCGTGACGGCACGGGTGGCGGCAGTCGCTTCACTGGCGCCCGTAGCATACCGTGCTGTGACGTGACGTGACGTGACGTGATGGTGCAGTGTGGCGGCAGTCGCTTCATTGGCGCCTGTACCGTACCGTACCGTGACGTGACGTGACGTAACGGTGCATATGGCAGCAGTCGCTTCATTGGCGTACATAGCGTGCCGTACCGTGACGTGACGTGACGTGATGGTGCAGTGTGGCGGCAGTTGCTTCATTGGCACCAGCACCGTGCCATAACCGTACAAGGTCGCCTCCTTGTCCACCCACTGGCTTCCGTGCCGGCGCGGCGTCCAGTGGTGCGTTCGCCGGCTTGGACGTGCATTGTGCCACCTGAATAATGCACTATGTAGCAGCACCAGGCACGAGACTCCCCTTACCCCCCCCCCCCCATCCCACTCCACCCCCAGCTCGGCGGCTCAACTGTTGCCGATCTGGCGCTGCATACGTTGTGCCTTATCAAGCCGAGGCGGTGCCAAGGAAGTCAAACCCACTGGTCTGTTCGGCCCTCTGGTTCTGTCCGATCCGGTACGGTCTGTTTGGTCCGGTCTGTTCCGATCCGATCCGGTTCGGTTGGTTGGTTCGGTCCGATCCGGTTCGGTTGGTTGGTTGGTTCGGTCCGATCCGATCCGATCCGATCCGATCCGATCCGATACGGTCTGCTCGGTCCGATCCAGTCCGGTCTGTTCGGTCCTGTCCTGTCCGGTCCTGTCCGGTTCGGTTGGTTGGGTTGGTTCGGTTCGGTTCTGTCATGCTCGGTCATGTCCGATAGCCCGATGAAGCTACTTGGTGTTGTCGTTGGCTATGTTCTGATTAAATCGACTTGACCTGCGTAAACCTTCGGCCGTTGGCGAACGTTTGCGGTTTTGGTGTTGGTGTGTTTCCTTGGCGACCCGCGTCGCCCCTCGGTTTTTTGTTTGTTTGTTCTGCCCTCTAGTTTGTGGCTGACCTAGTTTTGTTTTGTGGCTGACCTCTAGCGTGACACACTTGTACTCCGCTCGCCAGCCGTGGTGGACCTGTTCCGGCGGAAGATCGAGCGGCTCGAGGACCAGGTGGACCAGGTGTTCCGGCTGGAGCGCGAGGATCGCGAGCTGCGCTCCAGTGAGGCGCAGCTGAGCAAGGCCGAGAGACAGCTGAACGCCGGCGAACAGCGGCCCAGGACGTGGTTCCAGTCGCAGCAGCAGCGCGCAAAGGCAAAAGGTTGGCCAGGGACGTGGGCCGGCCACAGCAGAAACCTGTCAGGGTTGCAGGTAGACTCTGCCTGATCGGTGACAGTGAGACATCACATGTGAAATAACATATAAAACATAACATATGAAGGGTACCGTCGTAATATAGCATATCAAAGGCTTCATAGCATATGAAAGGTACCGTTGCTGTCATCGAAACAAGTAGTTTCCACGAATGCAGTGTTCGTAAAACTTGTATGGTACTGCTATGTTTTTATTGTTACTTCAGTTATATTCTATATTCGTGTATAATATTATCGCCTGTTTTAACTCATGTATCGGTGAATTCCGTAGCATTGTGGGATATGCGTAGATCTGACAACTATTCAGGAGCGGTCCGCAAGTCTGCACTGGTGCGGAGGGCATATTGCGTCAGACATGGTCGCGGCGTGGGTACGATTGTTGCGTGACGTCTGTGGAACAAGGCAGCAGCGTAGTGAGCAGATTAACAACGTACCGTGAAGTCGGTAATAGCTCAGTCGCTCCCAGATCTGATCTGCTGCGAAGCCATGACATAGGAATTGGGGCAATTCGTTGCATGAACGCATTGATTTATGCTCCATTGGCTGTGTCGTCAGCCAGCTGTGTGATTTATATAATCCATTGATGGCGTCGTCAAAGAGTTGTGTGATCCCACCATTGTGTGTAGCCTAAAAACGGGTCCGTCTGCCCACATTTGGTTTGATCAGTGCGGTTTGCGTTGGATTTTACTGCTGAGGGGTTCACATTTTACGGTATCGCTGCCGCTATTCGTAACGTATATCCTGTGGGCACTGTATGACCGAAGCAGTCGATGCGCCCCTAAGCCCAAATAACCAACCAACGTATATCCTGGCTCAGCTATCGTTCATACCAATGAAGCATATCGCAAAGAAGACCCGCGAGAACGCTCGATCACATCTGCGGGCTGGAACACTCGAAACGTTTGTGACGTGTCCCCCTGCAAGTTCGGATAGCTTTTCGCGTTCCTGGCGAGGCGTTTCCGAGCCACCTCGCTCCACGCGCACCGCCTGCGCGGCCCACGAGGTGCGGTAACCCGTGGTGCGTAACGCACCTCTCGCGTTCGCCGCAGAGTCAGCCAAGCTGGAGCCCAGCGGCGACGGCGCCGCCAAGGGCAAGAAGAAAAAGAAGAAGAAAGAGGTGACCGCCGAACAGCGGGTGGAGAAGGAGCTGCAGAAGCGGTACCTGCTGCAGGCCAAGGCGGCCAAGCGGGCCAGCAAGCGCGCGGGCGGTGTGGTGCCGACACCCGTACCAGGTCAGTGGTGTTGGCCGGTATATCGGGTCAGTGGTGGCAACCCATTACCGGGTCACTGGTGCTCACCCCCGTACCAGGTCAGTGGTGTTGGCCGACATACCGGGTCAGTGGTGGCAACCCCATTACCGGGTCACTGGTGCTCACCCCCGTACCAGGGCAGTGGTGCTGGCCGGTATATCGGGTCAGCGGCGCCGACTCCCGCATCGGGTCAGTGGTGTTGGCCGACATACCGGGTCATCGGTGCTGGACCCTGTACCAGGTCAGTACCAGATCCTGTACCGACATACCGCGTATGTGGCCTTCACCGGAGATGATGCTCCCTTGAGATCAAATAACTAAGGAAATGAACACATCACAAAAAGCAAAACAAAAGCAATGTCAGTATTAGTAACATTGCCGTAGTTGTGCTCTAGTTACAGCCGAAAAGCAGACGTAGAAGCATGCAGGCAGATGATTCGAAAGTGCTGTCAGACACAGACACTGAACTGGTGATACGGTCGTTCTGCGGTCACTGGTTCAGCATTTGAGGACGTGACAGGTATGATGACAGGTGTCTGGATTGCATAGGTCAGCACCACCACCCAGGGATGTAGTCGTGATCAGGTCTGCATGATGTCTAGTCAGCAAGGCAGCGACCAATGTGGATGGTACCTGTAACACAATACCAACCAATCAAATACACCCACGACCAGCTTTTAGAAGTCAGGTGAGGACATGCAGGTTTAAGTGGTACGTGCTAAATGTACGATGTTTATCTTTTCCAAGGGACGGAACAGTCAATTACTTATAATTTGCCTTTGCACCTTTGCACGTATCACGGTCTGCCATCATACACATTGGGGAAAACCGCAGCCATCAAGCACCCGGCATGCACAGGTGAAGCAAGCACGTCCAAATATAACATGCAGTGAAGTATTTGACGGGGCGGTGAACAGGTGTCCTTCCGCCATGTGTGGCCAGATTAATGTGAAGAAGTACCCCGATGCCCCGGGGGCCGCGGTACCTCAGTTGGTTTGGCGTTGGACTCTTGATCGCAACCATGGTTCAATGCGTCGTAAAAGAACCCTGGGTTCCTTTACGACACATTCAACCGCTAGGTTATATAGCGTCGCCAACCTCACGCGCCGATTGGTCGCGGGTGGACTCTGTAAATTCCGTCGAGTGTGAGGTTCGAACCCACGATCTTGGGATCAAGAGTCCAACGCTAAACCAACCTTCTTAGTCACTGTTATCCAGCTCATCTTCTCCATTAGAACACCCTCCCGCGAGCGATGGCGGCGAACCGGCGGAAACTGGTGTGACGTGGGGCGTGGCGACTGTAGCTATCACTGGGCGTGGTGACTCTAGCGGCCAGACGGCTGGTATGAAGACCGCCACTGTGCGGCGCAATGCTGTCCGACGTGACGCGATCTGGCGCCGATGTCACGTCACGTCTTTCGCTCTTGTTGCAGTGAAGAAGTCGAGGGCGGCGAAGAAGAAGGGTCTGAACCTGACTGCCGAGCTGACCGACACCAGTCACAGGGCGGTGAAGGGCTACCGCTACAGGTGGGTGTCCGGGGTAGGGGTGCGGTCACAGGTGGGGGTGCGGATCTGGCTACCTGGGCGGATCTGGGTGCCTGTGGGAATGAAGGACGGTCACAGGCGGGAGTACGGGGATCTGGGTATCTAGGCGGATCTAGGTGCGTGTGAGACTGAAATACGGGCACAGGAGAGTCCGAGAACCTACAGTGCCAACGCAGTGTATGCACCCGGCGGGCGCTGTATGACCGAAGCAGTCGAAGCGCCCCTAAGTCCAAATAACCAACCAACCACCCGGTATATGTACGTACTCCGTGTACGTACGCACATGTACGGGGAATGTGAGCACAAGTGTATAAACCTTAGTTGGGTTGATGTTGTTTCTCAGTGGCACAAATTCGCAGACTTGGTTATGCAGTAAGGTGCTCGGGGCGCTCGGCATTCGTCGGCAGGCGAGGGGAGGGGGGCAGAGGGATCGATTCGTTTGTTTCATTTTGCGCTCGATCGCTGTGCGCTCTGCGTTTGTGTTACGGGTCAATGGTGCAGGTGATCATTTGTGTTAGCTTGCGTGCTCCAAGCAAGTTAAGTGGCCTAGTCAAATTTTGGAATCGAACGTCATGGGGTCGGATTCAATCGCTGATGGTCGCCCTTTGTAGTTGTGGGCAATGCGTAGTCAGTACAGTTGGTGGCCCCAAATTCCCCGGCGACTAGCCGGCAGTTATGGACCCTTAGTTATGGGCGCTTAGTTATGGGCGCTGTGTAGTCAGTGCAGTTGATGTGCCTAGAAGCCCTGGCAACTAGCCGGGATGGTAGCCGTGCATTGTCAAGCTCGGTTGCACTGTGGCCGCTGACCTGGCCTGCCCAAACTAGTTTCCCTGACAAAGTGTTGCATTATTCGTCGTCCCCCACCCCCACCCGCACCCCGCCCCGCCCCTCATGCTCCGGAGCTCTGTAATGATGTGGGGCTCATGACGTGGGACTGAAGTCTTTGGTCTTAGAGCGGGGTCTTAGTTGGACTAAAATGGGGTCTTGGTGGTGGTAGGGAGTGTTTATTAAAGGACCGCAATGTGGAATCTGACGCCGCCCTGTTGGGCCAGCTCAACGAGGGATTTCAGCCGGACAGCATACTGTGCATTGCATCCGAACAGGATTGGTTGGTTGGTTATTGGGCTTAACGGCACGCCGACCTTTGAGTCATGTAGCGTCGCCAATATCTCACGTCGATTGGCCACGGGAGAAGAGTAGCGACAGGTGAGACTCGAATGCACTCTTTCAATTGTGAGACGGGCAACTTACCCCTAGACTACTCTTCCCTTCCGAACAGGAAGCGTGCGTCACAAACACAAACACAAACAGAAACGGCGTAGGTTTGGTCCAAACTCACGGCGGTGTCAAAGAACCTTGGGTTCTTTTGCGATGCATTCAACTACTAGGTCGTATAACGTCGCCAATCTCTCAAGCCGCCTGGTCGCGGGTGGATGTGGTAATCTCGCCGGTTGCGAGATTCGAACCCACAACCTTGCGATCAAGAGTCCACCCTCCCGACTGAGCTACAGCTGCATGACCGACACAGTCGATGCGCCTCTGGACTCCAATAGCTAGCCAACCAACCGAGTGAGCTGCAGTAGCCCGTACGCTGCGGTGTCTTGGGGTAGTATTAGCTGTACGCCACTCCAGCTGGTGCAGATGCCGCCGACCGGCGTATTAGCCGGAGAAGAGAAGAGCCGCCCCGGTAGCTCAGTGGGTTAGAGCGCTTGCCTGCGCTGGTCTCCCCTGGCCTGGCAACACAGGGTTCGAGTCGCTTCACGCGCTCTCATTTAGCCCACGGTTGGGAGGGTCAGCTGGCATCAGACCCGATAAGGCCGGGACGAGCTACCGGGCGACCGTGTCGGTGCATTGACGGCACGTGGAACTTTCGGTCTAAATTCTGCCGTTGAACTCGAATTCATGGATCGGGTGGTGGGGCCAGAGTTCACGCAGCAAGCTCTGCTTAGCAATGGGATCCTGATTCATAAAGCCACCCCAGCAAGAACTCTGGATTGAATATATAAAAAAGAGTACCGTGGTACTGCCGAGGTGTGGGGGGGGGCTGTTGAGAAAGGGGGCTGATGTGGAGTGCCACATCAGTCGGGTCCACATCACTCGGTCGAGCTGTCGCCCTGATGTGAATGTCGCCAACCACACGGCAGTGCTAAAAGAATGGTCTCTCTTTATATGGAATATATGAAAACCAGTATCGTAGGATGTAGAAATTTGCCATGGAAGCGATGCTCCTGCTGAGCACGTTCTTTCAATATAATTTTGATCCAATAGCGTACTCATACGCATACTTTTTAACTTGTTGCCAGATACCTAATGCGTGGATTATTACATTGGATGTAGATACCTATGATTACCAACTTATATTGTTCGCAAACCACATGATGGGAAGTCCTCTAATTTGGAATTACGTTTGGAGACGTTTGTGTGTCATGATCCACAATGGCGGGTATAAGCACGATAGTTTTGAATGAGATACTGTCAGAAATGTAATATGAAGACATCATAAAGACTCATCAAGTAGAACCATGCCGCTGCTTCTTTGGAATGGATGTCGGTTCAGTGTTCAGAAAGTGGCATATTCAACCCTATTTCATGAATAATTTATAACAGCCACGCAGTGACATTGCCGCGTCGACTGGGACTCAATCACTGAAGCAGTCGTCTCCATCGACCCACCGGTGCACTGGGAGCGGACGTGCCCCTGGTGGTCGTGTCCGTCCGAGAGATGGCGTGCGCACAGGCTGGTGTGCCTGCAGATCGCGTGGCGCGTGAGAAGCCGGTTTTGATGGGGCGAGGAGACTCGATTTGCCAGTACTACACTGATCGCCGGGCGGGGGGGGGCACCGTCGTCAACGAACTGAGCAGCGACCATGGCCGCCGGTGAAAGGTGCGTTGATGGCGCAGTAATCAGGTACATCACGGCTGACCAGGGTCCTGGGACTAGTTTCCCGTAAAGAGGATGGTATGAGCACAACACTTGAAAACCAGCTACAACGTCGAAAGCTTCAACAAAGTGTAACATGTAGCATGCAACAAACATGCTTCAACATGTAAAAAGTGACGAAATGAGAAAAAATAATAGTTTTTGGCAAAGCATTATGATGATAATGTCGGAAGGAAAAGATGCAGGAAATTGCAGGAAAAGATGAACTAATGTAAATTACTCCAGTCGTATTGCACGAACGACGTATCAATAAGTCTCTTCGAGGAGATCAATGCAAACTGCTATTACGTGCTAGCTTGCACGTAAATTGTGGGACTCCAGAGCACTGCGTCAGGTGATGATGTACCGCTCGTGTGGTGATGCGATTCTGGTGATGTGGTGTACCTTCGGTGTGGTGGTGGGCCTCTTGTGTGGTGATGTTCCTCTGGTTTGGTGGAGTGTCTCTGGTGTGTTGGTGTGGTAGTGTTCTTCTGGTGTGGTGGAGTGCCTCTGGTGTGGTGATGTACCTCTGGAATGGAGTGGAGTGCCTCTAGTGTGGTGGAGTGCCTCTGGTGTGGTGATGTGCCTCTGGTGTGGGGGAGTGTCCTGTGTGGCGGTGTTCCTCTGGTGTGGTGATGTGCCTCTGGTGTGGGGTAGTGTCCTGTGTGGCGGTGTTCCTCTGGTGTGGTGGTGTGCCTCTGGTGTGGTGATGTGCCTCTGGTGTGGTAGTTTGGTGGTGTGCCTCTGGTGTGGTGGTGTACCTCTGGTGTGGTAGTTTGGTGGTGTGCCTCTGGTGTGGTGGTGTGCCTCTGGTGTGGTAGTTTGGTGGTGTGCCTCTGGTGTGGTAGTTTAGTGGTGTGTCTCTGGTGTGGCGGTGTTCCTCTGGTGTGGTAGTGTGGTGGTGTGCCTCTGGTGTGGTGGTGTGGTGGTGTACCTCTGGTGTGGTAGTTTGGTGGTGTGCCTCTGGTGTGGTGGTGTGGTGGTGTACCTCTGGTGTGGTAGTTTGGTGGTGTGCCTCTGGTGTGGTGGTGTGCCTCTGGTGTGGTAGTTTGGTGGTGTGTCTCTGGTGTGGCGGTGTTCCTCTGGTGTGGTAGTGTGGTGGTGTACCTCTGGTGTGGTAGTTTGGTGGTGTGCCTCTGGTTTGGTGGTGTGGTGGTGTACCTCTGGTGTGGTAGTTTGGTGGTGTGCCTCTGGTGTGGTGGTGTGGTGGTGTACCTCTGGTGTGGTAGTTTGGTGGTGTGCCTCTGGTGTGGTGGTGTGCCTCTGGTGTGGTAGTTTGGTGGTGTGCCTCTGGTGTGGTGGTGTGGTGGTGTACCTCTGGTGTGGTAGTTTGGTGGTGTGCCTCTGGTGTGGTAGTGTGGTGGTGTGCCTCTGGTGTGGCGGTGTGCCTCTGGTGTGGTAGTGTGGTCGTGTGCCTCTGGTGTGGTGGTGTGCCTCTGGTGTGGTGGTGTGCCTCTGGTGTGGTAGTGTAGTGGTGTGCCTCTGGTGTGGTAGTTTAGTGGTGTGTCTCTGGTGTGGTAGTGTGGTGGTGTGCCTCTGGTGTGGTAGTGTGGTGGTGTGCCTCTGGTGTGGTAGTGTGGTGGTGTGCCTCTGGTGTGGTAGTGTGGTGGTGTGCCTCTGGTGTGGTAGTGTGGTGGTGTGCCTCTGGTGTGGCGGTGTGCCTCTGGTGTGGCGGTGTGCCTCTGGTGTGGTAGTGTGGTGGTGTGCCTCTGGTGTGGTAGTGTGGTGGTGTGCCTCTGGTGTGGTAGTGTGGTGGTGTGCCTCTGGTGTGGTAGTGTGGTGGTGTGCCTCTGGTGTGGTAGTGTGGTAGTGTGGTGGTGTGCCTCTGGTGTGGTAGTGTGGTGGTGTGCCTCTGATGCGATGTCGTGCCTCTGGTGTTCTTCTGGAATGATGGTGTGCCTCTGGTGTGGTGGTGTACCCCTGGTGTGATGGTGTGGTGTAGTGTCTCTGGTGTGGTGATGCACCCCTGGTGTGATGGTGTGGTGGTGTGCCTCTGGTATGGTGGTGTGGTGGAGTGCCTCTGGCGTGGTGGTGTGGTTCCGGTGTGGTGATGTACCCCTGGTGTGACGGTGTGGTGTAGTGTCTCCGGTGTGGTGATGTACCCCTGGTGTGACGGTGTGGTGTAGTGTCTCTGGTGTGGTGGTGTGCCTCTGGTGTGGTTTAGTGCCTCTGGTGTGGTGGAGTGCCTCCGGTGTGGTGATGTACCCCTGGTGTGATGGTGTGGTAGTGTGCCTCTGGTGTGGTGATGTACCCCTGATGTGATGGTGTGTCTCTGGTGTGGTGATGTACCCCTGGTGTGATGGTGTGTCTCTGGTGTGGTGATGTACCCCTGGTGTGATGGTGTGGTGGTGTGCCTCCGGTGTGGTGATGTACCCCTGGTGGAGTGCCTCCGGTGTGGTGGAGTGGAGTGGCGGGCCTGCCAGCGGCGGCCGTGTCGTCCCGTCAACACCCTGCCCCCCCCTACGGACGGACGACGCTATGCGAGTTGGCTGGCCGCCAGACGCCGCCCTGAGCACACATGCATGGTCACACCTGCTTTGCAAGTATGCCGGTGCGGTTTGGTCTGGTGTGCGCCGTATGGACAGAGCAAGACCATCCGCCGGCGCTGGCCGGTCCGGTCAAAAGCTGGTGAACAGGTCTGCGCGGTCGTGAGCGGTGGCATAGACAGGATTTATAAGTACATACATCAAAAATGGAAGGAGTGATCAAAGGAAATATAAGAAGAGGTCAAGGTTCCGTTCCGATTGCCGTATTCGGTTGCTCGCCGGATTAGCCGGCGCAACTCAACTCCCGTCCCACTCCCATTCGGTCCAGCGGCGCCCTAGGGCGCCGTCCGGAAACCGATTTGTTGGCGGCCAGCCTCGACTGCTGTTTTTCACACCCCACCCAATAGACAGCAGAACCTTCAAGCCAGAATAGTACCTTTCTGGCTTAAAGGATCGGGCTAGCGGTCTTCGGATTGTGACTGCGTCCACCTCCGCTCGGCTAATCCCATCCTTCCCTTTGTCTCCTTCCAACTCTCCACGTCAGATCTGTTCACACCTTTCCTTGTATTTGACGTGGTGCACTCACACCAACAAAGGTTGCATACAGACGCTAAAACATCGAAAATAACGTCACCATGAAACGCACTAACGTGCTGTGACCCCAATCCTCTCATTTACTAGACGCCGATACGCTCACCCCTGGTTTGACACTGACGAAGTTAGGCGCGCTGTATAACCTATGAAGTCGATGCGCTCCTAAAACCCCAATAACAACCTTTCCTTGTAGCACCTCTTCAAGGTGCCTTTCTTGTCCGCATCCCTTCGGGGCGCCCTTACCACACACTCCTCCCCACTCCCCTCCGGGGCATCGCCCCCTCCCCGGTATGCCCGGGGACCGCCCCCTCCCCGGTATGCCCGGGGACCGCCCGGCCCCTCCGGAGGGCGACGAGCGCCGACTCCGGCCGGAAGCCCACTTGTCCCCTTCCTGGGACCCTCCCCCTACCCGATGGAGAGTCTTTCCTTCTGACCAGGAAGGAGGGATCATTCTCAAGGACGTCTCCCTTCGCCATAGCCAGGGAGATTGATGAGTGGACCGGTGAGGTGGCCTCAGCCAAGGTTCTCCGGCCTGGGACCATCCTGGTGCGGGTCAAGGCGGCCCGCGCCCGCGTCCTTCTCAGCGTCAGTCGCTTCCTGGGTACGGAGATCACCGCGGAGCTGGCTGACCGCCTTCACGTGGCGTGGGTGACCGCGTACGGCCCGGACCTCGCGGAGCTCTCGGAGGGAGAGCTCCTCGCCGAGCTCCATTCCCAATGGGTGTGCGGGGTCACTCGCCTCTGCCGCCGTCCTGATCCGGTGGTGAAATTGGGAGCTGGGTTCAGAACCCTGACCCCCCCCAGGATGCCCCGCCGCCGGCTACGCGCCCCGCTCCAGACGCGGGCCCCTCCGACGCATGCCTCCCCCACCATCACCAGGCCGCTTCGCCACCGGCCACGCGCCCGGCTTCCCTCGTGGGCTGCTGTAACGCACCCCCCCCCCACCGCATCGCCATTAGGCTGATCCGTCCAAGACGCGGGCCTCATTCACCCCGCCCCCTCAGGGTCGCCTTCCTGTCCCACGTGGTCAGCCACCCCTTCCCTTCCCCGAGCCCGGATCCCCCTGAGATCTGGGAATCCGGGAGATCCGGGATGGATCCTCGACCCCATCCGGGGTGAAGGAGAGGGAGGCTTCGAGCCTCACTCCCCTTCACAGGGGTCGCCCGGCTCGTACGAGACGGACGACCCCGGCACGCTCTCCCCGCCAAACACACACACGCCTGCGAGGGCGTGAGCACCAACAACACTAATGCACTCACCCACTACTGGATTCTTGTTCCAATGCAATACGAGGTCTCATATCACATTGTGATTCAGGGAATATGTCGTCAAAAAATAAACAATTGATTGCCGCCGTTCCGGAAATCCGGTGGCGCGACAATGACCCACATGAATTAATTATCTTTGGTTATGCCCTCTATACCCACAACATAAATCATACACCCCGCGGCGGAGTGCTTCTCATATTTATCTCAAACACCCTCATCCATCACCAGATCAACATTGACGACAACCTAACTTGTATTGCTGTTTCTGTAAAAATTGTACAACTAGAGCTAACTATACTCCCTTTATATTCCCCCTTCTCATTCGCTATCCTTCACTTCTGTGACCAACCTCTTCGGTCTCCCACACCCTGCCTGGTGCTGGGCGACCTTCACGCCCACCATTAGTCATGGAGCTGCCACACCACATCTCCTCACGAACACCACATTGAAACACTTCTCAACACCCACAACATGATGGCATTCTGCCACTGCTAAAGACAAAAGAAATCCGCTGTCGGCCAGCGATCGTGGTTGGGTCGTTGCGGCAGGCGTTGGCTGAACATAACTCCCGATGAAAACTCGCTTGAAAGTAACCGACTAACTTGTGAAGTTAATCTTACCCTCCGCATCCCAAGCCTACGCCCCAGCTCCGCTGTGTTGTTCCTGCTGCTTCTCTCTAAACATTTCGGGGACGAGTAGTCTAGGGGTAAGTTGCTCGTTTCATAATCGAAAGGCTGTGGGTTCGAGTCTCACCTGGCGCTACTCTTCGCCCGCGACCAATCGGCGTGAGATATTGGCGACGCTGCATGACTCAATGGTCGACATTGTCGTGAAACCAATAACCGATCAATCTCTAAGCATCTACACGACAACACATGTGGACGTTTGTCCATGATCGAAGGGGTCATAGCGACGTTTAAGTATGGGCAGGGGCATTTCATCATGCTGCGACGACATGCACAATTGAAGCGGTTGAACCTCAGGTGAATTCGCTGTCGGGCGCATGGAGTACCTGTGCACGGCGGTTATTCTGATGTGAATTGTGGGTGGGGGGGGGTCTGTGTGTCAGTTGATTGGTTAGTTGTTTCGGCTTAGGGGGCATCGACTGATTAGACATGTCCCCCAAAAGCAAAGACGCAAAAGAAGGGTAGGAAAGCCAGCATGGCTTACACCAGACGTGATAAAAGCAATTAAGGCTAAGAAAACTGTATTTATAGTTTTTAAAGAAGCCTCAAATGTTGTTAATCTAAAGGCGTATCGAAAAGCTAGAGACACTGTGAAGCAAAAAACCAGAGCAGCAAAGCGAGCAAAAGAACTGGATTTAGCTAGAAACTGTAATGGGGACAGTAAAAAGTTCTTTAGTTTCTACAAGCTGAGTAAAGTTTCTAGCACAATTGGTCCACTGGAAGTAAACGGGACTACATTGGGTGAGGATAGTGAGATGGTTGAGGAGCTGAGCAAGCAGTTCAAATCAGTGTTTACATTGGAAGATATGACCAATCTGCCGACCGTACACCATAGTTCAGTGACATGGGATCTGACAAATGATGTTGATTTCATTGATAGTGATGTTGTTTACAATCATACCAGGAAAATAAAGCCAAATAAGGCAGCAGGACCTGATTAAATTTATGCTAGTGTTGCGGGAAACTGAAAAGGAACTGGGATTTCCACTTAGTATAATATTTTGTAGATCAGTTTCACATAATGAAATTCCAACAGATTGGAAAAGGGCAAATGTAGTTCCTATTTTCAAGAAAGGAGAAAGAGGGAAAGTTGAAAACTATAGGCCAGTAAGTCTCACATCCATAGTCTGCAAGGTACTCGAATCAATTATCAAGGATAGAATAGTTAGTTATCTGGAAGGTAGCAGATTGATTCAAGATACTCAACATGGGTTTAGAAAAGGACGATCGTGTCTCACAAACCTCTTGGACTTTTTTAACTTCGCCACAGAACAATTTGATCAGGGAAATCAGGTTGATGTAGCATATCTTGACTTTAGTAAGGCCTTTGACAAGGTACCTAATAAACGGTTAATGATACAGCTTCAGTCCCATGGTATTGCAGGTAGCATCTTAAAATGGATAGAGTTGTGGCTTTCAGATAGACAACAAAGAGTGATGCCAAATGGTACAAAGTCATCATGGCAAAATGTTCTTAGTGGAGTCCCCCAGGGGTCAGTACTAGGGCCATTACTGTTCATTAGATTTGTAAATAACATTGAAAGTGGCCTAAGCAGCAAAGTTTTGAAATTTGCGGATGATTTGAAGGTCTTTAGGGCAATAACAGGTCAGGATGAGCATATCTCGCTGCAAAAAGACTTAGACGAACTTGTGAAGTGGTCCGAAGAATGGCAAATTTAATTTAATTTTGATAAGTGCAAAATCATGCATGTAGGTAAGCAGCATATGAAGGCTCCATACTTGATGGGTGGCCAAGTGCTATCAGTGACTCAACAGGAGAAGGATTTAGGTGTTATTCTAAGCACAAAACTGGGGGCATCAGAACAGACCAAGGAAGCCAGGAAGAAGGCACTGAGAATGCTCGGGGCAATAAATAGGAATGTATCATACAGAAGTGAGGAAGTGATCAGGAAGCTTTACTGTGCATACGTCAGGCCACATTTGGAATACTGCATCCAAGCTTGGTCTCCTAGCTATGAAAAATATTATTGGCTTTTAGAGAGAGTACAAGAGAGGGCTACAAAAATGGTTAATGGCATAAGCACCATGCGGCATATGAGGAAAGATTGAAGAAATTGAATATGTTTTCACTTAGATATAGAAGGCTGAGAGGAGATCTCATCGAGGTCTTTAAATTTGTCAATGGTCTGGAAAGGGGTTACCTTGGGGAAATGTTTGAATTTAACAGAAATGATGCAATTAGAGGTCATAAATTCAAAATTAAAGTTAACCACAGCAGAACAAGGTTAAGGCAAACTTTCTTCACCAGCAGGGTAGTGGAACACTGGAGCCAGCTGCCAGAAAACATCGTCAGTAGCAGCACATTGAACATCTTTAAAAACAGCATAGACAATCATTATACGAATAGAGGGCTTGCTTTTCAGTATTACAGGGAGGGCTGATTGACAGATTTGGTGGGCAACTGGTTCAGTGTACAGAGTGCAACCAAGAAGGGCCCTTGTGGCTCATAGTTGCACTAATCTTTTATGTCTTTATGTCTTTATGACTGCGTTGGTCATGTAGCGCCCAAGGTGTTTATGTGTGATACAATTGCGAATTGCCCCTGCCGGCTCATCGATATTTTATCCGTATCACCGGTATCGATATTTTATTTTATTCAGTTTATCGGTATCACCACGTTTGCGTACTGCCGACACCGGCCTGGTCATCTTCCCGCGCCTGTATCTGACCTGTCAACCTGCCCTGAACTGACCTGATCTGACTTGACTTGAACTGACCTGACCTGAACTGACTTGACCTGATGGGAGCCGTGTTTTGCAGGGCCGTGGAAAGCATCCGAGAGCGAGCCGAAGAGAAGCGAGGCGGCGGCCGTGGTCGCGGTCGCGGTCGCGGTCGAGGCAGAGGCAGAGGCGACGCTGGCCGGTCGTCTTCAGCCGGTGGCGGCCGGTCCATGTTCGACTCGGAGAAGCGCGGCGGCGCCAGGGGCGGTGCGCGAGGTTCGGCTAGAGCCGGCTCCAGGGGAGGATTCGGCGGCGGCTCGAGGGGAGGATTCGGCGGCGGCTCGAGGGGAGGTGGTCGTGGCGGCTCGAGTGGAGGAGCTCGCGGCGGCTCGAGGGGAGGAGCTCGCGGCGGCTCGAGGGGAGGAGCTCGCGGCGGCTCGAGGGGAGGCGGCAGGGGCCGAGGAGGGCGGTGACGGCGCGTTGTCAGGGGCGGGGCGGGGCGTCGGTGGGTGGTCTCGGGATGACACGAATGCGGCGACGGCGTGCGCGGACCAGTTGGTGCGCGGCGAACGGGCGCACGGTGGTGCCGATAAATACATGGACGTGTCGTTCGCACGTGCGTTGAGCGGTTCACCGACACGCCGACCGTGGCGCCACGGTCGCCGACACGGAGCGAACAACGTGAGAAACAATAGGACGAGGAGCATGTTGGAATTGGGTCGGAACGGTCTGCGAACGGGTGGGGCCGAAGCCGATCTGGAACGCTCCTGGCGTTCGGCGATGCCTTCTCGGCTCGTCGATTGTTTTAGTTGTGTGTCGCATGGCGGCGATGTCCTCGCAGAGCGGCTGGACTACCGTTGCAATTTCTCGGAGTTGACAGGGCTGGCTGAGGTCAGTGTTGCGGTCTCCCCACCAGCTCCAGCTTCAGACACCCCCCCCCCCTACACGTACACACACACACTTCAGGGGCTGTCGGGCAGGCCGCCTTTCCGCCACTTTGTTGTGCAGAGCTCCCGAGAATGAGGCGCGGCGTTCTTGGCCTTCTTGTGATGTTATCTGCGATTGATGCAGCCGCGTGCGCAAATGTCCATGTCTGGTCGATAGCTCCGTTTGGGAAGCTGGTGATGAAAGCCGGATGATTTTCACGGATGGTACCGCCGAAGGTTCATGGAGGAAGAGGTGCGCAGCCACGCTGTTGTGACACCAGGCTTGTCGCTTGCATGGAAAGAACAGACCGACACGGCCCTTTTGTTGGTGGCTCCACATGTATTGTCTTTGTCCACTGTTACGCATCAGCTTTTTTTTTTGCTTAAACGTGAACGCCGCTATTAGAAGAGAAAGAACTCGGCAAGGACGAGCTGACCAATCCACGTCGACGGGTTCCCCGGCTCAGAGGCACCCATGAAGGGTGACCACATGTCGGTCAGGCGGTGAAGGCTTTTCGTTTGGCAAACTATTGGTCCTGTGGTGCCCTGACCACCACGCCTCATTCGGAGCACAACATCCGCACTCTAATTCATAGCAGCTCACTCAGCAGGGAGCCATTAATGTTGCCATGAGCTCATGTCCATCTAGGTGAGACATACCACCTTTGCAAAAACGCCGCCACTTTAACGTGTCGCACAGTTGCATAGCCTGCGGGGTCAGAGCCTACGTTCTACCTGCGGTGCTGCTGAGGAGAGGATCTTCATTGTAACTACTGCTCCGCGCGAGCGCTAATTAGCCCACCCCTCTCCACTACTGACATCAGCGCAAGACTAAAGGCCAGAATGATTTCAGACATTTGAGGCAGTATGTCACTAGTTGCGAATTGAAAATACTAATGGCTATACATCGCCCACATAGCCTGACTGCCCTCATCAAGTCCAATTTACCAGGTGCTGCCGCGAGGCAGTTGTGCCAGTACGAGGCTGAATACGATCCGGAAAAGTGCGACACGAAATATAAGATACTCCGGGCTACGTGTCTATCCCGAGCTTGTTTCGTCCCATGGATTTCGCTCAATGGCAAAATTGGTGCTGAGCCGAGCCAGTACAATACGGTTCAGTATTTTAGGACTCAGCATTAATTTGTATGAGAGGCAGTCCGTTCATGGGGAGGGGACTGGTCCGGCCAATTGCATGCCTGCCCCCGGGCTGGTATCACCCATTGCGCCACACCGCGAAGGGAGGGGTCCGGCCGTCGCACTCCGACCAGCCCCGCATGTGCCGCATGGTACAACGGTGACACGGGTGTCACACTGATAACACCCCACTGTTTCATGACGCGATGACACAGCATCTGCCGGGCGGTCGTCGGCACACCGTGTCCCGGGTGTGACGTAAGCATGGCACACCTCGCGTCAGACGCCGTCGGGGCGCCAGTGTTGACGTCGGCGTCGACGGGCGGGCGACGGTTTCCGCTCGGGGCGTTCATGACTGGACTTGAATAGTTTGGACACATGGGAGCCAAATGCATTCCGAGAGAGGTTCGAAGTTAAAATCTTTACAGAACGCCTGCGGGTGAAAGTCAAGGTCGCCGATATCATAACTCAGATTTGCGTGGAGACCACTTGGCCCTTACCGAACATTCAATCGATATTCTCTCCTATAAAACTTTGACGTCCTGTACCTAGATGTCCAGTGACCGTACCACAGTGATAAATTATTCGTGAAATAGGGTGGAATATACCACTTTCTGAACGCTCAGTCGACATCCTTCTCCAAGAAGTATCGACATCCTGCTCCTTGGTACCTACACCATCAGCTCGAAGTGCCTACACAGCCAGCTCGAATTTGAGTCTGAGACATCAAAAGCATTTTACATGACCCGAATTCCGTAGCAAATTTCGACATCCTGCTGTGCTCGTTTCGACATCTCACACCTAACGAAAAACCATTTTTTAACCCTGCCGCACCAAGTTTTCTTTCTTCAACTGAGGGTCCCCAAAGTCCGCGTTTCCATTGCGTCTGACGCGTATCGGCGTCGTTCGGTGAAGCGAAGCGCGGCCCGGTATTCGCGCCCCTGCTCGCGCCGTACCCACGTCCTGCCGGTGGTACAGCAGTACGCCGTAGCGCAAGTCGCGGCCGGCGCGTTAGCGAGCCCGTCGGCGCAGTTGTTCCAGTGGTACCAATCGGGGGACGCCACGAGCGCCAGTCGCGTACCACTCGGAGGAAGCTGTCCAAGAAGACCGAGGAGAAGCTGACCAAGCTGATGAAGAAACTGACTGCGTAGCGCGGCTGAACTGGAGAGCACGCTGCTCGAACTGTTCCAGTTGTGTAGCGAGGGCAAAACGTTTCGCCCAGGGGTGCTGTTTTGTGTACCTTTGAGGGTAAGTGCCCCCCTGAATGTGGCTTTCCCCGAGCATTTCAAATGTTAACATGGTACCATGTGAAGTGTGCCCCCCACCAATGCATATTTAAGTGTGCCAATTTTGTCTTTCCCTTCCCCAGTAGTTTCGACATGTTTTCGGAGGCCGGACGAAGCTGTAAAACCAACGCAGTCGATTCGCTCCGAGGCCCCCTCCCACCCCGAAGGTCGGACGAAATTGCAGCTGCTGATCGACCATGAACCATTCGTGCTTACGTTCACGTGGGCGACACAACATCCGGCCCGAGTCGAAAGGCACCTCGCACTACGGGGTGTTTAACCACGAACGTCCGGCACGTGAGTGGACACAAGAACGCGGTTCCAGATCGCCCATCCATCAGTCGACCGACTGATGGATGGAGCACCTCGCCGCGACCGTCTCAGATGGGACGCAGAGCTGTTGCACAAGCGGCAACTGTCCGCCGAACAACGAGCCGCAGTCGACGTCCCCGAGATGGCTCCCGGATTCCGAGCCACTCGAGGTGGAACGCCTGAGCGTCTCCTGTCGTCCGCAATTCTTGCTGATGTCTGCACCAGGACTGGCATGCTTAACTTCATATAAGTCAGCGTGGCAGACAGGTCAATTGTACCAACACGAAAATATCAATAGCTAAGCTTTGATAATGGTTTAAGAGCACAACAGCCATATGCCAAACAGCCTTCCCACAGCTGCCAGAAAGTAGGCGAATTTCCGTAAGTTATCATTTTGTTAAATATCAATTTAGATATAATTCCCCGCAAGTCACCAGGATTGCTAGTCCCGGGGTCGATGCAGTCGTCCGTTTTCGACCCACAACTTGCATGCCGTCCGAGAGCCGAAAAGACTCGCCGCTCGGCGGAGCGATTCGTTTTGAATCGGATGTCCAGAAAAATCGGCGCGTGGGTCGTGGTGTGTATCCGGTCAAGGAGGGGAAGGTTTATAATGTCCACTTTTTCCCGGTGGACAATCGCAGTAATTGCGGAGTGGATGTCTATGAAAGGCGCAGCAACTGATGTATTTCAATTAATTTAATAGGTTTGACGCACAATCGCAGTGAATATTTCCCTTCAAATGTCTTTCAAATCGGACCCAAATGGCGTTCAAACACTATACTCAAAATAGAAAATGCCCGATGGACGATCTCAGCGACTACCTACACACCGACACCGAATTTTACACACACAGATTCCGACTCACACACTCCGACTCTGACTTCAACTCACACACCGACTTTTATGAAAATGGCTCTAAAATAAACTTCGACATTGATTGTAAGACTTTTGAGCCATTTCCATCCGCTATAAATAAGTAGAAAGCTACGAAATTTGGGATTGAAATTCGAAATTTGCCCGACGGACGATCTGCGAAGGTAAGTTACAGAATTGCGCCAAACGCACACTGATCAATGTCTTTTCAGCGTATTAGATCAGCTGAGGTAGTTACGAGAAAATTAACATTTGCAATGTAAAAATCCATCGCATTACAATTCAATTAGAGGTGGGTAATATATTTGTATGATAATTGAAAGCTTGGTTTACGACTGGACTGACTTCCGCATTTAAAGTCTTTCATTTTGTTTGGTGCTGACGACGGTGTAGCGTCTGTGGGGTGCGTGTGTATGTGTGGATAGGCATAAAGGATCTGGGAGAGCCACAGGGAGACGCCTTTGCAAAATAGCACCTGGAACGTGCACAGCCACGCTGTACCGCGCCCTCAGTGCGGTCTCGAGGTTTCCAGACAGGAGACAGAAGTAGGATTCCGCGGCGGCGGAGATGCGTGTCACCGCCGCTGCCCCGGCCTGCCCCGTAAACCACTCGCCAGAATGGGACACAAGAACTGTGTATTGAAATGAGGTAAGCTGCGAGCTAAGGCCTGCTTTGCGAGCCGGTCTGCTTCTTTGCTACCTGGGATGTTGGCGTGGCCCGGAATCCAGAGGAAGGAAAAGTTCATGTTTACGTTATGGGCCACGGTTTGTTGGATTCGATCAATGATGTGATGAGGACAGTCGTGGGTGTTGCTAATTGACTGTAGGACTGATTTGGAGTCTGAGCAAATCACTACGTTTCTGGCTTTTCGCTTAATGAGAATGGAAATAGCGGCCGGAATGGCCATTGCTTCGGCGGAGTAGATGGAGAAGTTATCCGGTAGACGTTTGGAAAGTCTGAGACCTGATCCAGTGATGCCGATGCCTACCTTAGCCTCATGTTTCGACCCATCCGTGAATGCAAGTGATTTGTGATTGTTGTCATCGGCGAACTTGTGAGAGGCCTAGAATCTCCGCCGATGTGATAGTGGCTTTCTTCTCCGAGAGCAAGTACTCGACCTTTGGGTGACTGAAAGTCCAGTAGGGCCTAGTTGGCGGTCGGGCTGCAGTGGATGGCATTGTGAGGTTAAGATCTGAAAGAGCCGTGGCAATTTGAATGCTATATGGTGGAAGGTTGCGCGCAAATCGGTTCTTGTATTTCTCCGGCATGAAGCAGCGCTGTGCCGGGTGATTTTGAATGGAATTGATGTTCATGTGGTAGCGACACAGCTGCTGTGTCCTGTGGTGGAGTTATGGTGTGTTTGAGTCTACTAGAAGACTAGCTATCAGTGTAGCACTAAGGGCGCCTGTGGCTGCTCTGATGCAGCTGTTTTGGATGATTTCTAATTTTTGGCTCTGACTTTCTGAAATTGTGGAAAAAAATGATGCTGTTGCATTCTATGATGAGTCGTAAGATTGATGTGTACAGTCGCAGAAGTGTTTTCCTGTCTCCGCCCCAGTCTGTGCCTGTAAGTGCACGTATTGTGTTGACGCGCTTGTGATGTTTCGGTGTTGACGATGTGATGAATCGGTTATTCAATCATAGTACGCCAAAATGACCTGGAGTTATTGCTACAATTACGATCCGATACATAACTCCCCTCCAGGATCAGCCGGAAAACCCTTTAGCACGCCCCAATCCCCCAGCAATCCATAACCCGGACCAGCGTGGCCATCAATGGTATTCGTCTGCAAAACAATTTTGCTAAATAGGTCGACGTAGTTTGGTATGGCCGGGCACGTATTTCCTCTTGAACAACAGCTGATCGCTAGTGAGTCAAGTCAAATATCGAAAGTCAAACATACCGAAGGACCTTTGCCATAGTATTTCCTTTTTAGTGTTGGAATATGCCGTAGAATAAGTCAGGAACGTATTTTTTTCCTGGAAACAAAAAATGTTCATTTATTCTGTCGTTTGTTTCAGAAAGACGAAAAGCAGGAATAAATTAAATTCCTCAATCTGACGTCTTGAAATGTTTTGGTCTAAGAATAAGATCAACTTCTACGTCCAGTTGTTCAAGCTTTCCCTATGCACTGTCACACCCGTTGACGTATATATAGATTGGGAGACGCACTTCATAGGCTACTGTGTTGAAAGTTGAAATCATTTTTGGGGGACAAAACCAACATGAAAGGGGAATTTACGCCGAAAAAAGTAGCACTCCTGACCAAACAGCTACACTACTGACAATGCTGAAAAGAAACATCAGCTGCATTAAAGTATTAATATACTTACATGTTGGCTTCATATAAGTCAGCGTGACAACCAGGTCAATTGTGCCAACACAAAAATATCAATAGCTAAGTTTTGAGAATTGTTTCAGAGGCCAGCAACCATATGTCAAACAGCCTTCCCACACCTGCGAATTAATAAACGAATTTCCGCAAGTTATCATTTTCTTGAATATTAATTTTGATATAATTCCCCAAAAAAGTCATATTTTGCGAGCTTTTCTTCCTTTTCGATCTTAAGATATCTTGCAATAGCTATAGCTCAGATACGCAAATTAGTGGTGGCAGTGGCTTTGGTGCCTCCATTTTGATGAAAGCCTGGATGACACCACCCCAAGTCACAGCTCTGTGTCCTTGATCTCGTAACAGTAGCGCGTGCTGTATTGCGGAGTATTGTTGTTTGAGGGAGTTTGGTACGGCTTGCATAACAGGGACAGGTACGTATATTTATATGCATGGTTCAGTGCTTCGTCTGCATTTAATTGCCTTAAGTTTGGTTACGTGTCATACCCAAGTTGACCATTCTTCTTGGTGTTATTTTGTCGCACGTTGATGTGGCATTCGTAAGGCATTTCGACATGAAACCTGAGCAGTCAAGTTGAGGTCAGCCGGGGTTATTATATTCATAGGTGGATGCCGACCTACCTACATGGTTATTCATTTGATTCATGAAGCACTTGAGCTCTTATTGTAGATAAACATGACTGTATTGTAGGTGCCATAATAGGTATGTTACACCTGCCAACAGAAAAACAGTTTTCTTGAGTAGGCATGATATGCTTAAAAAGTATGTTTGATAAGGGAATGATATCCGATGAAGAAGTTCATGTATTTTTGTCTTGGCGGTATTTGTATTTTTTCTTTGGAATACCATGTTAATGAACATGATCCAGAAGATGTGACCACCAGGGTGGGAAACTTACTTTCCAGGTTTGGAGTCTGAGTGCAAACAGATTTCTTCTGGAGTACATTTTCATGGACATATTATTGTGTATGCATGAAATATATTTGGTGGTAACCGATGGGAAAACCATATGTCCCTAGTCAGTGCCCTACGTAATATGCATAAGTAATACACATCATCATTTTTTGTCATATCAAAGCATAGAAATAAAGTGAACAATGGATGGCACAGCAAGACAGGGAGTTGTGATGATCGGCTCAGCTTTGTCTCTCGTAACTCACAGGAGCAATGGGCTTTCCTTTCACTGTTGGTCTCAGTACAAGGCTAGCCAAATAGAAAACAAATAATTCACACTGCACCCTCAGCTCATAACACACCAACCTACATATGCAGCCAATTCCCTGTGCTGTACATACTCAACATACTTTCTCGCACACAACAGTCGGAAGCAATGACCATCCGCAAACAAGGTCTTGTGTTTGCAGTATGAAACTGTTAAACATGTGTTCAAAGTTGCTAATGGTTATGACATCAATTAATAGATACCTTCCATTGATTGGTTGAAATTGGTTGAAAGTCCTCTCTTAAAACAGTCAGTTTTTCCACTATAGGGTGGCTCGAAAACAGGTTTCTGGAGACACATCGTCCAAATTTGTATGGACGGGAGGCCACTATTCAGTGCACATGCACAAGGTTTGGCACTTTGTGGTCGGAATTTCCGCTGGTTGTGGTGTGGTATGTGCTCGGGTGTTGTCTGTGTGCTTGATGGTGCGAAAAGTGGCTAGTTTATTTGGTAATCATAAGTAGAATAACATGTATGGTGGATGTTTTATTCAATCTTGTATTAGTCTTTTAGTGGTATTTTTTTCCCTTCTGCATGTTTGTGTCAGAGTGCATGTTGAGCCCATTCTATCTAGTATGAATCCAGAGTGCAAAAATGTTTTAAGAGAAAAAATATTTTAAGAAGTGCTTTAATTCCCACCCTGGTGACCACTCATTCTCTCTGTAAATGCTTACCCCTCAGTTTATCATGGCAATCATTTGCTTCATTGCACTAGTTATGCCACACTGCTGTTCTTTGTCATGATAGTAAATTGTAATCTGTTATGTTTTCAGAATTTTGGACCAGAGTCTAGGAAGGGTATTTAGGCTGGCACCACTCCCTGAGTGATCCATAGTGAACTTGATGTTTGAGCATCACAAATTTCTAGGAATCCTACCAGAGCCTGCTTTACATAGGGCTCACTAGATTAGGATTAGAACTTAACATTAAACTGACCAACTCTGGCATTATTTTATGTTGCACCTCTGCATATCCCACCTCCACCAAGTATAACATTTCTAGGAACAGTTTCCACAGGGCCATGAATAACTCTTTGAGTTCATAGGAAGAAAACAAGCATCAACACAATCTGGACTTTTCTTTTGGAGAGGTTATTGTAGAAAATCACTATCTAGGCTTTTGTAGGAAGTGAAGGAAAACAAAAACCACCAGCACACTATAATTTCCAGGCATCAATGCACATGGCATGATCAGAATGCTGGCTTTTTTAACTCTGCCCTGCATGGATGAAAACATACTTTGTAGAGTAAAGGAAATAGTAAGGAAGTATGGCCTAAAAGCAAAAATAGTGTGAAAAAAGTGCAGGAAAAAGTGCACTTCCTTGATCCATTCAGCTTTCACTAAGCCTAGGTGCCCAGGAGGATAGTGCTGTCACACCTGTAGGTCAGGTTTCAATGGAGGCTGCACCCAAAAAACCATACAATGTGTTGCAAGCTGTGTTAGAGTACATACATAGTGGAAACAAAATGCTCAGTCTGACTCAGGTACAATGAGCCCATTCTGGACATGTTAAATCAAACAGCCTATACCACTTTTGGAGACCACTTCAGTAACCTAAAAAAAAACAGGTCACCATTCATTTATTCCTTTGGACCTTTGGATGAGATGGAAAAGACCATGTGGATTGCAAGATTGCTGAGTCATTGCTCATTAAGGAATACAAACCTGACCTAAGCTTAAACACAGCCTCTTGGCCAATATTATGATGCAATTAGTGGTTAGACATGCATCCACAGTGTGTATAATGTGCATATAAAGTATGCTATGGAGCCTCTGGAATAAAAAAAAACCTTTGTCTAGTTAGGCATGACATCAACATATATAATATATTATGACAGTGAGAATTTGGCCATTGGTTGGAATTGCTTTTTGTGGTTTGGCAAAGGGTTGTACCCAAATATAAACCAAGAACAAGTAACTTTTGACTGTTTTTTTTTCATCAAGTCATCAAGGGAAGGTCATCATAGGATATTGGTGAAATAATATGTTCTGCACCAGAGTGCTAAATTATTTATTTGACATTGTATATGAACAACCAGATTTTTGGGCAGAAAAAAGTTTGAATGTGGTTGTGAGATAATGTGACCACTAATTCCCATTGAGAATGCTTACTTTTTGGTTGGTAAGGAAAATAATACCATAGATGGCTTTAAGTGGAGGTATTTAATAAAGTATGATGCATTTAAGAGGGATAGCTCAATGTGACTAATTGCAGTCTAACATATCATGTTTTTACTATTTTCTTTTAAAATGGCAAACAACCCCCCCAAAAACAAAAAATCAGAAAAGCATTTCATTTTTTTAGATGTAAAATGTGGTCATGTTATTCTGTGAATGGCTTAGTCTCTAATAATGCCTTACTTTGCTCCCCTACTGACATTTGCATGAGAAATAAGCTTAACCAATTTAATGATGTCATCTTAATCCTGTTATTAAATGTATACACAGTGTGAAAATGAATTGTGTAAAATCTGTGATGTAGGATTGTGTGAAGCCCATGTATGTTGGATTGTGTACATGCCCTCACTTAAGTCAAAGGTTGGGCTTCGAATGTAAGAAAATCTGCATTACCACCATCATCTGAGCTACAAACACCACCTGTCATTTTGTAGTTCACACGTAAAAGCCATCTCCAAAGAAATTTGGTGCAAGATGGATGTTGCATGATTCTGGCACTGGCAGATCTGGAGGGATACTGGGGGCATTCTCCCCTTATATGTATATGATGCTACTCCAGGATGATTGAGTGCCAACCCCCTGCTCAAAAAGTTGTATGTGTATTGCAGCATTCAGAGCAGAAAAGCTGCTTAATACTGCACATTATATAAGCAGCCTTGAAGCAACTGCTCCTCAAATGTCAGTGCATTGCCAGTGCCACTGAGAGGTTTTGTCTGCCATCACCAAAGGCATGTTTGTACCTCATTTTCTGAAACAAGCCACTTTTAAGTGTTCTTTTACAATGCATCAAAATGATCCAGGTTGTAGTTATCAGACATTTATATTAGGTCACATTGTGGGCAAATATACATAATTCATTGCTGTCTGCAGTGACATTATAATTGATTTGTTACTATGAGCATGATCTCTTGGTGTCTAAAAATCCAATAAAGCTGAAGTAATTTTCCCCTCTGCTATGAAGTCTGACACGGCCATGATGTTTCACAGAGCTGCCACCCGATGGCGCTGGTGCAGAGCCTGTCGACGGGCGGCTCCATGTCTGCTGCTGGCGGCTCAGGTCTGGCGGGGCCGCCAGTGTCGCCACCGGCCGTCCCGACAGAGCAACAGCAGCAGCAGCAGCAGGAGGAGGACGAGCCAGTCATCGACATCGTCATCAACAATGTCGTCTCCAGCTTCAGCGTGTCGTGCCACCTGGACCTGAAGCACATCGCGCTACACGGCAGTAACGTCGAGTACCGCCGCGAGAACGGGGTACGTGACGGGCGCCGACGGCAAGATGGCTGCGTTCTGAGCAGTGTTCGAGTACCGCCGCGAGAACGGGGTACGTGTCGGGCGCCGACGGCAAGATGGCTGCGTTCTCAGCAGTGTTCGATTTTGGGTCTCAACCTGCAGCTGCAGTATTTTGTGAAGCAAAAATAGCAGGGGAGAGAACAATTTTGGAATGTATGTTTATTAATCTTATTACTGAAATTAATTATCCAACATATTTAGTTATATATTTAAAACAATTAAATAAAATTGATAGCTTATTTTTGTATAAAAGGCTTCACTCCAGAACACAAATACACCCTACATAATTTATCACATTCAAGTGAGGGCCACCACATAATGGAATGCTCTTTTGATTAGAGTAATTTTGGCCACTGAGAGTAGTTGTTTTGGGTACACTTGAACACTTTCACAGATCAGTTCATCAATAAACGACACCATTGAACGTGGAAATGGGAAAAATGAGAGGATGATGTTCTGGATGGCAAACACCCACTTCCATCCGTGGCCCCTTGTCGCACCAGTTCCACTGTGTGCCCGTCTGCTCTGTGCGTGTTTCTCGGCCGTCCGACTAACCACGATCCGACGTGCCAGATGGTGACCATGAAGCTGCGCAAGCCCTACACCACGGCGTCCATGTGGTCGTCGGGCAAAATCACGTGCACCGGCTCCACGTCCGAGGCGGAGGCCAAGGTGGCCGCCCGCCGCGTGGCGCGCTACCTGCAGAAGCAGCTCAGCTACCACACGCGCTTCAGGAACTTCCGCGTCGTCAACGTGCTCGGCACGTGCACCATGCCCTTCAGCATCAAGATCGCCGACTTCTCGCAGAAGTACCCGCGCATCGCTTGGTGAGGCATCCTGCGTGGCGTTCGGCAAGTAGCATATTGTAGGCATTTGTCCTGCGAAAGCGTTGTCGAGAAGCCGCGTGGCCTGATTACACATTACCGTCAACGATATGATGCCACAAGTGGATGATTGCAGTCCAAAGATGGTACGGCAAATGCTGTGCTTGATGCCATTACTTCCAGTCAGTGCCCATAGGTTCAAAGTTAAATATTGGGAAGAGTTGTGTGGCATAGGCAGTGTCTGTCCCACTACATTCTCCACCCAAGCATAACATTGAACTGTTCTTTAAGTTTCGATCGTTTCTTATGCCGACCGATTGCATCATGCAGATCCAATCGGTCAGCTTTGGGCAGGGCAACTTTCGGCAAACCGACAAATTCCCCTCCCCCAGTACCAAAATCATGATTAGTGTGCACAAGACTGCAAAATTGATGGCAGGTTCAGATCAGATTGCAGGTGTTGCAGATTGCTGGTTCAGATCAGGTTGCAGGTACTCATCCCTTTGATGCTGCCCAAAGACCACCCCACTATCATGTTTTCATGGCTGACTGTGAAAATAAGCATGTGGGACCCTGTTAGGCACACAAAAATTGTCCTATTTTTATCTATTATCATATCCTATTTTATGACAGGATAATATATATTATCTATTATCATATCATCACATTTTTAATATTTCTATTATTATCTATTAGCATGTCACTATTATCATATCCTAAGTATTTTCCTATTCCTTTCATGCTGTAGTTACTGAAACCTCATGGCGATCTTTAAATTTGTGATTTTCCTCCTCACGGAGGAATTTGCCCGATATTCGATACCTCTTTCAAAAGGACTGGGAATCCTGCCACCACCATTACCACCACCATCTAGCTATGGTGGATGACGTCGGATACAGCACCTTGTGTCACCCGGTCCTTGTCTAGTATGGCTTCATGGAGCTGGAAGAAAGCGTGCAGTGTTACACAATGTATGGCACCACTGGTGTGAATGTGAATTGTTACGGAATACTAGACACACATTTTCTGCATCCAAGTGTCAACTATCAGCAGCACTACCATTTGCGTCATCAGCTTGTGGTTGCGATAGCGGCCGCACGCGCCTGCGTTCGGCCGTGAAACGTGCCTGCGGGTCTGGAGCCACAGTTCCATTTACGAACCGGAGTGCCTGCATTTAATCTTGCTGAGCTGTGTCTCAACCAAGGCTGGCTGTATCTGACACTACTGGGTTGTGTTTTAGCCCAGACTGCCAGTAAATAGTCTTATTGGGCTGTGTCTTAGCCAATGCTGTCGGTATATCGCGCTACTGGGCTGTGTTTAGCCCAGACTGCCAGTAAATAGCATTATCAGGCTGTGTCTTAGCCAATGCTGCCGGTATATCGCGCCACTGGGATGTGCTTCAGCCCGTGCTGCTTGCATCTACTGTTACTGTGCTGTGTTTTGGTTCAGACTACCGGTATATAGTGCTACCAAGCTGTGTTTCAGCCATCAGCCAAGCTGCCTGTAGGCAGTGTTACCAGGCTGTTTCAACTATGTTCTGGCCTGTGTGTAGATGTTCCTATGTTGTGTTTCAGCTATTAGCTGGACTGCCCGTATATAACGTTTCTGGGCTGTGTTTCAGCTATGGGCCAGACTGCCTGTATATTACATTACTGGCCTGTATTTCAGCTATGCACCAGACTGTATATAATGCTACTGGGCTGCATTTCGACCCAGGCTGTCTGCATATAGCGCTGCTAGGCTGTGCTACCATGAGCCAGGCTGTCTGATGGTAGCATTATCAGGCTGTGTTTCAGCCATGACCTAGGCTGCATGTAGATGTCGTTGCTGTGCTCTGTTTCAGCTATTAGCCAGACTGTATCTAGTGTTGCTGTGCTGTGTTTGGCCCAGACTGCCTGTGTATAACGCCATTGGGCTGTGTTCCAGCTATGAGCCGGAGTTGCACCCGGGCGTCACGTACAGAGTCAACCACCTGAAGGCCACGCTCAAGGTGTTCTCCACGGGGAGCATTACAGTCACAGGTCAGTGAGTGGGCAACCCATTCCCTTTCAGCGCGCTGCCCGGTTTTTAGGAGTAACTTTTGACACCCGTCTTACTTACAAGGAACATGTCAAAGCACTTTGGGGAAATGTTTCACATCGGTAAACCTGCTGAAGATGGTTGCACGGACGTCCTATGGAGGAGACAGAAAAACCATGTTGCTGTTGTATCGTTCCCTCATCCGAGCAAAGCTGGACTATGCATGTTTTGTATATGACAGTGCATGTACAACAAGCAAACGCACACTGAACACTATACACCACATGTCCCTCCGCATTTTGACCAGCGCTTTTCGCACTTCGCCTTCTGTAAGCCTTCAGGCTGAAGTTCATGAACCGCCACTCTCGTTCAGACGTTAAATGCTCGGGATGCGCTACGCCTGCAAGCTGCGTCAATTCCCCGACCATCCAACATATGCGCACGTTTTCTCTCGTCGCCTAATCGCATCATTCTGTCGAGGACGCACTATGCATTCCATCCCCTTTTGCGTTAGGATGTGTAGGATCTTTGAGGACAGTGGGATTCGACTGCAGGGAATCATGCAGTCCAATTTTACGCAGACGCCACCATGGCAAGTGACCACTCCGAAAATAGACATGTCGCTTTCTTCGGTGAGGAAGGAGGATGCTACGCCACAATACCGTCTGTCACGTGCCCTGGAACACATAGCCTCATTCAAGGGATATGTCCCGATATATACAGACGGATCCAAGAATGATGCAGGTGTGGGCAGTACATTTGTTTCTAGATCTGTCAAGATCTTTTTCCCTACCTCCACATGCGACAGTCTACACATCGGAGCTGGTTGCCATCACGAAAGCCCTCCATTTTATCGAAGTAGGGCGGGAGACCTCGCATGTTATTTTTACTGATTCCCTCAGCAGTCTTTGGGCGCTAAGACAGTTTAACCCACCTGATCCCATTGTGCAAGATGTCTTTCGGCGTCTTTGACTCCTGGCTCAAGATGGAAAGGCTGCTGTCCTCTGTTGGATCCCGAGCCATGTCGGCATCGTGGGGAACGAAGCAGCGGATGCTGCTACGAAGAGAGCAGCTCAAGCCCCCTATATGCGATCTATGGCGCTCCCCGCGAGGGAATATGACCGTTCTATCACAACCTTTGTTTTTAAGAAATGGCAGTCTAACTGGAATATACTGCAGGAAAATAAACTGCGAGCGATCAAGCCATGTCTTGGAGAATGGCCCTCGTCTTACCTCTCTCCCTAGGACGAGGCGGGATGAGGTCGTGCTCTGCCGCCTCAGGCTAGGGCACACCCACCCAACGCACCACCACCTGCTCTGTGGGGAGGACAGGCCATGCTGCCCTCGATGTCACACACCACTGTCGGTACGACACGTTCTGATATCCTGTCCCCTACTCGCCGATTCTCGAAGAAGCCTTCTTGGATTTACGCAGCCGCCGTCACTCCGCGAACTCCTGGGTGACCATTCGCGCGCGGTAACTTCGGGACAACTGTTTCGCTTTTTATCGGATGTTGCATTCAAAACGATTTACACACCTTACTAAGGTGTAACACTATACGCTCGGATGGGCGCTACATGACCAATGTAGTCGATGCGCCCTAAAGCCCTAATAACTAACTATACGCTCGGAACCATGGCATGTCGCTCCAACTGATTTTCGCTTACACCTGCTCTTGCTGTTTCACCGTTTCACTGATGCTACTCCCGTTTCACTGTTTCACTGATGTGTGCTCGCGCTTGCTCTCTCTGTTTCACTGATGTTACTCCCGTTTCACTGTTCCACTGATATTTCCTCGAGCTTGCTCTTTCTGTTCCACTACTTCCCGATGTTATTCCCGTTTCACTGTTTCACTGATGTTTGCTTGCGCTTGCTCTTTTTCTTTCACTTTCACTGATTTTCTTTCACTGTTTCACTGTTACTCCCGTTTCACTGAATATTGCCGTATTCTGAATGTTTGTGTACTACTGTTGGCACCAATTATCCTAAGCTGTCAATCTAACATTGTTATGGGCGCTGTATGACCGAAGCAGTCGATGCACCCCTAAGCCAAAATAACCAACCAACCAACCAATGTGTCGCTAGCGATATGGCTGGAGTATGTATTTTAACCACCTGTATTCTAATCACCAGTGTGACCACCGACCCTGAATGACACTGCCGACGTTGTGTAGCACCGCTGCGTGCCGGTGACTGTGTGACCGTCCTCTCTGCAGCACCGTCAGTGTCATCAGTACAACAGGCGATAGAGCACATATTCCCGCTGGTGTACGAGTTCCGCAAGGACAAGACGGCGGCGGACGCGGCGGCGGCGGCGGCGCGCGCCCGCTCGCTGCGCGCCGACTCTGAGTTGGACTCGTCCAGCGAGGACGATTGACGACTGTCGCGGCCGCCACCTAGCGCGACCAAAGAGGCGCCGCGGGCCGTCGGCGCGTCGGCCCGGGTGCTGCTAGTCAGAGTGGCGGCCGGCCGCGTACCGCGCGGCGGGCCCGAGCCGCGACTGCGGCCAGAGTGGGCCGCCGCCGCCGCCGCCGCCGGGGTGCCCGGCCGGACCGGCCGACACGTGCTCTCGTGTAGCGCGACTCACCAAGTGGCCTGACGCGCGCCGTGCGCTCCGTTTTGTACTTTGTGATAAGGTGGGCGCGCGACGGGTGGCGGCCGTTACCGCTGGCGCGCGCAGCGTCCGGCGCCGGGTCGTTCACTCGGCGCCGTCGCCTGCCGGCCGCTGCCGGCGGTCTGCGCTCGGCCAGCGCGCGCCACAGCAGCGCAGGTGCCGTGCCCAGTCGTGCCAGGCCAGTGACGTGGCCGGCAGCTCAGCCACACCCGCCGGCGCAGGCGTAGGCGCCGCCACCAGCGGCCGCTGGCCTCCATACGGCCGACCTCGCCCGCCCAGAACGGCAGCTCGGCCCGTCCAGTTCCTCGTGTCCGCTCAGGCGCCGGCCGGCGGCCAGTGTTCTGACTCGACGCCGACGTGGAGGCGGCTCCGCGCCGACGTCAGCACATTTTCTGTTTATTCGCGGCGCGCGACGCCCAGGCTGCGTGTACTTAAGCGCGCTGCGACGGCTGTGCGATTGTATCCCTCCTGTGTTGATATTCGTTGTGCGCGCCCTGGCACCCGACTCATGGCTGTCAGACTGCGTCGGCTCCGTTGAGGGCAGGCGAGCTCGCGTGTTGAAATCCAAGTTGTATCGTTGCGTGCGAAGGGGCGTTCTGTGTTGCCCGGTATGAGCCAGGCTCGACGAGATGGCGAGACACGACGTGACGTTGTTGGCAATACACTCGTACCTTACCAGAGCCGCGTGCGGGAGTTCTCGGGTGAACGAGAGATTCGTGGAGAATCGGTCGACCATTATGGAACTGTGTGTTGCAGACGGGCGTATCCACTATCGGTGGGAGGGGGCATTTAATAAATACACGATTTCGAAATGTTAAATATTTCGACAGCTAACATTAGTAGTCCGCTTAAGACATTTATCCAATAAATTTGTTACAATTTTTTTTTAAAGAAGCAATTTTAGTGCAACACTTCGTCAGACAGCGACCTCTGGGAGGGGGTACACTTTCGGTGTCCCCTTTATGTAACCAAGTCCTCGTGCACCCATCGCCGCTCGCTATCTTTGCTGGGGCTCGTGTCGCCATCTCGGCTGACATCGATCGCCAGACTGCCGTCCTGCTGTCCGCTGGTGCACTGTGTCGGAGCTCTGAAGAGCAGATGGTCCTGCGCGAGGGTGGGTACTGGGGACTGTCGGAACTGAAGAGCAGGTCGTCAAGCGCGGGGACGAGTGTTGCTGACCGTCGGGGCCCTGAAGATCGCCTAGCGCAGGCAGATCAAGTGTTGTCGACTGTCGGAGCTTAGAAGAGCAGATCGTCCAGTGCGGGCAGATCAGCTGCTGTTGACCGTCGGAGCTCTGAAGAGCAGATGGTCCAGCGCAGAAGCGTGGGTCGCCGGCCGTCGGAGCTATGAAGAGCAGATGGTCCAGCGCGGGGACGAGTGTTGCCGACCGACCAGGCCGCCTAGCGGTGGCCGCGGCGACAGGTGCGGGACGGCCCGCGGCGCCTGGTGAAACTGCGGCGCCCGTCGGACCAGTCCGGTTCGAGAAGGGCTCCGCGCCACGACGGGGCAACACTGGGCTGGCTCGGACACAAACCGGCTGGATATTGGTTTTGCGACACATCGACCGTCGACTCATGTAGCGTCGCCAATCTCTCACGCAAGTTGGTCGCGGGCGAATAGTAGCGACGGGTGAGACTCGAACCCACAGCCTTTCGGTTGTGAGACGGGACACCCACCCCTAGACTACATTTATCCGGACACGAACCGTACACAGTGCTGCGCAGTACGCGCGTCGACGACACTGCACCGTGCACCGGCACGTTCCGGCCGGACATTAGTGCACGAGGCTGGGCCACCAAGCCACAAAACAACGCGTCAATCAACCAAACGTTCGGCCATTAGTGTGCACCTGGCGGCTCGCGAGCATGCTACTCACCACATAGGCAGCTCGGCAGGCGCCGTCTGCTGTAGCCGACGCACGTCGGGTGCCGGTACCATTATCGGCTCACGACGCTCAGAACGCCTGAGCGGCATTTCGAGACAGTTTGGTCTTCGCCTGCACATCGCACCCGGTCCGGTTGAAGCAGCAGGCCACGGTGCCAAAGTGCGCAGTGTGCAGTGCAAGCGCGTTGCAAGCGCGTCTGGTGACTACTCTGCCCAGCGTGTAGTCAGACGGAGCATGGGCGCTGCATGACCGATGTAGTCGACGCGCCCCTAAACTCAAATAACTAACTAGTCAGCTGGAGCAGGCACTCGTAAAAAATACTTTATTCGATGATATTGCACAAATCAAGTCAACAATCAACAATCACGGATCGCCATCCCTGAACGGTACAGAACGACTTGAGGCAGAATCGCCCACACGTGCCGCACACATCGGCTCCCACGTGCCGGGTCTAGCTTCACGTGACGTCCGGCGTCTTGCGACACTTGCGACGTCACTTTGACGTGGATATCCGCCGACCCTGCAGTCACCGCACGCAGACTGAACCGAAGTGACGTCATTTCAGCAGTGAAAAATCGGTGCGCTATAAATAAGTGCTACCAAGTAACGCCCCGGGGGTGATGACCACAATCAACCTCCCCGCCAAGAAGTTCGCGGGACGTGGAAGACCGCAGCTCTAATGAAACAGCGCATTTATACCACGCGTCTTGATAGCACGCATCACATTCCCAGAAAGGAAATAACGTGCTGATGGGAAACGATAAGAGAAAGCTGGTGAGCAATTCCGCCGTACACTACTAATCACTGCAAACAGTTTCCATCCGAACCAGAAGAGGTTCCAATCCCGAAAATCTGCACATATTTGTCACTAAGCTTCTACGATAAGCAAACGACCATGACAGTCCACGATCAGTGTAATGCCGCGATTGGCGAAATATTACAGAAGCCGTCAGACATTTTAAATAGCATCTTTAAATAGCATACATAACCGGCTATCACATACGTCATGACATGGACATGTTCCCCATACACATTGGCCTCATAAGACACTGAGTGTTAAGCTAAGATAGCGCAACGATCAACAATTCCTGCAAATGGCATGCCTGGTAGCCACCTTCAGCGACACTCTTATGCCCACGACCGGAGAAGCCTCCCAGGCTCGCCTCGTCCGATACTTCAAGCCATCCAATCCAATGTTCTGGAAACTGCGCCAAGCGTGCGGGCCGGGTGGCCCCGAAAGGTATCTGGAACCAGCACCCAGTGCACATCGTGTCAGCTGTAAGGATCCGTCGCAGCTGATCGGATGCCATTCAGCTTCGGCTGAAATTCGCCCGCGCGTGACATTCTGTCACCGTGTCCCGATACGGTAGCCACCGCAGAGGTCGAGTGGTGCTGTCACGGAGACTTCACGCAGTCTCTCGAGACGGGCGCACATGCGGCTCGGCGCTCAACCATCGCGTCGAACGAAAGCCGCCTCCTTCGCATGTCATCCCCCACCTGCCTGGAGGTCCTTCCTTTTTTTCTCCACGCAACATCAGGGAATGCAGAATGGGCAAATCTTTGGTCAGCCGACACAGCGTGGAAAATCCATTCGAGTGCAATGAAATGCGCGAGGAGAAAACGAGGAATGGCACGCAAAGTAGCCTACGGCATCGCATGTGATTATTAATGCCGATGAAGAATCGTGAACGGGATGTGCACGATTCATTGGTTGGATTAAATACTTGCAATGTATACTACTGATCCTTGGTAAATCATATCAATTAATAAGCCTAAAGACCTGGTCCCGCTGAACAATTCACTGTCATTGTTCTATTCAGGAGCATAAATGAGACTAGCATTGTGGAATTCGGTGGCTATTGGCTTTACAAGTCGATTGAGTCATGCAGCGTCGCCAAACTCGCATTGTGGAATTCCACAAAATATCAAATTAATATGCCATGCATGCTAACGGAACAAGAAACCGGAATGGAATATAAATACTGTTTTCCATACAACAAAGCAGAAAGACGGCAATAAAACACAGCAACTAATAACACCAAAAGTAAATCACTACCCCAAGTAGCGAACCCGTGTAACTACCGAGAACAATATTACAGATTTTGGAACTTGTCAATATCGACTTGTCAATCCCCAAAAGACATCAGCGGGGGCCATGGCTCCACTTGCCCCCACCCACCGTGCGGTGGTGTGAGTCTAGCGTCAAGGTGGCAGCGGTTCGGTGAGTGGCTTCTCCAGTCACGACGCACCGTCTGCCGGTGCAGCTCTTACCGTCATGGTATACCCCCATCAGGCTCCGTTGTGGAGCCTGGTGTGGGTATACCACGACGGTGATGTGGGCTCACACACCAATCACAGCACGCATAGACCGGTCGCGGTACTCACACTCAGACCAAAGCACAGACTGGTCACAGTACTCGAAGTCCGATCACGGCACTCAGTTTGGTCACAGCACACACAGACCTGTCACGGCACTCACACTCAGACCACAGCACAGACCGGTCACGGTACTCAGTTTGGTCACAGCACACACAGACCGGTCACGGCACACATAGACCGATCACAGCACACATACGCCGGTAACAGTAAGCATAGATCGGCCAGTTCTCACCATGCAGCACATATAAATCGGCACAGCATACACAAACCAACTGGACACCAGGGCCATATGAATGACACACCCTCCTTTGGTAGCATAGTGACACATATGTTGACGCTGAATACTTGTTGGCATAAACTACTGCCAAAATGGCCGATGGCCGATTCGCCTTGCCGCTAGCTGCACTACTCCACGCCAGGGCCGGACCCGCTCCCCTTCCGCCGGGACCTGTGCCGTGAGCCGGCCTGGGTCGTGACGTCCAGCTGCTTGGTGAGCAGGTCAACAGGCGGCGTCACAGCTGACGGGATCGGGTCACGTGACGGGTCGCGTCTTCCGCGGCGGAGGTCACCGGCGCAAACCGAGGCCGCACGCAGACGGATCCGCAGACGGGGCCGCAGGCGGGGTGGCGACACGCCAGCAAAGGCGGGAAGGCATCTGAGGCCACATCCGATCGACACACGAAGCTACCTCTGAATGGAGATCGGAGGAAACGCCGGCTGGCACACGAGCAAACAGCCGGCCGACATCTGAAACTATCCAACTGATATCTGAGGTCGCCTCTGATCCGCATGAGGCCGTCTCTGACTAATATTTGATGTCACCTTCGACAGAAAGCTGAAGCTACCTTTGATGCCAGCTCCTACCGACATCTGAGACCGTCTCCGAATGATATCTCATGACATCGTATCACCTCCGACCGAAATCTAAGATCAGCTATGGCCGATATCAGACACCACTTCTGACCGTCTTCCCAGACCGGATCTGACAGACATGAGACACCACCTGAAGCCGTCACCTGAAGCCGTCTGTCGACCATCGCTGACAGACGTCAGCTCTGCAGACCGACGCTGATATGCGCTCTGAGCCGGAATCCACGCATCACCGGATCCACTTCACGCGATGACGGATGAATGCATCACGGATCCACCTCACGCATCACGGCGATGCACTCGCGCGGTATCCACTTCACGCGGCATCACCGGACCCACTTCACGCGGTGACGGATGAACGCATCACGGATCCACCTCATGCGTGACGGTGATCCACTCGCGCGGCATCAGCGACGCGGCGGCGCGGCCGGCGGAAGACCGACACGGCATCACGCGCCGTTCCGGCCCGGCTCGCCCTCGTCCTCGTCCGCGGCGCCGTCGATCAGCGAGGCCGACTGCTCGTCCATGGACGGGTCGCGCCTGTGTGCAGAGGTGCGGTCACCGGCTGGACACGTCAGGTGAGGCGGTCACGCACGCTCACACTTCTCTCCAGCAGGCGCTCCAATTCCAATTCTCGAACGAGGGCGCGCCAGGCTACTTTCGGTAACGAGTGGACGTGTGCAGGGGGGGGGTGTCTGGCTCAGAGAGCCGCTGCCGGGCAGACATGCCCACACATCCGCCAGCAGGTGCTGGTGCTGGTGCTGTGGCCGCCGGCGGTTCTCACCTGACGTCTGGTGCGGACTGACCTGGCAGGTAATTGTCTGACTGAAACTGACCTGACACTGATGGGGCTGACCTGACACTGACGGGTCTGACCTGACAGCTGACGGGATACCGAGTGGAAAGTAAGGCGATTTGCATGGGTTCTATCTCTGAAAGCGGGCTCGCACTCTAAGTTGGAACTGCATACAATGAGTTCATATCCCATCAGACAGGTAACTGTAGGATGAGTGAGTGCACATAAAATGTACAAACTGCATGCACAAATGCTATTCTACTCACTATTTCATTCGCCCAATATTCCTAACAATCAGCCACAAATCGTACGCCCCGTCAGATGGCAACAAAACGCGCATGCGCAACGATTTGTCTTCAGGCTCGTACATACGCCTCCAATGTCTCTAAAACTAATGTCCGAGCCACCTGTACACCGGACAATACCGGCCTTTGTCACAGGTCCTCCCTGGAGCCGCGGCAGATCACTCGCGGTACCAGCTGCGTACCGCTCAGTACCAACAAACGCACCTGAGGGGAGGGACCGGAGTCCGCCCATCCCCCTGTTTTGTCCGACTAAATATCACTAACGGGCAGGGTTATTAGAATGAAGTATTGTGGCAGCGCTGCAAACTGGTAAGTGCATCCTATGGACAAAAAAAGAAATCCATTGATAAAGGCAGGAATGGGAAGGGTGCAAAGTAGACCGACCGGCCGCCGGTCCGCCACCGATCGTTCAACGCCATCAAGGTACCGCCGGTGTGGCGCGCCGGCCAATTGGTCAGCCTTATTTGACCCTGAACGACACATTATTGGGAGGAAACCGCGTCTCAACCACCTCCAGTTCCCGTTATGTGAGAGGTGTGCGTATTGCTGTTGTGTTCTGGTGTTGCTTTGTTCTGAAATCTAGCCAATTATCACAATTGGCTGTAAAGTATCACTTCAATTGCTTCGTCAACTGCAGGAAGCACCACGACGAACACATCGTGGCACGCGCACCAGGCGCTGGCCGGCGGTGCACGCGTGGTGTCCGAACTGGTACGTGTTCAGGACGTAATTACGCGATTGATTGTTTGTTGTGTTTGCTTACCGTGAGTAGTCTACCGCAACTCCAGCGATAATCTGTGACACAGGCGGGTATTTTTCGGTATACAGGTGGCGCTGACATTGGTTTCTAGAGACGTAGGTCAATGGTGGTGGTGGATTGGAGTTTGGAGCGCGTCGACATCTAGGGTCATTTTGCGCCCAGACGTAGGTCGGAGTTGAAGGAGAAATAATGATGTGTTTGACATACGCACCTAGTCGTGTACCGGCAGCTGCGGCCAACCGTGCCGGCGCCGGCACGCTCCATCCGTCGAGCATTGTCTCCAGATGGAAACTGGAATTAGCATGGGCTTCAACGACACTGGCAGCTGCGGTCGAAAGTGGTGCACGATGCAAAATTACCACCTTCCGAAAATGTGCTCCGGCTCAGAGACAGAGAGTGCTCCCCGACTACGAATTTGGACAGTAGGTTCCAGAGTTAGATTGGTTTTAGTATCCTGGATTTGGTGATACAAGCTTACGGACATGCCAGGTCGGTTAATGATATTTGTTCTGACATCACAATCTATCTGTTCGCTTTCCACTCAGCTTTGGGCACGTTAGCAACCACCAAAGTGCCTCAGTTTTGGCAACGTCAGCAAAAGCAACGTGTCTCAGCGTTCGGCACGTCATCAACCACCAAGTGTCTGAACTTTGGGCGCGTTAGCAACCAACACCGTGCTTCCAGTCATTTTCCAACCCCATGTGTCTTTTGGCGAAGGAAGGCGTGGAAGGAGTGATTTTTAGGCGTGCTAGACCATAAAGGTCATTTGCGTCGCCTTAGGAAGGCGTGGACAATTTATCGCAGACGTTCTGGCCGCCGTCACTCCCGGACCAGTACGCTCTCTACCGACCTGGTGGCCGGCCGGCAGCAGCGGCGGCAGCAGCGGCGCGCCAGCAGGCGCAGCACGTCGCCGACCGGGTCCCAGTTGTCGTAGTGCGCCAGCAGCGTGACCAGCAGCGACGCCGCCACGATCGGCACGGCGCCCAGGTAGAACGGCAGCCGGTAGTGCACGTCTCGCACCGCCACGTCGGCCAGCATCGTCAGCGGGATGGTGACCGACAGCGACAGCGTGGCGATCAGCGACGACGTCAGCAGGCAACCCCTGACGAGCAGAGACGACGTCATTAGGCATCCCCTGACGGCCAGACGTCAGCAGGCAGCCCTTGACGGCCACAGACATCAGCAGGCAGCCCCTGACGATTAGAGAATACATCAGCAGGAGGATAACGTAACGTCAGCAGGCAGCCCTGCCGATCAGAGACGTCAGCAGACAGGCCCTTACGATCACAGATGACGTCAGCAAACAACACCTGGCGATCACAGACAACGCCAGCAGATAGGCCTTGATGAAAATGGTGGCGCAGAGATTGCACTTCCATGGACAGACACCTCTATTCGTTAGCACGTTGGCGCATAGCGAAGCCACAGGCCGCTGACAACGGGTACATGACACCCACCCGACCGCAGGGGAGCAGCGGTGTCTGCTCATATCAGTCGGATGGCAGTCAATCCCCCCGCAGATATCTGAATGGTCAGCACACTCAACGCCCCAGCAAGCATGGGCAACAAGAAATAATCTCCGTGAATGTCGGCGACGCTCTGATGGACGCAGCTAATTGCCACCGTTAGTGCATGCTGTACCAACTAGCTTATCACTCACTCACAGTAACTGTTGGCACCCGGCTCATCTGGAAGCATGCGATACGTCAGGCCTGACACAACTATGGCGCGCCAGAAAAACCGGACCGTCTGTCGCCGATGCGCCTCTTCACGGCTGACGCAGCCGGCACTGACCACATCCACAGCAGCTCAGCCAGCACGGTGCCCAGCAGGCCGTTGGCCAGCAGGATCATCCACTGCTGGCGGTTGGGCGGCTGGAACGGCTCGTAGCCGGCATAGTGAGCCACCACCAGGCCGGGCCAGAACAGCAGCAGCGTGAACACGCCCACAAACCCTGCCGCAGGGGGCGCATCAGCAGCGTGAACACGCCCATAGACTCTGCCGCGGTGGGGCGTGCCAGTGGCGTGAACACGCCCACAAACCCTGCCGCAGCGGGGCGCATCAGCAGCGTGAACACGCCCATAGACTCTGCCGCGGTGAGGCGTGTCAACAGCATGAACACGCCCATAGACTCTGCCGCGGTGGGGCGTGCCAGTGGCGTGAACACGCCCACAAACCCTGCCGCAGCGGGGCGCATCAGCAGCGTGAACACGCCCATAGACACTGCCGCAGTGAGGCGTGTCAGCAGCATGAACACGCCCATAGACTCTGCCACAGTGGGGCGTATTAGTGGCGTGAACACGCCCACAAACCCTGCCGCAGCGGGGCGCATCAGCAGCGTGTGGGGCAGGCATAGTCGGCCTAGTGCGCCCGTCTCGGAAGCAATACAAACACCTCGTGAAAGCCTGTGTTAATCGCAATTCGCAGTAGTTGTCCGGTGGAGACCTTGTCTTCTGGGCACATTTTAGCCTAAGTAAAGGTAATACACATATGTCCGCTGACGCTCTAAAATGAATCACACTTGACAACTCCACCTAGTAGGTGCATTCCCTTCACAACGCACACATCACCTACACAGTTTCAGGCTGGCCAAATTCAACATCAACACAACGAAACTAACGGGATATTCCAACCATTACAAATCAATGCTTCTCACCATCCATCGGCCAGCCAAAAACAGCGGCGGGCCGCCGCCGGACGACACACTCACCGAAGAACATGGGCAGGTCCAGTTTGTCCTCGTGGTCCACCCTGGCCCTCAGCAGCACGATGTACGCGGCGTACAGGAAGGCGCCGGCCAGCGCCCATAGCGCACCAGCCTGGATGTGGAGCGGACCGCTGACTGCTGACAGACTGACCGCCACCTGACGGACGGGATATGAACTATCACCGCCGGCCGAGCTGTGGCACTGACCGCCACCTGACGGACGGGACGCGAACTATCACCGCCGACCGAGCCGTGGCACTGACCGCCACCTGACGGAGGGTATGAACTATCACCGCGGCCGAGCTGTGGCACTGACCGCCACCTGACGGACGGGACGTGAACTATCACCGCCGAGCCGTGGCACTGACCGCCGACGGACGGAGACGAACTACCCCGCCCGCCGTGGCACTGACCGCCACCTGACGGACGGGACGCGAACTATCACCGCCGGCCTGGACGCCGTATGACGCCACCTGACGGAGGGGATATGAACTATCACCGCCGACCGAGCCGTGGCACGACCGCCACCTGACAGGAGATAGGGGGGGGGGGGCGGACTAGCGGGGTTACCGCCGGCCTGGATGCTGAAGGACCGCTAAATACTGACCTGACCGCCACCTGACGGCGTCGAGTGTTGCCCCCTAAATAATCGTAACCACGCGATCACGACACTCCAGTTCTGCCCCCTAAAGTGGCCATAAGCACGCGATCACTACTCTCTCGAGTTACGCCCGCTAAAGTGACCGTGACCACGCGATCACCACTCTCTCCAATTCTGCCACCGAAAGTGACCATAACCACCCGATCACCACTCTCCAGTTCTGCCTCCTAAAGTGACTACACGATCACATCCTCCACCGATAGTGGTTTGAGAGCCGACACCGCGCCTGCGACGCACAACTCCCGGGGCCCGCATTGTGCCCTCGCTTGGCCAGCGCTCCCAGTGGCTCCCTACACTGCAAGCCAATTAGTAGTTTGGACTAAAAACGACCACCTTGGCCGCACCGTGTCCAAGTTCCGGTCGCCCGTACACACGGCGATTGTACGCACTGGACACACTGGGCATGTGCAGTTAGTTAGTCACTAGAGTTTCAGGGCGCATCCACTCGGGACACGTGCAGACACACCGCAGGCATACTACGCGGGCTCGCCGGCCGGCCGCGCTGACCTCAGCAATGACCCGAACGGCGCCGTACGCACCACTCCGGCCATGTTGTAATGTACGCACCACTCCGGCCATGTTGTCACGTACGCACCACTCCGGCCATGTTGCCATGTACGCACCACTCCGGCTATGTTGTCACGTACGCACCACTCCGGCCATGTTGTCACGTACGCACCACTCCGGCCATGTTGTAATGTACGCACCACTCCGGCCATGTTGTAATGTACGCACCACTCCGGCCATGCTGCCATGCACGCACCACTCCGGCCATATTGCCATGTACGCACCACTCCGGCCATGTTGCCACGTACGCACCACACCGGCCATGTTGCCATGTACGCACCACTCCGGCCATGTTGCCACGTACGCACCACACCGGCCATGTTGCCATGTACGCACCACACCGTCATGTTGTCACGTACGCACCACACCGGCCATGTTGCCATGTACGCACCACACCGTCATGTCACGTACGCACCACACCGGCCATGTTGCCATGTACGCACCACTCCGGCCATGTTGCCATGTACGCACCACACAGTCATGTTGTCACGTACGCACCACACCGGCCATGTTGCCACGTACGCACCACTCCGGCCATGTTGCCACGTACGCACCACACCGGCTATGCTGTCATGTACGCACCACACCGGCCATGTTGCCACGTACGCACCACTCCGGCCATGTTGCCATGTGCGCACCACACCGGCCATGTTGCCATGTACGCACCACTCCGGCCATGTTGCCATGTACGCACCACCCCGGCCATGTTGCCATGTACGCACGACACCATCATGTTGTCACGTACGCACCACACCGGCCATGTTGCCATGTACGCACCACACCGGCCATGTTGCCATGTACGCACCACTCCGGCCATGCTGCCATGCACGCATCACACCGGCCATGTTGCCATGTACGCACCACTCCGGCCATGTTGTAATGTACGCACCACTCCGGCCATGCTGCCATGCACGCATCACACCGGCCATGTTGCCGGTGTGATGCGTGTACTTGGCCATGTACATGTTGCCATGTACGCACCACTCCGGCCATGTTGCCATGTACGCACCACACCGGTCATGTTGCCATGTACGCACCACTCCGGCCATGTTACCATGTACGCACCACACCGGCCATGTTGTCATGTACGCACCACTCCGGCCATGTTGACGACGGTGGCCAGCAGCTTGGAGAGCGTGAACCGGTCGCCCGGCGTGGAGGGGAACACCGCCGCCAGCAGCAGCGTGAACAGGCCCGACGTCGAGCTCAGCATGTTGACGTAGCCCGCCTCGGAGTAGCTCAGCGCTAGCTGGTAGCTGTACTGGCCCAGCACGAACTGCGGCACGCCCCCAACACGTCAGTGGCTGGAGTAGGGGGGGGGGGGTGCCGACTTGGGGCACTGCCCAACAAGCACCGATCGGCAGAGGTAACGATAGCGCCGTACTGGGCCAGTATAGACTGAAGAACGCCCAGAGCTCGTCAATGGCGTGCTGTACAGCTGCTGCACTGACACATCGCATTGCCACCGGTCATCAGAGGTAGCGGTAGCGCCGTACTGGGCCAGTATAGATTGGAACACGCACTGGACGTCAATAGCAACAATAGCTGTAATGCCAGCATCAACCGTAACATACACAACATACCAGCACGTCAATACTCGGTCAATAGATTGTAAACAGTCGGCGTCCTGTGGCAGCTTATAGCCGAGCTGAAAATAACGCCTAATCACAGCCTCAGCCGCTAATTCGCTTGCGGACGATGCGAAAATACCGCTGCATGCGTCACACTAATATCACATCCAGTTGTTCTTTTGATAGTTTATGGTAATGTATTGTCAGGAATACTTCCGAACGGCGCGTACATTGCACAATGCGCACGCACTAGAACTTCAGCACATTGGCCATCTTTTGAGCACATTTTGCCCACAATTTTGCAATAATTTCGCTTGGACAATGCTGTCTAGCTGCTATTTTACTTCTTTGGACATAACGACCCCGAGGGAGGCACGCCATTGAGCCCTAGTAACTAAGCAACCAGCAATATTTCATCTATTACTATTCGATACAGCACCGTACTGCATGCGGAAACACAAAGGAAAACAACAGCAAAGGTCACTGATTATGGCAGTTGGATGGTTGGTTATCGGCTTTATGACACATTGACCCTTGAGTCATGTAGCGTCGCCGACCTCTCACGCCGATTGGTCGCGATCGAATAGTACCGATAGGTGATACTCGAACCCACAATCTTCCGATTATGAGACGAGCAACTTACCTCTAGACCACTCGTCCCCCTGATTATGGCAGTTATTGTCACAAGCATGCAAGAACTTCTATGGCCGTCCAACAACTTCGGTTAGTTAGTTATTTGGGCTTAGGGGCGCTTCCATTGCTTCGGTCATACAGCGCCCATTCCAACAACTTCTGAATAGGCGTGATGTTCAACTGGCAACTACGCGCGTTGACAACAAACCCAATTACTGTTAATTTTTGTTTGTGTTCTCTTCTTGTCAATCTAGTCACCCCAGTGCTTGAAAGCGACCAACTAACAAATATGGGGCATCGAGACGTTCGATGCTGCTGGATCCTGGGCGGATAAATACCCGCGTGATGTTACGGCGGCAGTGCCCACCAACGCAACCAACAGCCAACCAGTATCAATAGCACAAAACGCCCATGAACAGAGCCGCATATCGCATACCAAGACTTGGTGTCCTGAAACTCTGAAACTTGGGTGGAAACCCATACTTAGTTTTCAACATCACTTTTTCTTTTTGACATCATGAAGTGTCATATTTTATATCATGCTACAGGTTCAGTGATATTTGAGTCTTCAAAAGCTGTGTGGCTTTTGGCAGCGGAACGGCCGGTTGGGAAAGGCAGCAGATACACTACTGACAGCACTATTATCAAACCATCAACACATGTTTTGGAAAGTAACTCATCAATAGGCAATATCCAAATACACATTCCATTCAAGATCCGCCGGTTGTTATGACATCAACCCTACTCCCCATCCACTATGCAGAAGAAAAAAAAACATTTTCAGGACATTGCCGAGACTAATCTCAACACCCAGCATGCGGTCGAGTCACAGCTGCTGCCACCTGCCGCCACTCACGGGAAGTACAAACTGCAGCGCGAGCAGCGCCACCTGGCCGGGCCGTAGGCGGGCGGCCGAGCGGAGCGCCTCCCGGCGCAGCTGCAGACTGGCGCCGTACGAGAGGCGCGCGAACAGCGCCTGGCCGGCGTCGCGCTCCGACAGCTGGCGCACCTGGCGCCGACACCACGTGTCAGTGTCGGCCGGCAGCGCCGGTCAGTGTCGGCCGCCAGGCCGCCGACAGTCGACTGCCGGCGCGCAGCGTGCTCGCGTGCGCCCACGATGTTGCTTGGGATCGGGTGACGGACCGTGGCTTTACGACGCACTCAGCAGCTGAGGCCACATGGCGTCGCCCGCCTCTCACCCTGGCAGGAAGGGCGGGCATCGCGGGGAATCGAGCCCCGTACCTCTGGCTTACCAGACGCCCAGCGTAACCACCGACGCCCCGGGATCGAGTGATGAATTGACGGTTTGGATTTAAGGGCGCGCTGACTACAGGGCCACTTGGCGCACATTTGGGATCAGGTGGAGACTGTCCAGTTCGGGCAGGAACAAGTCCAGGGGTTTCCACCAGCAGCCCTTACTGACACAGTCATGAAATACAACTTCGCCTGAGTACCGGCACTGGCGTCGTTAGCGCTGAGCTCAGGTAGATCATGAGACCCTTTGGAGGCTAGGCTAAATCCTGGACGTTTAGTGTCACGTGCCACCAGAGCGATCATAAACTTGTGATGCATGACTTTCCTATTTTCTCACCAGCAACTCGATGCCAAGCGACAGCCGGCCTTCAAACCACCACTTTGCAACATACTGTGGGAGTTTATGGACAACAAACAAATAAACAGAGCGTAGCACACATCACCGTGCACTTGCATCACCCAACAACATTAGCTCTTCCAGGCCCACAGCGACACCGTTGGCCGCCCGCCGCGACGACCACTGACCTCACCGACGACGACCACTGACCTCTCCGCCGACGATCACTGACCTCACCACCAACGACCACTGACCTCACCGCTGACGACCACTGACCTCACCGCCGACGACCACTGACCTCCATGACCCGACTGAAGCGCACTGATCTGCGACCGTTGCGCTCGGCCGGCTGGTCCTCGCTGTCCGTGCCCGACGACTTGTCCTCGTCGAACAGCACCGGCACGAACTCGGGCTCGCTCTGCCGGAGAGGCGCCGGCGGCTCGGTCACGGCGCCCGCGCCCGGCTCGGCGTCTCTCCGCAGCGGAGGTGCGCCGTCACCGAATGTTGTCCGCTGATTAGTGTACCGGTCAGGCAATGCTGGTCGTTGTGGACCAAGGCAAGATCGCATGGAAGCAAACTTAGCGCGAAAAAAGCACGTTGAAGGTGCGTACGGAGTCACATGGGAAGTTAACACTTCAGGAAAATCAGGTGGAAAAATTGCAGTGTATTTTTATTCGGAGTTGGAGTCTTCCCATGTCCGAGGAGAAATGGTCGCAGGAGACTTAAACACGAGATTATAATTATACCTCATAATACTCGATGGAGAGGAATAGTTTAGGCTAATTGAATACATAGGGAATATTTTACTTAAAGCTATCAGAATATCAAGACAGCAGAAAGAAACAGAAAAGAAAACGAAATACTTCTGAATTTAACTTCGTACCTTCCAATGAATCGCGATCACTTCATTATAGGACAGTTAACTCCCAAACAACACGATTCAAACTCAAAATGAGAGAAATGTGATAATAATCCCGAGCATTCCTGAGCATTTCAACAACACCATAACAATCAGCACCTGTCTCAACATGACCTGTATTTTTAGGCTGGGCTATGGACTCTAATAATTGACTCTGACTTCCTGTTAGCTGGTTCACTGTTTGGGCTTGAGGGCGCCTCGGCTACGATATTCATATTGCGCCCAGTCTCTCCAACTTCTCGACCAGGTTCTCAACACAGGGTGCCACACGGCGGTAATCTGACTACATCAGGCAGTTTGAAGGCACATGAAGATGGAGGCAAACCGAGGACCAACGCATTCTACATGAGTTAGTTATTTCAGTTTAAGGGCGCTTCGACCAAAACGTGATCATTTTTGTGCCCATCATTCTACATGCGGTCTCCTCAAGTTTGCAGTGCATTTTTGCCACGATAGACGACCGAACGGCCGGCGAAACCGCCGAGGTCAGACCAGCGTTGGAAAAGTGGCCCTTTTTTGGAACTTTTGCAATCCAAAGAATTATACACTCCGGAAAAAATACACTCCTTGCATTGCTGGATGAAGACATACTTAACTAGCAAGACAGCTAGATGTCATTATACAATAGTGATAACTTGGGTGGAGAGGAAGATTCAGTCATGCTGGGTCCCCTACCACATGAAGTTTCCAGTATAATTGAGGATAATACACATTTGTTATTTCGGGTCATCTGGAGGCACATTCCAAGAGGAGGCAGGAGTGGAGCCGAAAATGAGATGCCAGCCAGATTGGAAGAATATCAGTTTGCTAGCATGCACAAGTACAACATATGTCAATGGATGGCAAAATATGGATCACTGCAGTCTGAATATGATCTTAATGCCACTGAACATTCCATATTTCACAACAGTCCATCTTCCATATCATTCCATAACATTCCATTTGTGCATGTGCGATTTCTGGTGAGGTGCAGGTGAATTAATAAACAGCCATCAATGCATTCATGTGTATGTTCTCCATTTGTGGACAACCTCAGAAGAGTCCAGATGTGCCCAGAAGAATGTATGGATGAACACCAAGAGCTAGAGTGGCATCCACACAACTGGTAAGCCACAAAGTGTAGCACTTCCCCCAAATCTCCAAAATACTAGTGGATATGAGCCATGTTTTGCTACAGCATAGGAATTGTCATGGGCACTATTACTTTTCCACACATGTTTTACACACATTTTGCCTCCATGAAGCATACAAAGGTATTAGGTTTGGCTAAGTTATGCTAGATTATTTTTTTGTAAGTTATCCATTTATGAAATTCCTTTCAGAATCATTCAGTATTATTTAAAAAAAGTTTTTGAATTTTTAAAAACACTCGGGCTAGCATAGGCTGTTTGGTTAGAATAGGCCATTTACTTTTAATTTGTTAAAGGAAAAAATTGCTTAGAAAATTTGTATTAAAAAAGGCTTTCTTGCATCCAGTTAGGCTGCAGCTTTTTCTTCTTTTTAACATCACATTTCATGGTATATTTCCCAACCAAACCCGAGCCACTTTTTTGGTGTCATTTTGCTACCCAACTGCACTTGCGAAAAAAAAGTGCAGTCACATCATGCAAGTACCTACATTAGGAACACATTCATAATAATTGCACGAAAAATAAATTTCAAGAAATCAAATCACCTTAAACTGCAAATTTGTCCATTCAGAAAGTCACAGACCAGAAATGTTAAAAGTATAATGGTATTCACTGGAGAATGGGGACAGGATGCACCTAATAATTCCTGAACATTTCATGAATGCACAAATAATGCTTGAATGCATGCATATCTATAATATCTGCAGTCAATGTGCACTGAAGAGGCCCAGCCCCCATTTTGAAAGAAAAACATTCACGCTTCAAAATGTGGTAAGTGAAAACAAGATTTTCCAGACAAAAGCAAAGCAATCAGTTTTGTTCATTTCTAGGCTTGTCGGCAAAACATCGCAGCAATTAATATTATCATGTCCTGCTCCTTGTATTATCTGAAGATATCCCGTCACACAACACAAGCTTACAGCTTTGGTTTATCCAAATCAATAACTCGAAATACTGCGAAGATATTTGATATAGGTAAGTAGGTAGGTACCTACATAGTCAGATAATACAACCTCTCATACCTCGAGCCAAACACGCAGTCAATTCCATCCGAATAGCAGCAACGAGCTTTAAAGAAAATCCTTCGTTGAATAAAAAAAACCACTACGCTCCGCTAACCAAATTTAGGAATTCACCTCCACCAGCCCGACCGCGTTCTTGGATTCAATGAATTCACCGCTCTCCATCTCCCACTCCGGCCGGAGCTATTTGAACCATTGCCACGAAAAGCCATGGATAATGCATTTCTTCTTGGTTTCTTGGAGAATGATATGTTCTGCATCAATTGGGATGGATAAAACCTTTCGTATTTATATTATTAAGCAGTCAGGAGCGATATACATAAAAGATATCGGAAGGATTTTCCCTATGAAAATTGCCTGAATGGTACCAAAACGTTCCTAAAACCTGCTAACACTTTGCTCCAAAATGAAGACCCATAGAACCAGAAATTTCACCTTCTTTCGATTTCATGACTTATATTGTTTCCTAATTTCATCAACAAGCGGGAATAGTTGTATTCATGCCACTCCGACCGCGAGGTTTCCCCACTCCGGACAAATTCAGATTTACGTGTGTTGACCTAATCCTCTACACTCTTCTAAGCCTCATTCTGATCCAATGATTAATTTCTTCCCACAGTCCTGATTATTATTAATTGAGAAAAAGGTTCCCTGTAATTCTCTTGGCAGTTTTCTCCAACTTATTTTCATTTTTTGGTATTTCATAGCAATCGTGGCGTGAAATGAGTCGCTAATTTCCGCTCGTCCGTGACGATAGTCTGTTTTACAGCAGCAATTTGCCCGCCCGTCTAGTCGCTTTTCATCCTTCCAAGGCATTCCTTGCTTCTACTAAATATTCCAGACATGAACTAAAAAGTGCATTGAAATACATTTAATATTAATAAGGATTGACTTCAATATTTTTCTTTCAGCTTTCTCATTTGAAAAAAGAAAATTTCATCGTGGAGAGAATAAAAGATTTTAGACGGATTGTTTTAGTATAACTTTCCTTGAACCATTATATATTCCGAAAACCATATCCCGAAGTAACATTTTAGACCCTCCCATTTTAGACCCAGCGGTGCACGAACGTTCTGCTCTCGAGGTATGTTGTGAATTTGTATTAGTTGTGCGGTGTTGGTACCTATGCTAGGAGTGGCAGGTATTGATATATAAACTTGGTTGACATCGATTAAGTATACTTTTGTGATAATTGTATCTACCGTTGCTCAGGAAGTTGCCTTATAAGTCATTCACGTAACGTGGATGACTTCAGACGACGATGTGTGGTGGACCCCATCTGGTTGTCTGTGAGACACTAGGATAAGAACCTAACAAATGACTTAAAGGCGTTTTATTCTTGAGGAAGAAAAATTATCGGGTTCTTTTACGACGCATTCAACCGCAAGTTTGCATAGCGCCGCCACCCTATATCACACCGATTGGTCGTGGGTGGACTCTGCAAATGCCGCCGGCCGCGAGATTCGAGTCCCACGCTCCACCATCCAAGCTACCGAGGCCTCTGGGTTTTTATTCTTCATTCCAGGAGACATCACTGCATTTTTCAAAATGTATACACTTCGTTATATATAAAATGTATATGCTCCGTTACTTGGTGCTTCAACATACACCCCATAATTTGGCAAACTGGGAAATTATACACCCCATAACATAGTGCTTCTCAAGATTATACACTCCATACTTTGGCAAGCCAAAAAATTATACACTCCGAATCCAAGACCGGGAAGTGAAAATCCAACACTGCCTGACCGTCGCCACGACCTCGGGACACTGACCAGGCCGCGGCGCATTGTCGGCGCCGGACTGCGCGGTGGCGGACTGTCGGTGCCGCTGGTACCGTCCTCCGACATCGACTCCATCGGCTGCAATGCAACACAGAACCTGTCAGAACACATCGCAGATGCTGCTGTAGCCCAACACAGACACCAGAATAAATCACACCATCATGTCGGCTGCAACGCAACGCAACGCAACGCAACGCAACGCAACGCACGCACGCACGCACGCACGCACGCACGCACGCACGCACGCACACACACACACACACACACACACACACACACACACACACACACACACACACACACACACACACACACACACACACACACACACCATCAGAGCAGTCACAGACCCCGTAAGAACACTCACATATCCAGTCAAAACACTCTTAGATCCGTCAAAACACATTACAGACAATCACAGCACAAGCACCAAAATAAAACACACCACCATATTGGCTGCCAAACAACACAGACCCCATCAGAACAGTCACACATCCCATCAGAACACTCACATATCCCGCCAAAATACTCTTAGATCCGTCAGAACACATTACAGACAACACCGCAACACAGCACAAGCACCAAAATATAACACACCATCATATTGGCTGCCAAACAACACAGACCCCATTAGAACCCTCACATATCCAGTTAGAACAAATTAGTCATCGCTGTAACACAACACAAGCCCACCATAATACACAGCACCAAATCGGCTTCAACACAACACAGACCCTGTCGGAACACATCACAGACAGTATCGTGACACAACACAAGCACCAACATAAAACACACCGTCACATTGGCTGCACACACATCGTCATAGTGCACACCATCCCATTGACTACCACACAGCGCACACATATCGTCATAGTGCATACCATCCAATTGACTACAACACAGCACACATATCGTCATAGTGCATACCATCCCATTGACTACAAATTCAGGCCTCAAATCGCCAGAAGCACACACAGCCCATGGCCACAGTTGAGTTCACCGCAATGTGTGGTGACAGTGGAATTGCCGTCGCTGCACGTGCATTCACAAGGCGTGGATTCAAACGGCATGCATGAACACGGCGTGTATACACATGGCGCGCATGCCCACGTCACATAGCCGTCTGCTCATTTGAACCGAATTAATGTTCAGGCTCATTTGCTGCTTAGGTTGACATGTACGCACAACACATTGAACCTTTTTACTTAGTTTTTGTGTTTCCAGTATTTTCTGTAAGCTGCGTATTCGTTTTTCATTAGCTACGACGGCAAAACCTTATTTGAGCCTTCACTTCCGATTAGCTATTTCTGCCCGGCGGCATCGCCGTCTGACGTGAGCTTTTGCTCCCTGTCGGTTACAGGCGCAGTGTGCTGGTCGGGCGCCGTGTCAGCAGAGCAGCCCACGTGCACTACACGTGGCACGAGTCACTACACGTGGCACGAGTCACTACACGTGGCACGAGTCACTATACGTGGCACGAGTCACTACACGTGGCATGAGTCACTACACGTGGCACGAGTCACTACACGTGGCACGAGTCCCTATGCGTGGCACGAGTCTCTACACGTGGCACGAGTCACTATGCGTGGCACGAGTCACTACATGGATACGGTGAGAGCGCGGACCGGCCCACTCACGACAAGGTACTCCTGGCGGCGCCAGCACGCTGTTCGCCACGGCGGCCACACCACGAACCCCACCAGGAACAGCGAGAACAGCGCGTTCTTCAGGTACGTCGAGAAGAAGGGCTTGTTGTAGTCGTCCACCTTGAACATGTACTGCGGCGGCAGCGCAGCGACGGTTACACACCGGAATGGCGCGGCCCGTGTCTCGGGTGGGTTGGGGTGGGGGCAAGCTCAGCACGACGCAAAACATGCCTCCAGGGGACACCTGGTTATCGGTTATTGGTTTTACGACACATCGACCGTTGAGTCATGTAGCGTCGCCAATCTCTCACGCCGACTGGCCGCGGGCGACTAGTAGCGACAGCTGAGACTGGAACCCATAATATTTATATTGCGAGATGGGCAACTTGCACCTAGAATACTCGTCCCATCCTGGTGACACAATGGAGGAGAACACAGCACGTCTTACGCGCTTGTTCACAGCCATATTTAAGCAGCATGTGAACACAATCATTTAGTTCAAGTGGGAACTGCCTCATTTCTCCGTTTCTACAAGATACTCGGATGACAAAACATCCATGACAGAATTCAGTCACGCCCCCACGGAAAACACTGGAAACCACTCACACAGCTCATCTGGGCGGCCTCACCTCCGTCAGCTCTGATGACGTCACCCAGAGGATGTCCACAACTGCCAGCGCCATCACACCGAGAGCCAGCCTCTGGCCGTGAGACAGGTCCATACTGACAGTTTGACTAACTTGATCTTTGTACTGTAAAACAGCCTGGTCTAAGAACATCTAAACACATTAAATATAAAATATCTGGACACATTAAGTACACTACTAAAACAAACAAAGAACCTGACAATAACTCCCGATGCATGCAACATTGAATGCCCTCGCAAGACGATGACCCGATAGCTAACGATGATGATAACGATGACCTAACTTAGCCACAATTTCGTGATATCACACTGGAATCTTAACTTAAGGTATGTGGGTATGTGGTGATGCTAATGTGTTTTACATGTGGTAACTTGAGTGAAACAAATTGAATTAACTACATTAAGAGCATCAATGAACAAAAACATGAATTAACCCGTCCCGTCTCGGGGGTCTTCAACCGCCGCCCCTCATGTTTTTCGCGGATAGTGGACGAAGGGCGCGCGGGAGCGCGCCCAAATTTCACATACCTTTTCCCACATCAATTTGGCATGCTGATTCAAGGTTTCGAAGTCAGGTCATCTGGTCAACGAGTTAGTCAAGGTCAAGTTAGGTCACCTTTAAAAAGTTCAACCAGTTGTCACACTTTAACGGATACAGATATTTTAATGAAACTTTCAGCGTTTGCTTCACTTTAGGGATGCAACAAAACGTATGAGTGAAATTTCATTTTTTAAATCGTTTTTGACTACATATAAATTTTGCATATTTGCCAATTGCAGTTCAAATAGAAGATTCTGGATAAAGTAAGCATTTTTTACGAGGGCAAGTTGACTTCCAACAACGTTTCTCGGTCTGCTCTACCCATTGGAAAAGGAAAATTAAAGAAAACTTGAAAACTCAAAATTTTGTAATTAAAAAAATTGGGGACAGGGGGGGGGAGAGACAAAGAATTGAATGGCCCTGGTCGATTTCGCTGTAATTTTCTCATTCCAAATATTTTTTCATATATCTCCCAAAATGAACTCCGCAGAGCCAAAATCAATGTAAGTCATGAAAAGTTGTGAAAATCTATCCCCCTGGTGACGTCACTTTTTGCAGAAAATTGTTTTGGGGGTGGATCCGGACATTACTCGTCGAGCGTTTTCCGATGACACCTCTTTTTTCATGCGACGCTTAGTTTGGATTTTAGAGGGGGGTTACTATCCACCCCGAGATGGGGTGTGAGGATTTGACAGGAGAGGACATGAAAAGATCAGTTCAGGTATGTGAGCCACAAGGGCCTTTCTTGGTTCCACTCTGGACACTTAACCAATTGCCCAACAAATCTGTTGATCAGCCTTCCCTGGAACAATGAAAAGCAAGTCCTATATTTGTATGATTGGCTATGCTGTTTTTTAAATGTTCAGTGTGCTGCTGCTGACGTTTTTTGGAAGCTGGTTGCGGTGTTCTACTACCCTGTTGGTGAAGAAAGACTTTCTTAACCTTGTCCTGCTGTAATTAACTTTAAATTTGAATTGATGACCTCTCATTGCATCATTTCTGTTAAATTCAAACACTTCCCTGAGATATCCCTGTTCCTGACCATGAACAAATTTAGACTTCAATAAGATCTCCAATCAGCATCCTATATCCAAGTGAAAACATTTTCAACTTCTTCAATCTTTCCTCATATAACAGGTCACTTATACCATTAAACATTTTTGTTGCCCTCTTTTGTACACTCTCTAAAAGCTGACAACATTTTTCATAACTAGGGGACCAAGCTTGGGCAAAGTAATACATTCCTGAATTGGGCATACTAAGTGTTCCTGGGCAATAACCAGGACTCAAGTAGGATTGTTCAACAGTTGCATTCACACATTTGGACATTTTTCACATCTTTGATAAAATAAAAGATTTTCATAGATACATGACACCAAACCAAAAATTAACTTTAAAAATTAAGTTCTTTTTCTCATGCCAGTGCTATTACCCAGTAAAAATATGCTGCTGGCAAACCTGTTAATCCCGCAGTAGTCAATATGCTTTGTGCTGTCCACTTGGGATCTGGAGAACCCTGGATTCAGAATCATACATCATGGTCTCCCACACAAGGTTGATGTGTTTTGACAGCAAATGTTTTTGTCAGGCCCTTAGTATCAACCAGTTTAAACCAGCATCCTGCCAACCCTGAATGCGCCCACAATGGCATACATGGTGCAAAGTTTACACAGAGTATTGGGGTGGGGAAAGAGTAGAGGGATGACTGACTCACACATTAGAAAGCACAAGAAAACCTATTTATCAATTAGTCCCAGGGTTTCTTCTATATATTTGCCAGAAATTAAATCAAACAGCAACACAGTCTGATAGTAATGTCATACACACACACACATGCACACACACCAACCTTTCACCAGCTCACCAGTACAACCATGTATCTGACTACCTTCAGTAGCATAACAATGAGGTACCCATTGCAAGATATAGCATGGCATTGCATTATGTCCATAAAGCATTAGGTGGTTTCACTATTTGCATTAGGAAGTTTCAGCATAAATGAAAAGTGACCACCAAATCTAATTCTATCAGTTTTAATAACAAAATAGTTTTTCCTATTGATGCTCCTGAAATAAGCAGAATTAAACATGCAAGCATCAACAAATTGCAAGAAGCTTTCTGATTTACATGGAGACTGCATGTAGCTCTTTGTGTCTGGCAGCCAATGAATGACGACCAGAAGACAAACTGGCACTACAGTTAAATTAGCAAAGGATGCAGCTATAAGCCAACTTCATAGGCAATGGTGGAGAAAATGATAACAAAAGCATACTTAATCAATATGAACTAAGTTGCTAAATCCATACCTGATACACTCAACATGCTCACACCACATAACTAATAATTATTTCAAACACAACAATGAGTAGGATACTTGTGCACCAACTGATTTGTTACTTGATTGGGATATGGGTTTTGCAATACAAAATGGGTTAAGGAAAATTATACAAAAACAATCCATCCAAAATCATTATAGTTCCACCATCAAGCAACAATTTTTGGAAATAAAAAGCTGAGAAACTTGATCAAACCAATTCTTATTAATATCCAATGTTCTCTAATATACTTCTTTAGTTCATGTCAGGAATGCTTTAGATGAAGCTAGGAATGATCTGGAAGGATCAAAAGCAACCAGAAGGGAGAGCAAATTGCAGCTGTAACACCAACTACTGTTACAATTTGTCATTCTACTCAATGCAATGCAAGTACTCAAAGCAGACGCTCCATTGACTCTGTTTGGTTGTTCCGAAATATTCCAACTAGATGTTCATTCAGACTAGATGGGAGGCCAAAACTGCTGAAAAACCAATGCTAACCAACGTTAATGGACATTTGACCATTTTTTTTTCGGTAAGCTGTCTAGCCATACACAAATCACGGTATTTTACCTCTGCTCTACTACTACGCTGCTTACTTACTATACTCTACTATAATACCATAGGAACCAGGGCCATGTAGATTGAAATGGTAAATTTCCAATTTATCGCTCAATCGGTAGGTAAATATCTACCTACATAAATGGGTACCGCATAAATCTTCGCGTCACATACGCACCCAACGCGGTGCTTTGTGTTTCAAAGAAAATTATCCCTAGGCTATGTGACTTTTAATACATGTATTCTGAATTGTTCAGCGCTTTTATATTTTTAATAAATCTAAGAATTAAATTTCCTTGAAATATTTCAACCCAGCCATAAAACGTAGGAAGTTGTTGAAGAGAAGCGTTAAATACTTTGATTTCCCTGACCAGTTTCAGATTGTCACGTGACCAAGTGATTTTTGTAGCACCATTTTTGTCTCGCACCACCAATATCAGTTATGTTGCAATCAGGGCTCGGTTGGGTATTGTTCAGTTACCCATGATGGTTTGCACGTTTGGTGCGAAAGAGCTTAGGGTTTTGACTATTATCATTTGACGACTGGTTTGGGACGTTTCTTAGCGGTAAGTCAATGTGATTTTGTATTGCATATACAGGACAGCTTGCCTCCAAAGCTGTCGATTTTAGGTAAGGTCATTGCATTGGAGGTCGGTTTGTGCTTCCAATTAGACATCTGGTTCTGGAAAAAAGATACATTTTAACGACACGAATTGTTGTATTGTATTTCAACATCTTTGTGAGTCTAATCTGAAGTTTGAAGTTGTGTTCTTAGATTTGGTTCAATAACTCCAATTTATTAACCAACCAACTGGGGTAATGCCTAGGTAGGTGGGTAGGTAGGTAGGTAGGTACCTAGGTAGAGGAAGAGGTGGATGAACACTTAAGGCATCATGCAATAAATAGCTCTACTGCTGCTTTTGCATGGCTGAACCAGAAATTGTACTGTGTTTACAGAACACAACAATGAACAAGCTACCCATATTCCCCAGGTTTGACACTAGCACCACTCAGGACATTTCCCAATCCTGCAGCCCACTGGCAAAACAGTGTGGGTGGCACCATTAGCCGAGAATGTGCATAAAGTGTGTTGTGAACCACCCAATAAACAAACAAAACTATCCATATTCAAACAGTTCCTTTCAATGAAAATCAAATGACCACTTGTAAAGAGCAGCTTTAAAATATATAATTATTTTGTTGTGTGCTGTATTCTAAACATGAAAATGTTGTGCAGGAATACCTCAATGTAGCTATTGTGGTGCAAGCTATTAGTACCCATTAAAATGTGCTGGCATAGTTGCAAAAAAGGAAATCACTTCCTTATGGCTTTTTTAAACCGACTGCTCTTTGAAGCTTAAAATCATGCCTGTGAAGTTTGCCTGCTCTGTACATAAAGAATTGGTGGAACTACATGATCAGACCTTCATATTTTGGTACAAATTGGTCCATCATTTATGAATATCATCATCTTTTTGTTATTTATGCACTGAACATGACGTGGGAGACATCCAGAAGTAGGTGTTCAGAAAACAGAATGAGTTCAGATACAACCTCTTCCCCCATGCACCTACCTACCTACCTAGGTAGTACCTACCTACATGCCTTCCTACCTAATTTAGGGAAATGTTTCATGGAGGATTAGATCAATCTAGGTATTCACCAAAAAGTGGCCCTTGTAGTGTGGTGGACATGTTTCAAACAATAGCACTTCCTTCACCAATTAGGTATGTACATTGAAAGTTCAGTCATGCAAAATAACATTGGTGGTATCACAGCTCATGCTCTTGTAGAGCAAATGTATCCCCACTATGGGTGCTTTTAGGTGTGTTCAGTTGAAGTATTCATATTGACTGGTTGGAAACTAATGTGTATGTACCTGGATAATATTGATGTCTTCTGGTTCTTGAATTGAATGATGTCATTTGTTTTCATTTGAAATAGGTTTCTATGACTGTTATTCCTTCAAGTTGAAATAATTTCTGATCAAATGTGCCAGTTTGTGGTAGTTTAGTTAGTTTGTCAGTTTTTGTGTTAGTACATTAATATAGGCAACATCCCATGCAAGACCCATTAATGTAAATGATGTCATCTGGCATCTATAGGTGTATGTTTTGTGCCAGCAAACATTCTCTCACATTGTCTGGTTCACTACCAGTCCTCCAGTCTGCAAACCAAGGCAGGTTCTGATATTTTGTGTGTAGACCTAAATTTCAGTGTATGCACAGGCATGCAGAAAGGTGTGTCTGTCATGGCCTCCATGAGTGCACCAGGTGGTAGACATGCACAGGAAACAGGTTACCATGTGCAGACAGGGCTAGCCAATGGATGCACAAAACCTTGGTATATGTCATGAAAAGCCTAGCACAGCATCATGATGACACTTCACCCAACAACTGCATAGCTAGATATTCACACAACTGCATAAGTTAGTTGAGCACATACCAAATGGGATAAAAGGGAGCATTCCTCCTGGGAGGTCACGCACCCTAGTCTCAGAAAATCTGACTGAGCTACAAAAGACAGTCATGCCAGAAACTTCAATGTTATGGTGGTATCCAACAAGACTGGCTAACCCTAAAACCTCATTCGATATCAGAAATGTTATGTGGGTCAGAAAATCTGCTGATGGCCTGGAGCAGAATACTAACAACCCAAAAATTGTGTAATGGTTTAAAAATGGGTTGAGTACCAAAAGATCAATTTGTGTCTTGAACACACCAACCAAGCCCCTGAGAATAGGCCATGGAGCCCCCACTCCAAGAATGAGTGCACTTGTCACACATAAGAGCCCCTGTGGCTAAATACCAAAATTATTACTCAGTTATCTTTGAATTCAAGCCAAAACCAGATTAATTATGCTAGGCAACACAAATACCATCTTGATGTAAAATTGAGTTGGTTAAAATTGAAAAACAAAATGTTACATGCAAAATATAGCCCTTGATATTCATCTTGAGCAGACAAAAATGCATATGATGTGCCTATGAAGTATAAAGTCTCAATAATGGAGGTATGCATCACAAAAGCAATCACTTAGCCATAGGCTGTGACCAATGACTAGAAAATCAGCTAAATCTTGTGATGTGCTAAAACTTTGGCGGAAAGGTGCCAAAGTATTTCAAAAATTTATAATGTTTCTTTCTTCAGAAATGTACTTTAGGACACCTGGATTTTAAGTACCATGTTTGGTTAGCATTAATCAGCTGTGTAGCTTTTTGGGGCTTAAAACATGAATCTGTCCCCCCTTCCTGAATCTTTGAATCTGAAAGTTTCTGTGATGTGCACACTGAGAAATGATGGCTATGTGTGTGCCATTTTGCTACTGTGAGACCTTTGTTTCCAGTGGAGAACACATGTGGTTGGATAAATGCTCTGTCAGCAAAGAATATATTTTTAGTATTATACCAGACAGAAGATCACAGAGATTAATAGAACAGTTTCAACTAAAAAAGTTTGTTCGGTGGATTCAAAATAGGTTCTGATGTGGATAATGCACATTTTATGTTTCTGCATCAAGAAAGTTTCAAGTCACTATTTTACCCACCTTGCATGCACTAGTGTGCAAACCATTGGCATACTCGATTTATGCCAGGGGCAAACAGATTTGAAGGAGCACCAACCTGCTCCCATTAATATGGCACTGCATTACAATAAATATTGTTTTTCAGTGGGATCCTTTTTATGAAAATAGTATGTGACGCCCTAATTTGCGTGTGGAGGGAGTCCAATGTACCAAAAATGTTCTCTGAACCAAAGCGCTGGTCTGGTGTTCTCTTTTCGTCACTGTTGTTTAGTGTCTCCTTTATCTCGTTTTATATATTCATGCCATCTTTGTGACTCCGGTGTGTTCGAAGGCCCCTGAGCGTTTTTAGGGCCTGGGGTGAGGGTGTTTTTGAAGGCACCTAGTGTGTTTATTGAGTGCCTTAGTGCATTGTTGCTTTTTGGATGCTGGCACGTGGCTTTTTTGCTCCTGACGCGAATTTTTGGTCCCAACGGGTATTTTTGTGCCACAGCGCGACGTTCTGGGGCTGCAGCCAGATGTTTTTGTTGCCGAGGTGTGAAGTGTCTTGGCTTCACCTGTGTGTGTGCTTTATGGACCAGACGTTATTTTTGTTGGATCCCTTTGACATTTTTTAACGTGTATATTTTCTGGATCCCAGCATGAATTTTTGGACCCTCAGCCCGATTTATCTAGCCACTTGCACGTATGCTACACATGTTTGCGCCCGGTGCAATTTTGGGAACCTCGGGACGTTTTTTTCAGCACTCGATGCACTTGCAGAAGCCTTTGGCGGAATTTGTTGGACTTCGGTGATTGGCATGGTCCGGATTGATTTCTTGGGGCCAGCGCTTAATCTTTCGGGATCTCGGCTTCATTCTTTTTGGAGCTCGACACAGCCGTGCTCCTTGTGTGCCAGGCAGATGATGGTAGCGGGCCAGATCCTCGGACGACAGCCACCCCAGCCTCGCGAGAAAACTCAAACACGATCGAACGTTTTGTGTCGAAATCTGACTAGCAGAGTAGTTCGTTTTCGTAGTTCTCCGAAGGTGGAATTTGGTTGGTTCCGTTGCCATGTACCGAGATCGCGGATGTGTGGGTGAACCAGGGCTCTGATGTGGAGAGCCAGTATAGTTCTGTGGGTGAGCCAGAACCGCAAGAATACCAAGGCGTGCAAAGACCGAGACATGTGAATTCTAACAAAAGACAGTTGAACATTACACCAACAATTTCAGCTTCAGAACAGGCTGGAATTGTATGTCACGGAAGGTGACTGTAAAATCTATGCTTATGCTTAAATGTGCCTGCCTAACCACCGTTAGCTGCGCTTCATCTGCCGTTGTATTTAGTCCGCTAAGCTGAAGCCGCATTCCGAGATAGGTCAGGGTGCTGCTCATCCACGATATGGCACTCTGAATGTCCGGGAGTTTACCAGCATCGCAACCAACCGGGGCTGGATTTGTAATTGGTAAGAATGGATGACGAGAGGTAATGCGCTAATGATCAAATACGAACAGCATATACATTTTCTTTAGGTATTTGGGCTTTGGGGCGCGTCAACCATGTTGATCATATAGCGGATAGTAATCTTCAAACCTGTGACATAATTCAAGTTTAGGGGACGAGTAGTCTAGGGGTAAGTTGCTCGTCTCACAACCGGGAGGTTATGGGTTCGAGTCTCGCCTGTCGCTGCTCTTCGCCCGCGACCAATCTGCGTGAGAGATTATTCAACGGTCGATGTGTCGTAAAACCAATAACCAACCAACCATAATTTAAGTTTGCACTGTCCAGTAAATGTTAGCATCACAGATCAGCGGATTCCCAAACAGTACGATTCAATCGCAACATGAAAAATTGGAAGATTGTTTACCCGTTCCGCAACCAACAGACAACTGTATTACAGGCGGCATGTGCGCGGCTGTGTAGAGGCGTGGCCGCGCTCGACACGCCACCATGGAGGCGGCCAGCTTCCGGCTGAGCTGGAGCCGGTTCCCGTCGCACGTGCTGTCGGCGCTCGACGTGCTGCGCCAGGACGAGGACTTCGTGGACGTGTCCATCTACTGCGCCGGCCGGCGCATTAAGGCGCACCGCAACGTGCTGTCGGCCAGCAGCGCCTACTTCAAGGAGATCTTCAAGGTGGGCGGACACGCTGGCGGCGCTGTGTTCTGGCACGTCTGAATCTGTCCAGTCCTTCAGCACGAACCACGTCCACACAGACGGTGTATGATGACACAGCAGGCATTTCCTGGTCATGCGTAAAACGTACAGTTCTGCATCAGGTAGATCCACATCTCGGCGCGTTTGCACTCGAACGGCGAGACGACCGATGGATCGCGTCAGTCTCCTCACCTTCCCGCCATTCCAAGGTGTCGCTGTGCTTAAGCTTCTTCGGCCATATCTGATCATTACGAAGCTACGTGATATCGGGTCATCAGGGCCGATGAAAGCGGTCCGCAATGGTGGGGGCGAGAGGGCAAGAGCGCGGCACTATTGAACATCACACTGGGGTCAAGCAGCCAGCAGATCCGAGTCGTGGGACTTACGTACAGCGTGAAGCTCCTCAGCTGGCGCCAAGCCGTCGGCCTTACAGGACGGTACGGCACGTCAACCGTCGTCAGGTAGCACGAGTTGAGCGGCGTTTTGTTCACTTCTTTCTCCGTTGTTCAGGCTTTGTGTCGCAATCTCCGTCAGGCTCGGCGCGACGTCTTCCGTGCCGCCGTAACGCCCCGACAAGTTCGATCCGAGCGCGCAGGCACTTCATAGCCAATGGCACACGACTAATCGACCAATGTGTGAACAACCACACGGCTCCACAGTCGACGTGCCCACTCGATCAGTCAATAGATGGCAGCACATGCTGTACGCCCTCGGGGCCGTGCTCGTTTGTTTGTTTATTGGGTGGTTCACGACGCACTTTTTGCACATTCACGGCTAATGGCGCCGCCCACACTGTTTCGCCGGTGGGCCGTGGCCGTGGCCGTGGTCGAGGCCGGGACCTTTGGTAGGGGCCGTGTTCGTGTGTCGCGATGTGGTGCCCTGCTGACGCGGGAGCCGGTGCCGCAGGCCAACCCGAGCTCGCACCCGGTGGTGATCCTGTGCGACGTCGACTACGCCAGCCTGCGCGCGCTGGTCGACTTCATGTACCACGGCGAGATTGAGGTGCCGACCGCGCGGCTGGACGAGCTGCTGCGGCTGGGCGAGATGCTGCAGGTGCAGGGCATCAGCTCCACCCAGGTGAGACGGTCGCCACAGGGCAGAGGGTCGCCACAGGACCGAGGGTCGCCACAGGGCAAAGCGTCACCATAGGTTGGAGGGTTGCCACAGGGCAGAGGGTGACCAAAGAGGGACCACCACAGGTCAGGGTAGCCGCAGGTCAGGTGATCACCACATGTCATAGTCACCATAGGCTAAGGAGTGTCACTACTGGACAGAGAGGAGTGATGACAGACCAGACGGTGGACAAAGGGGGACCACCACAGGTCAGGGTAGCCGCAGGTCAGGTGATCACCACATGTCATAGTCACCATAGGCTAAGGAGTGTCACTACTGGGCAGAGAGGAGTGATGACAGACCAGACGGTGGACAAAGGGGGACCACCACAGGTCAGGGTAGCCGCAGGTCAGGTGATCACCACATGCCATAGTCACCATAGGCTAAGGAGTGTCACTACTGGACAGAGAGGAGTGATGACAGACCAGACGGTGGACAAAGGGGGACCACCACAGGTCAGGGTAGCCGCAGGTCAGGTGATCACCACATGTCATAGTCACCATAGGCTAAGGAGTTTCACTACTGGGCAGAGAGGAGTAATGACAGACCAGAGGGTGACCAAAGAGGGACCTCCACAGGTCAGCATTGCCATGTGTCTCCGGGGTAGCCATAGGTCACTACATGTCATAATCACCATAGGCTAAGGAGTGCCAATGCAGGGCAGTGTCGCCATATGGCAGAAGGGTGATGACAGACCAGACGGTGGCCAAAGACGGACCACCACAGATCAGGGTCGCCATGGGTCTCCGGGGGTAAACATAGGTTAGATGGCTACCACGCCCCATAGTCACCATAGACTAAGGGTTGTCACCACATGGCAGATGGTCACTGCAGGTCAGGTCGGTTGCAATAGGGAGGAAGAGCCACCACAGGTCGAGACGGTTGCCACAGGCCAAAATATGCGACCATATGACGAAATGTCGGCCCAAATTCAGAGTCATCACGGAGTGGAAGTTTCATCACAAAATGGAAAGATAGCGCAAGTATAAGTACCACAGGGAATAAGTTTGCAAGTCAGGTGGTCCTCACAAGGTCCAGGGCTAGGTCGACTCGATTGTATTTTGGAATGCTTGACCTATAGAGGATGGTTCTCGAAACATGAAAATTCGAAGTTGTTTGTCGGTGTCCCTTTTTGACATCCAGAACTCCTTTCTGTACTTCCGGACTTCGACATGCCCGAGTAATTCTGGATGCCAAAAATACTTGGCAAGGTTGTTTTTCCAGCATCGACTCAGATAATCGATATGGCTTATTTCATTATCACATGTGAGTGTGGCTCGCAATCGCCAACAACATCGCTCTCACCTCCATATGTACAAATACTGTAACAATCCGAGCAATCAAGCTGACAAGTGTATTACATTGCGAAATATGACGCGCGTGTCTTCTAGCACTGTGAACCAACTTTATTGCATATGATTAAAGCTAGGCGTTTCGTTTTTGTGTTCTTTTGGAGGCACGTGTCTGCTCCCGATGTTGAGTTGTTTGTCCACTTGCTAAGTTGTACTCTCCCCAAGTGTGAGTCTGAGAAGTCCAGAGCGTACATGCCCTCCACGGTTGACCATATTTATCTGACGGCGCGCAGCAGCATCTCCCAATACCATGATTCAACCTGAGCTTGTCCTCTATGGACTCTGTGCCCCCGCGGCGGCGCCCCACTAGTTGTTTTCCTAGCACTGGCTCCACGAAGTGTGAATTTCACATGGAGGAAGGGATGTTTGTGAGATGGTGGAACCTTTATTGATTTTCACTTAGCATTTCTGTAGGATATGTTTGCGAAGCTGGGCGCGAATGATCAATTCTGGTCGAAGCGCCCTGAAGCCCAAATAACTTACTGTTTTGTGAAGATGGGCTTTGTGTTCTACAATGATTCCAAAACGGGCATTCGCCTGTAGCGGACCTGGCACCATGCCCGCTGCCGGCGAACTCCGCCCTGTCGCCGGCTGACGGTCCTGTCGCTGTGTCCAGGGCACGCCGCCGGAGGTGCCGGCCGCCTCCTCGACGCCGCCGGCCGACCCGCCGCTACCGCTCGGCGACGCCATCGCTCCCGAGTGCGTCATCACCGAGCCGGCTGCCAGGGGCGCCACCGTCGCCGCGCGCAAGCGCCGCCGCCGCCCGCCGCGCCGCGACGACGCGGCCGGCTGTCGCGTGACGGACGCGAACGACGCGACGGCCGGCGCCGAGCACGTGACGCCTGCCGGCGGTCACGTGACGCCGGCCACCGGTCACGTGGTGCCGGCCACCGGCCATGAGCGCGACCTCGAGCCGGCCGCCGAGGCGCCGCCGCCGCCAGCGCTTCCGCCGCCGCCGCCGCCGCCGGCGCCGCTGACCCCGACCGGCCAGCCGAGCCCGGCGGCGGCCGACTACGTGCCGCCGCCGGAGGCCGTCGACTGGTCGGTGCCGGAGCCGACGGGCCGGCTGACCTGCCCCGTGAAGCCGGAGCCGCCGCCCGAGCCGGAACGCAGCCGGTTCAAGAGCGAGCACGCCGCCGACGCCGCCGACTCCAAGCTGCTGCTGGACGACATGCTCGGTGGGTGGTGCTGTGGTCTCGTGGAGTGCTGCGGGCAGCAGTCCTGCACTGTCACTGCTGCAGGCCGGCCGCTGGCACTGTCACGTATCCTTCCTTCGGATGGTGCGGGGGGCAGCGGTAGCTCAGTTGGTAGAGCGTCGGACTCTTGATCGCAAGATTGTGGGTTCGAATCTTACAACCGACGGGATTTACCGAGACCACCCGCGACCAATCGGCGTAAGAGGTTGGCAACGCTACATGACCTAGCAGTTGAATGCGTCGTAAAAGAACCCAAGGCAGTAGTCGGAAGGTGTGGTTTAACAACCATTCAGCTGTCGGCAGGGCATAGTGTCCCCCAGTTGAGCTTCACTGACCTCGTGGCTATTGTCCCCGTACTGCGGAGTCGTGGCGAAGGCAGCGTTCTCGACAGCCGGCGAAGGCCGTCGAATGTCCGACTTTATTCTATCGAACGATCTAGATGAAGATTAAATGTTTTATCCTATCAATGTTCGAGGCTCACTGGCAGTCAGCCAGGCATCAGATGACTTCCACTGCTACCAACAACCCACTGATTTTGACTGGCGACGGAAAATTGTCCTTCCAGTGGAGTGCTTCGTGACGCAGCCCGTGCTTTCCCTTGAGCGGGTTGGATGCAATATAGCCCACTTGGGTTGAGCACCCTAAACACCAATAATGTTAGTCGCCATCAGTCATGAGCGCTGCATGGCCATTGCAGTCAATGCGCCCCTAAACCCCGGTAAACAAGCAATCATCATCCTTTGAGCTGGATATGTAGCTTCCGTCGGACAGAAGCGCGTAATTGTCGGTGCGTGCTGACTGATTACACTGAGAGTCTAATTATAGTATTGTGTGAGAGACAAGCCTTAATTGTATTGTGCGCCCGACTCCCGGAAAGGTGACTGCTGCGATAGATGACTTGTTTTTTGATGGCGCTGTGCATGTGACGCCAAGTCCAGTGAGTTCTTCGGGCATCGTCTGGCCAGATCTTCATCACGATAGTCAGATCTTCACCACGGTATTCATCACGATCTTCATCACGATCTTCATCACGATATATCTCTGCAGTACTCGCACGCCCTGTTCAAGGGGACGAGTAGTCTAGTGGTAAGTCGCCCGTCTCACAATCGAAAGGTTGTGGGTTCGAGTCTCACCTGTCCCTACTCTTCGCCCGCAGCCAATCGGCGTGAGAGATTGGCGACGCTACATGACTCAACGATCGATGTGTCGTGAAGCCAATAACCAACCAACCACGATCTTCATCACGATATTCCCTCTGCAGTACTCGCACGCCTTGTTCAAGCACAAGGTCGTGCGGCGGTGCGTGCAGTGCCTGTACGGCGCTCCCTGTGTGGCGCCCGCACCTGTCCCGCATGCAATCCCCGCTGACTGCAAACAGCCGCCGTGAGAGCCAGTTCGCGGCCGCTGCGCAAGTGTTCTGTCGTCACCGGGATGGTGGCCGGTCGTGGTTGGATTTCTCTTTTGTAATCGTGGATTTAGAGAGGATTTTTATAGCGGGGCCAATCCGGAGAGATTAATTGTCGTGTTTGACATCAGTAGTTCCCCTTTGCACCTCCCAGTCAGTTTTAGACGCTGTTGCTGAAGGTTGCTGTAAGCTTGCGGTCGTTGCCACTAGCAAGCTTCCAGCGAGAAAAATGAGAGGATAACTTCCTGCAGAGGATAATGTTCTGGACGGCGCAGATCCAGGACTAAGTTGTTTTTCCGACACTTTGCTGGATCCTTTGCCTACAGCGCGGAGTGCGATATCCTTCCACTTCGTCTCGCTCACCAACATCGCTGATCTATACACACAATACGCGGCACTGACGGAATTGGCTGCGTCTAGTTACGGCATCGGTGCACCATGTGAACATATTTCATGCGTTATTTTTACTGCAAGATTATCTTGAAAGTATATTTTTATTTTAAGGCCCCATGTCTCATTTCCTCCCATAAGAAGTGTCCTTGGTGGTAATATTTGGGTATCTCTGCGGTTACCCGGTGTTAGGGTCTGGGAGTATGCAGGAGCACAGTCCTGGGGTCCCGGTAGGTCTGTGAGTTGATGGTTCGACTCTGGATGGCAAGGTGGTGGGTTCGAGTCCGACAGCCGGCGGGGTTATCGCTTCCACCAGCGGCCGGTCGACCCGAGAGCCGGGCGACACCGCATGGCTGACCAGTCTGGTGCATCTTACCGCGGCTCGACTTTCTTCTGAGGGACCAGCTCTGACCATGCCGGGATACTGTGAGGACGCGCTGATAAGGCGTGGTCGGGTCCGTGGTGGCCGTGTGTCGGCCGGTGTGACTGACGCGGCCGGCTCTGTAGTGTTGCTGAGTCCGTGGTGGCCGTGTGTCGGCCGGTGTGACTGACGCGGCTGGCTCCCAGGTGTTGCAGAGTCCGTGGTGGCCGTGTGTCGGCCGTGTGACTGACGCGGCCGGCTCTCTGGTGTCGCTGAGTCCGTGGTGGTCGTGTGACTGGCGCGGCTGGGTCTGGCGTTGCAGAGTCCGTGGTGGCCGTGTGACTGGCGCGGCTGGGTCTGGTGTTGCAGAGTCCGTGGTGGCCGTGTGATGGGTGGGGCTGGGGGGCGGGTGGTGGGTGACTGACGCGACTGGGTCTGGTGTTGCTGAGTCCGTGGTGGCCGTGTGACTGGCGCGGCTGGGTCTGGTGTTGCTGAGTCCGTGGTGGCCGTGTGACTGGCGCGGCTGGGTCTGGCGTTGCTGAGTCCGTGGTGGCCGTGTGACTGACGCGGCCGACTCTCTGGTTTGTTTGTTTGTTTATTGGATGGTCCACGACGCACTTTATGGACATTCACGGCTAATGGCGCCGCCCACACTGTTTCGTCGGTAGGCCCCGGGATTGGAAAATGTCCTGAGTGGCCCGGCTGGCTCTGGTGAGTCCGTGGTGGCCGTGTGACTGACGCGGCGGCTCTCTGGTGTTGCAGATAACTCCGGTCAGGACACGTCTCCCTACTCAGGCGGCATGTTCGTCAGCAGCATAGGTGAGTCGGCCGCGGGCCGCCACGCCCTGTCGACGCGCCGTGCCGCTACATGATCAACATGGTCAATGCGGCCGAAATCCGGGAGTGTCGTGTCAACCCGTGGCGTCTGTAGCTGACGTCCGAGACGCCTGGTGACGTCCGTGGCCTGTGGTTGGCGCCTCAAAGCCATAGCAATCTGCCCCGGGTCGAAAGCGGTCGTTCAGCATCCTTGAATACGCAGTATATTTTTGGCTATTTTCGTTAGCTTGCTGACGTTTGCTCCACGAACTTTACGCCTCACTAACGGTATATTTAACGTAAGGTGTTTTTGTGGCTTCTTTTGCTCACGACCGTTCCCAGCAGCAGTGCTTTGTACATGTGGATGACATTCATACAGGCTTGTGAGACCGCTGTGGCCATGTTCCCGTGTCCTTGGGCAGATAGCCGATGCGACATTTTTTCCTCCCCTCTCTTAGACTACGGCTGCCCCGGGCTACGTCTCTCATTGGTCGAGAAATCAGGCAACGTGACTTCGCGGGGACCCTGGTACATAGCTTGACGGCGACGGAGGGGGGGCAGATGTGTCAATCTGCCTAACATCCGGCGCCCGTACTTAGGTCATACTAAATGGGCGCTAAATGACCTTGGAGTCGGCGCGCCCTTAAGCCCAAATAATCAATAAATAGGTCATACTAAAACCACACATAGTTCTGCTGTGAGTGACTAGGGTGTGATTTCACACTCATTCTCTAGGATCGTCCTAAACCGACAACACACTCCCGTGTGCATCTCTCCGGCGGTCCTATGCTGACGACTCGTTGTCCTCGGCATGCGTGGCCTTCCTTAGCATGTTGGCGGTCCCTCCCACCAGTCAATGGGCGCAAAATGACCCTGGATGTCGACGCGCCCCTAAGCTCCAATTCACCACCACCACCACCAACCAGTCAAGTGGCATTTCCCATTGCTTCGGCATCGCTGGAGGACGTCGAATGGCTGGGACTGGGCTACATTGACGAGAACTGCAGTGGCATCCCGGCGAAGTCGCGTGAGACGATGTGCTGCCCCACACTGACGCCACGTTCGCTTCGGCAGCTCTGGGCCGGCCCATGACCGGCGCGGAGCGGGCGCGCCGCTACCGCGAGCGCAAGAAACTCAAGAAGCTGTACGAGACGCTGCTGGGCCAGTCGCCGCGGCGCGAGCAGCTGGCCGTGCAGCTGTGACCGGCCCGGCGGCTGGCCAACTGGTGACCTGCTGGCAGCTGGAGCGGCCACGCACGGCCACGGCAGCTACTCAACTGGCGGCCGGAGAGTGCGCTGTAGACTGGGCGTGGTCCCAGCCGCGTGGGCGTGGTCTCAGGCGCGTGGGCGTGGTCCCAGGCGCGTGGGCGGGTCGGCGCGGCTGCTCGGCAGTGGTGGCGTTGGGCGGCTGGTGCCATAGTGGACGGGGCCAAGAGCGCCGGCGGCTCAGTACAAAGGCCCCCGCTAACCAGAGCTCTGGCCAGAGACTGTGGTCGGAGACGCTGATCAGAGCTGCTGATGAGAGCCGCTGATGAGAGCCGCTGGCCAGACAGTGACCGGGGCCGCTGGTCAGAGCCTCTGATCGGAGACGCTGGTCAGGGCCGCTGGTCAGGGCCGCTGGTCAGAGCCGCTGGTCAGAGCCGCTGGTCAGGGCCGCTGGTCAGGGCCGCTGGTCAGAGCCGTTGGTCAGAGCCGCTGGTCAGGGCCGCTGGTCAGGGCCGCTGATCAGGGCCGCTGGTCAGGGCCGCTGGTCAGGGCCGCTGGTCAGAGCCGCTGGTTAGGGCCGCTGGTCAGGGCCGCTGGTCAGGGCCGCTGGTCAGAGCCGCTGGTCTGGTCAGTTCCCCGAATCAAAAGCCGGCGGCGAGGCGACGCAGACGCAGACGCAGACGTAGAGTAGTCTCCTGTGGTGCGGGACCGCGCGGTTCGCCAGGCCAGGGTCGGAGGCGGTAGACCGGTGGTGATCGGCCGTGGACAGCAATGTAAGCGGCGGCGTCTGGCCGTGCGGTGACGTCGCCTGGTGGCCCGATTTAGTCGGAACCGCCCCCATCCATTCCAGTATCGGCGGCGAAGCATTCGCGCCTTCTGACGATTTACGATCGCCTTTTTCTATTGGAAAACGCGTTTGCTTTACGTTTCGATATGTTTTTGTCTGTTTTATGTCACATCGAAGCTGATTGCCTGCCTCATTTTACGATATTTTTACGTGAAGCTATGTTGCGTTCGAGTCGGATCGAATTCGAGGTGCGATTATTCGGGCGTTGCAATTAGATCTGCTTGCGGGTTGTGGAATGTAGATATGCTCAAGCGAGACGCCGTGCTCGACAGACCGTAGCTGGATTCTAGTTACTAATATCGGTTGTACAATATCGACGAGATATTGACACGTGTTGTGTCGCCACTGCAGTGGCCGGCGCTGTCTGGCCAGCGGCGCCTGTCCGGCGTTGTCTGGCGGCGCTGTGCGGCCGACGCGCGGCGCGTCCTCTTCCAGGGCGAGCTGGTCGGCTGGCGCGCGCCGCGTTTCGCCCGTGCATCGATCGATAGCTGTGTCTCTGCTCACCGTTAGCTGTGCGCGCGTGTCTGTGTGTGTGTGTTGACGTCGGTCGGACGGCCCTGCGCGCGGTCCGGCGGTAGGCGGATAGGTGGATGTGCCAAAGTACCCCGTGTTCCCTGCTCCCCGGCCGGCGGCGAGGCGCGCCGGCCGCCCAGCTGTGTCGTGACCCCGCTCCCCCGGTGCCGGTGAGGAGGCCGGACCCGTGCGCTCCCGAGTAGCTGTGCGGCCGCATAATGTGTGTCTTTCGTACATAATCCACTCGGCCCGGCCCGGCCCCACCCGACTCAGACCATCCCGTCTGCAATATGATGTGCGAGAGCATCGACTGTATTGGCGCAGTTACCTGGGCAGTCAACCCGCTCTTCAGCCCCAACAAACAAACAGATACAGAGCATTGATGGCAGTCCACTTTTAGATGGACTTTGTTTTTAGCGGCCTATTTTTTAGAACGTGGTTGTCCGTCAAGCTGGCCGTTGTGCGGCTGCGTCTGTTTGCACACGCTCAGATGCTACCTTTCATCGTACCCGACACCCAGATGAGCCGATACGTTTTCAGCAGTGGCGTCGCCTTCATGAAGCAGTCAGCCTCACACGCTGCTCCAAGCGACACGATCTGCGCTCCCATCTACCCGACAAATCCCGTTCTACCAGATTTCCATCAGTGTTTGCGGTGTCCATTGATGTATTACAGTTGCCTTTGAAGCATTCACTACTCGCTGTTCCCGGAGTTGTTGTGCGGGCGCATGGTGTATGTCTTTCATGCATAATCCACTCAGCCAGACACAACCGTTTCCAACTGCGACCATCTCATCTGCAATACCGTGCACGGGCATCGGTGGTGTTGGCGCAAGGCGACCTTGGCAGTCAACGCTCTTCTAAGCCCTAATATGCAAATTAAGAGCGTCGCTGACGCGGGAATTGATTGATGAAGCTAGGCCCACTGAAGTCGCCGACAACAGCTCTCCTTGGCGGAAGAACTATTCCCAAACGTGGCACGTGCCCCACTCAGCACGGTGTCTATGCGGTATTCGTTTTTTTCTTCAGCCGTTTGTTTTTCTCCCATGCTCGCTCGGCGCCCGGCGGAGTGTTGTGTCGTCCGACATGTTACCGGCGTCGGCGCGGAGTGTTGTGTCGTCCGACATGTTACCGGCGTCGGCGGAGTGTTGTGTCGTCCGACATGTTCCCGGCGTCGGCGGAGTGTTGTGTCGTCCGACATGTTACCGGCGTCGGCGGAGTGTTGTGTCGTCCGACATGTTACCGGCGTCGGCGGAGTGTTGTGTCGTCCGACATGATCCCGGCGTAGGCGCGCTCAGTTGTCGATGTCAGTAATAAATCGATGTTACTAACGTCTGTCGGGGTTTCAACAGCGGTGTTCTGATTCGCACACATCCGACTGGTCGCAGGCCAATGATGCCGTCTTGCTCATCTCATCGCATCATGACTCATCCGGCTTGTCGCAGAGCATTGATGTAATCTTCGTGAAATAGAGAGGAATGTACCACTTTCTGAACACTGAACCCACATCATCCCGAAAGAGGTATCGACATCGTGCTTCTTGATGCGTGTTTCTGAAGGCTTCGTGCCTTTTTCTAACATGGTCTTGTTTATAAGAGTCGTCATTCGTGTGTATGCTCCACATAATGGATTGACACGCGAACAAGGCGTTCCTGATTACCTATAATCTGTTATATACAATGTCAGTGTATAGTGGGGGACGAGTAGTCTAGGGGCAAGTTGCCGGTCTCACAATCGAAAGGTCGTAGGTTCGAGTCTCACCTGTCGCTACCTGTCGCCCAAACAGCTACTCTGCCCGCAACCAATCGGCATGCGGGATTGATGACGCTACATGACTCAACGGTCGATGTGTCGTAAAACCAATAACCATCACTACCACCACCACCAGCCGCCGCCAGTTTACAATGTTGGTGTTTTTATTGTTATCATTGTTATAGGTTCTAAATTTGGCATCTCTCAAAGCAAACGAAATGGTTGTCATGTGCGCTATTTGACCAATACTGAGTTATTAACTTAACATTTATATAAAATGTCATTGTCATGACTAACTTCGATATTTCACACCTAACGAATGGACATAATTTTAACATTGTCGCGGCAGCAATGCTTATGTGATACCTTCGAGCGAGGAAGTTCGTGTGCCGTTTGTGGTGCTTTCCATCCAGCTGAATTAGTGATACTTGAACTACGAGACAACGTGCCACCATTCGCCAGTAACAGGGTTATCTTGCCAGCGATGGTGCAGAACACGACATTGCAACGAAAGGCCAATCTACGGTTTGGAGACATCAGGTCTGATGTCACTCCTGATTTATACTTGGACCTCGTCTGCCTGCGATAACTTGGCTGCAGACCGCTTGCTGCGACTGCGGTGTATTGACAGACCTTCCGAGTCCTATGAACATCTGAAAAGTTTGGTGGGGTAAAATCCCCTTTGAATCAGATTCTTACCATGACTCGCCATAGCCTTAATGTTCAGCTGTCATGAAAAGCGGCGTGGGTGGGGCGATGCCCCTGCCCTTGTTCCTACACCTATGTAGACTAGCAACGAGCGACAGTCGGGCGGGCGATCCGTGTGCCCCCGACTGCCGGGCGGAAAACTCGGCGACTTGCATTCACACTATTCCCCGGTAGCTCGTCCGCGACTCATTCAATACACATGTGTTGAGGGGATCTGGGTAATAGGGTTTGATAGCTGGGGCAGATGGGCATTGATAGGTGTGTGGGGTGTTGGTGGATGGTTTCCTTTGGATGTGGCGGTGGTTGTGGTGGGTCTTTTCATCGGGCTTATGGTATCTTCCATTTATAGACTTACCGGATGGACCCTTGCGGCTGTTATTAAGTCTAAACACTTTATGACTATGACTCCTAGAGTTGAGAACCTGCCATCCACAACATCAGGGATGTTCTATGTTCTACATCCCTACTTTTGAAGGGGAAGTTCCCCCTCAATGCTGTCTTTGCTTCACCCATTTCAAACTTAACATGTGACGCCATGGAGCGTGCACGAAATACATTTGGGCCTGCTTTCATGTATTTTCCCATGAAATAATCTTTAAAAAATCATCTCTTAAACAGCAGTAATCACTCGGTGGCGGATCGCAAAGGAGCGGGCAGAAGAGAGCAACTTGACGCCAATGGATATAGAAAATGCAGCCGATCCAGCGATCAGCGATGTAAGATGAATAAATCCAATAATAATAGAAGAGAGGAGCGAAGAATTCCCGGCACTTTCTGGCTTCCGGCACACACAGGTCCCACAGGTCGGGCGGTCGCCGCAAGATGGCACCACTCGGCTCGAGTGCATACCGGTTGCAAACTGCGCATGTAGTCCACGCTTCCCTTCCTGGTGCCTGTACCATGCCTTCATGCTAACCGCAGCACTAAAATAGACATAGTCAACGAGCTTCCTGCAGCGGTCCAGAATGGTCCTTATCAATGAAAACAAACACGCTTTCCGTCGGAGGAATATATGGCCGGGCTCCGGTTAAGTGTTGAGTAGCGTAGCCTTGCTCAATTAACAAGTTGCTTTTTAAAGTTAAACAGCGCTGCCCACTTCACGACCATGGCCCGGTGAGGAGCAGTCGAAGCCGCCGCGCGCTTCCTTCTCAACGGAATAGTCCTCAAGGACTGGGGAACACTCTCCTGCGGCAGCAATGAGGTCGAGCGCAATCGATGACCACGCCGGAAATACCACCCTGGGCAGGCCGCGGCGTCGGTGGCGGTCGCGCCGGTCCGCGTCGACGATAATTGCGTCCGAGGCTGAATGGACGACGTGCCGGCCAGCTAAGGGGCGCCCGCTGCCGTCGCGGTACGCTCAAGGTCGCCAGCGGCAGATACGCGTGGATGTGTCACACACGGCCGGGAGGGCGGCTGGCTGGTGTGAGGGGGGTCAAGTAGGCGCACCGGGAGTTCACCGAAAACAAGGTATTGGACTAACTAGGAGTATGCTATGGGTGTTGATTTCGGGAAATAATTGGGGAGGGGCGGCAAAATGCATGAAGGCAATGGGCAAGCCCAAGTTGATTTGCAGGCAACACTCCCGTAGGGTCGCATGATAAAGGATAAAATTATGGGGAGGGGGCAAAGCCAACAAAATTGAGGGGACACTTTCCACATCAAATGCATTGAAGACATCACCCTTGAAGCATACAATATATAACAAGCATAACGGTATAGTTCTTACATCACAAGGAAATAATTGACAGACTCCGGGGTGTCAATTTTGGAAAAACATTGAGGGGACCAAAGTGTACTGGACCCCCCAAATAAAACAAAAAACTTATCGGATTTCGCCCACTATATTTTCAGACCTCAATCATTTTTGTTTTATTTGACAATGTGTATGTTTATGTTTATTCAGCATCCTCGTCAATGGGAAAAATCGTCCAGTAACAGGTGAAGTCACATAAGCAAACGAGCAGTGCACCGCACATGTCAACATAAGAACTTTGAGTCTTAGCGTGCGTCTATAGTGTCATACAGCGTACTCGGGTCCATCGTCTTCGTCAACGTCATCATCATCGTCAACGTTACCATCACCCTCCCCTCACTGCAAACGCCAAGAAGGGCCCTTGTGGCTCATAGTTGCACTAATCTTGTATGCCAACAAACACACAACAACTAAAATAAAATCATCGAAGCACAGCCGGCTTGGACTGTGATGATGATGGGTGAAAGCATTTCCTTGATGACAAACATAAGGGAGGGACAAAGCCAACGTTTTGGTGGGGCGAGTTCAGGGTTGGCAAGTCCACTATCTAAACCTAATCCGTTTCTTTACATTACAAAATTTGCTAGTTAACATCGACTAATTTTTATATATAGCGTGGTGCGTTTCTTTTTCTTCCTTTAGCTTTCTTATCAGCATAAAAACAGCATAGGTTATTGGGTGAGTCAAAACCAACATTGCGGGGGGGGGGGGGCAAGATCAACATTGGTGGGGCCATGCCCCCACAAAAGGATGCAAATCGACACCCCTGGACAAACTTAATGGGATTTGCCGTACAATGTGAATATAGTTGTATTCACATTTTGCGGTAATTATTGGACAGCTTGTGTGCTAAAACTATGTTACTTCGGGTAAGCGGCCACCAGGCAGAACCACCTTTTGTAACTCCCCAGGGTAGTTCCCATGCATGACGAACTACGTGAGGGCATATTTAGAACACCTCGCTATAACCAGTTTTACTGGAGTGAAGTTCCCGCTCAATACAGCTACACTTTACTGCCTGTTAAATGCTAGACGAATAAGTTAGAAGCTCCGATCTATTTTCGCATCGTAGCATTTCATTTTGTCACTGAAAACTGGTCTTTCCGTTCAAATTCTTTTCCATATTATTGTGTAGGTTATTCTTGTTGGCTGTTATGAGAACAAGGTCGAACTACCAGTATTTACCACTAGATGTCAGTTAAACCGCTAGTACTCATTTGCAGAACGCAATTTCTTCCTCTGCTCGACGACTGGTGCGATCAAGGGTTAGTCTGCGATTTTGTCCTGATAAAATATTTTTTGGTGTCTAGGCATATTTTGATGATTCATTCCGATTTCGTCATAATCCAGTACGTGCAATCCACTACACATACGGCTATATTCTGATAGCATTGCTCGATGATTTAGCCTTCCTTCCACGGCGCGGTGGTAATCGCAGAGAAACGTACGCATGTCCGCTGGGTCGTTTTAAACATGGCGGCCGGTTGGGGGTTGGAAGTGTTGTGGTAAAGTGGTACATGCAACAACTTACCCCGGTTATTCATGCAGTATTGTTTTGAATCAATTACGCGTTGTACGTATTTATTAGCCATCGCTGATCAGGGGTGTCTACCAAGAGCCCTATCATGTTTTTCCACAGTAGCGGCAGAATGAGCAAACGCGAACACTATATTTCCAGTGTCTCATGATGCATCTGTTTTACATATTTTGTAAACGTTCTAAGTTCGGGTCATCTAAGGTTATTTACCTGAACAGGGAGTGATGTTCCAAAATATTCAGTGCCGCAAATCAGAGTAGTTGCAGCATATAAGCACAAAACTCGGAGAATGCTGTCCTTTCATCAAGGCGAACAAGCTTCTATCCATAAATGTTCCTTAGGTCGAAACCACTGACCGGAGATCATGTGATTTCCGGATGTTTTTACCGCATTCAGTGGAAAATATTGAAGTTGGAGAAAATGAGTCACGCCGAAGATGATGAAGAGCATGAAATATGCATGCTGGGTTAATTTATATGTCGAAGGTCAATGACATTAAGTCAGGCCACTTAGCATGCATTTTATTCACGGTGCCATCGTATACAGAATGCTGCTGTTATTCGGCAAATGGTGTTTGAATTTAGTTTCAAAACCACTTAAGTCATACGACATGATATTGGATGGCAATCGAATGGCATGGCCACGTGCAAGCTGACCTGATTTGACCTGATTTGACGTTTCTTTTGAATGACTTCCCAAGGAGTACACACTGATGCAAAGACTGAAGGGGTCCGCTTAACAATTTGCGCATTATCCCGATGTGATCTGAAATCAGGTTACGGGGTCAGGAATTGGACAGTTTACAAAGATGTTTTAGTATAAAACTGGTCTTCAAGCTTCATTCTGACCTGATCTAGCATAAACTGCCGTGACCCTATTTCGTTATGTTCAATATAAATGCATTCATCTATGTTCATTTCTGAAGAAAACAATGTTGAAAGAACACGTGCTGTTTTTAAAATCATTTCCGGGAATTAAGTGGGTGTCCTTATATTGGTCTGACACGACCTCTGATGACCTCATTATCAGTAAAAATGTAACTATACGGTATGCTTCGGGCTCTTCGTGACAAGCAAGCCGTTCTACATTTAATTCTAACATACTCGGAAGTGTGAGGAGGACTTTCAACAGAGATTCACAAACCTAGCAACTCGCCTACCAGCGTATGTGACATATTGGCTGAAACTGTGCGTTGTTGTGACAGATAACCATTATTCGAATGAGGAAAAGTATTCACCACATGAAGTAGATATATCACTTCAGGGAAACATTTTAGCGCAAAATTATTCAATGTAGTTAATTTTGGTTATTTCACAAACTATTCGCTTGTATTTCGGTAAGTTATCACTGCAAATTCTTAATGGGCATTTGGCAGCGCTAACTCTTTTGAAACAGTTCCAGGTGCACAATATCGGCTGCACGCAGCCAGTTCCATTGGGCTGAACCATGGCGCAGCAGGCTGTCACTGATACACCGCGACAGCTGATAGGGTTCGATTGCGACGCAGTTCCCAAACGTTTTCATGGGAAACGACGTACGACGGACACCTGCCAAAGTGAGGGCCTAAAAACAGACACAATCTCACATACACCGTTCGATAGGCACCATCTCGCAGACATGGCCGATCTCGGCAACCGCTGGCTCGAGCTTCATGAACCCTACATACACCAAACGGTCGATCGTGTGCCAGAGGCGAGCGCTTTGCACTTTCGTGGCGTTGGGTTAGGTCAACAGTCACCAAATCACCGAAAAACAAAATGTTGGGGTTGCAGACACGGTCGATTTCGGCGACCGCTCGCTCGATCTTAATTAAACCTTCACCAATCGATCGGCTGTGAGCCAGAGGCATGCGATTTGGACTTCCTTGGCCGTGGGCCAGATCAAAGGTCACCAAATCGCCGAAAAACAAGTGTGAGCTTCCACAAACACAATTTCACGAAAGTCGAAATGTAACGGACGTGTAGGTTGCAATGCTTGTAGGTGACGTTCCTGACGTTTTGTGCATCTCCAACTTTCAAGAGCCCCTCGGGTGAAGGCTAAGTATCTGCTAAGAATGTGTTGCCCGGTGGACCGTCCGCCGGCAACGGCGAATCACCTTCAGGCAGCTCTGGACCGTCCACCGCCAGCGCCGGACCGTCCATAGGCAACGGCAGATCATCTGCCGCCAGCTCTGGACCGTCCATAGGCAACGGCAGATCATCTGCCGCCAGCGCCGGACCGTCCATAGGCAACGGCAGATCATCTGCCGCCAGCGCTAGACCGTCCATAGGCAACGGCAGATCATCTGCCGCCAGCGCTGGACCGTCCATAGGCAACGGCAGATCATCTGCCGCCAGCGCTGGACCGTCCATAGGCAACGGCAGATCATCTGCCGCCAGCGCTGGACCGTCCATAGGCAACGGCAGATCATCTGTCGCCAGCACTGGACCGTCCGATGGGAGTAGTTGAAGGAACACATGTGCTGTTTTTATCTTGATTCTTCGGATAGCTTGGTTCTTCGTATGGCTTCCTTGGGATGCTTTGCAGAAACCCGGTCAGTGACACCAGGTGAGTCGTGCGCTTAGTCCGAGGATGCGGTCGAAGTCGACTTCACTAGATCGTTGAATGTTAATTTGACGTAATGTAGACGAGTGCTGTTGTCTGCTTCCTCCAGCTTTTCCATTCCTGTATGCCCATCGTTGAACCGGTTGCGACCTTCAATGAAGATGCGCCAATGAGGAGAGAAATTCAGAGCTTATTCCAATTGAAAACTGGCGAAAGTTTTAATGCGTGGCTTCACTGTCGCAAACATTTATAACTGGTCATCAATATTCATGTTGCACGCAGATACCCACTCAGGCCATCACGATGGGCTCTCGCGACTGGGAGACTAGATGGCGCGTCCAGAAATGAATGACATGGAATGCAAGACAATGACCGTGCGCTTTGCTTGCGAGGAAGTGTTAAACTGACACCCGAGGGTGTTGTTTCATGCACTGTTGAAGGGACCAGTACCCCTCGATCATTGGACCATGGACCAACGACAGCGACGTATGTGGACGCACACCAGCGAGATTGGTGCATTGTCACACAAAAAGTTGTTGCATGCCGAAATAGAAGTGTAAACTCGGAGACAGTTGGCATCGCAGGCACTGAGGTAGACATTGCATTTGCAACACCTCCAATGCCACATTCTTCATCCGCGCCAGCGGGGTACGACCAGTGGTCACGTTGCCTTGTTTGCTGCACTGCTGCCTCCTATGTACATGCCACGGCCAAGCTTGCGAATTCGCCCATGGTCGTTGGAAAACGCGCCGGCTCCGGGTTTGCACTGCATCCATCGCTGCTGCTACAGCACGACCGGCGTACGGACGCCTGTGCAGCGAGGGTGGTCGAAAGGTGGCGACCCGCTGAGTCAGGCAGTGGGGTGCGACATTCTGTACCACGGGGCGACCTTTGCGAGCTGGTGGGCGGCGACCAGCGGGGGTTGAGCACAGCCGGCCCCCCGCTCTGGTGCGCCAGTGCGTCAGTACAGCCGTCCCCCGCTCCGGTGCGCCAGTACAGCTGTCCGGTGCGCCAGTGCGTCAGTACAGCCGTCCCCAGCTCCGGTGCGCCAGTACAGCTGTCCGGTGCGCCAGTACAGCTGTCCGGTGCGCCAGTGCGTCAGTACAGCCGTCCCCAGCTCCGGTGCGCCAGTACAGCTGTCCGGTGCGCCAGTGCGTCAGTACAGCCGTCCCCAGCTCCGGTGCGCCAGTACAGCCGTCTCCCGCTCCGGTGCACCAGTACAGCCGTCTCCCGCTCCGGTGCGCCAGTACAACCGTCCCCCCGCTCCGGTGCGCCAGTACAGCCGTCCCCCGCTCCGGTGCGCCAGTACAGCTGTCCCCAGCTCTGGTGCGCCAGTACAGCCGGCCCCCGCTCCGGTGCGCCAGTACAGCCGCCCCCCGCTCTGGTGCGCCAGTACAGCCGTCCCCAGCTCCGGTGCGCCAGTACAGCTGTCCCCAGCTCCGGTGCGCCAGTACAGCCGCCCCCCGCTCCGGTGCGCCAGTACAGCCGTCCCCAGCTCCGGTGCGCCAGTACAGCTGTCCCCAGCTCTGGTGCGCCAGTACAGCTGCCCCCGCTCCGGTGCGCCAGTACAGCTGCCCCCGCTCCGGTGCGCCAGTACAGCCGGCCCCCGCTCCGGTGTGCCAGTACAGCTGTCCCCAGCTCTGGTGCGCCAGTACAGCTGTCCAGTGCACCAGCATGGCCGTCGGTCGCGGCGCGCTGCTGCTGCTGGCGGCGGCCCTCGTGTGTGGCGCCAGAGGGGAGCGACGGCGTGCCTCGCCGACGGACACACGCCGCCGGGTCAGGTCAGTCCCAACACACGCCGCCGGGTCAGGTCAGTCCCGCCGCCGGACACACGCCGCCGGGTCAGGTCAGTCCCGACACACGCCGCCGGGTCAGATCAGTTCCGCCGCCGGACACACGCCGCCAGGTCAGGTCAGTCCCGCCGACAGACAGCACGGCCGGCCAAATCGTGCGTCGCAAGTGTCGGTGTCGGGGCTGCGCTTCCGTGGGACACAGATCGATGCTGATACTCCGCACAGCTTGTGAGGAGAGGCTACCTCGACCTCAGCAGATATATATATATATATATATATATATATATATATATATATATGTATACATATATAGATATAGACAGGTGAGGCTGCCTCGATCTCGGCAGATATATATATATATATATATGTGTGTATGTATCTGTGTGTGTGTATATATATAGATGCATCTATATGTGTAGCGCTTCGCGGACTGATGTTTCTCCTCCTTATGTCAGGTTAAGTCGTTTAATTTTGATATGTACCAATTTTTCCACACAATTTTCATGAATATGCTCAATCTTTACTCAAACGAAGACATTCACATATTTTTTTCCGCTGACGGCCAGCTTTGAACAGTGTTCCACAGTGCACCATGCAACATTTAAGTTATAATTTTCTCACTCGCAACCATATCTGCAATTTTCGTCGTACTATTTACCAACTTTCATCACAATGTTTATTCTCAAGTGGTCACAATCTTAGTTCGAAGAAAGGGGCGACATTTCTCGACGTGGGCACCTTACAATGATCATTGGATCGTAACGGGCGCCGGTCGTCCGTCTCGACCACCGCCGGTTGACCTTGTGATGTCATGTACCACGTGACCTACACGCCCAGCCTTGTAGTCTCAGATGTTGGTCGTTCCTCGTGTTGACGGGTTGTGTGCGGCACGCGTTGAGTGAGATGACTGAGACGCAAGAATCGCTACACGGCATGGTGGCTGTTCTAATCCGGCACTTTGGCACAGTACATTAAGTGTGAGATATAATCGGTGGTGGGCATGGACAACCGAAAAGTTAGTTTCGATAACCACTGAGCCGCTAACTCAAAAGTTAACTCCTTGGGGCCACCAGTCTCTTCTTCAACTCATGTCCTGAACGCTCTCTGCCGGCACCGTCCTGCGGCTCCGTTGGTTCCACAACGCCTGCACCTTGGACATGGTCTTCCTGTGGGTCGACTTGAACGGAGCGCTGTCGAACGCCTCGTCGATATCCACGCTGACTTGCAAGCTTAACGTGTGGGCTGCACACCTCATGTGCGCTGTCAGGCTATGACCCAGGCTGCTGGACTCGTCAAGATCAACAGAGACGGGACAACTGGAACAACAGAGACGGCCTCGACGGAGATGTTCTCCACCTCGTGCACAGCCCCAGCCTCGGGACCCACGTCCAGGTCCACATCATCGACTCCCTCCCCGTCCGGCTTGACAGCAGGCCCAGGAATGTCTGGCCAGAGTTCAGCCTCAGAGCCGAACTGTACACACGCCCTGACGAAGGCGCTGCCGTCATGCGTCGTGGTCCCGGCCACCATGTCCTGCGGGTAGAACTTGCGATGTGTGTCCACCGTGGCCCCTGTGAGAACATCACAGGTGTGATGCACTCAGAGTCGAGAGCAGGCCAGGGCGACGTCTCGTGCCGGTCTGGGGTCGGGTCAGTGTGCCGTCACCCCCAGGTCGGCCCCGTTGTGGGCCGACCAGCAACTACGGTGTTAGCCATCCATCAGCAATCTGTAATGGAACACTATAGAGTGTAAAGAGACAGAAACGTTGTACGGCAAAGAAAGATATATAGTCGAGTAATGACTATGTATATCCATATTTATTAATTTTAACAATGTCAACAATAATTTTAGTATTAAGCAGCGTTACAACAATCAGCAATACTGTTAAGGTATCATGAACCTCGCTAAAACGAGCAAAAAGCACAACAAAAATCGATTGTAGGATTATTATGTTATGCCTTTCTACTATGGTGAAGATTCAAAACAGCTACAAAAAACAACCTACCTATAGCGAAAGAACATTTTATAATGGTTTTATTAAGACAACGTTACACCAAACTGATACAAAATTGGATGAAAAGGTTTAAAAAAAAATTTTGGGAGGTCCATGAAAAAGGGCTTTCAGTCTGTTGTATTTGTACAGCCAAATTATGTAAGTAATTTGGTCTTTTTTCGTATGACGTACGGCATTTACAAATTAAATATGCAGTATCTACACAGAAAAACACAAACCATGGTCAAGATTGATGGTTTGAACACAGGAAACTTTGCACAATTCACAATTCAAACGCCTCACCGATGGTCGACTGGCGTGTTTTATTTGCAGGTGGCTGCGATGACTGGCTGCTGCTCCTGCTACTGGCACAGATACCAGAAGATTGCCTGTGTTTCTGGCGGGGAGGGCCGACCTTGATCCTCTTCTCAAATTGGATGCGTGCGCTGGGTGGTTCCTCTTGACAAGCGACTTCAAGTTGTAGAAACTTGACGAGAGTCCCTCGATGTGTCGAGGTGTTCCGGTGGTGTCCTTTGGCTGGCACAAGACGCACCGGAAGCACCAGAGGTTGGCGTTCCTCTTATCCCCTGACTTAAATACAAAGTAGTCCTCCCGGTGAGGTCACGGGTTCTGAGTCTCTCGGTCTGGCTGGTCCTGGCGGACCTGGCGCTCAGCCTTAGCGGCATCCGCCACATCCACGGCCTCTACAGGCTCCTCGACAGACAGTACATTTGGTCAATTTACTCAGGCGGAACAAAAATGTCTTCACTTTCCATTGCAAAAGCTTGTACACCCTGTAAACTGACCAAAAAAAGATGATTACTATAATGTACACTGTCGCTGGCACTTTTAGACCGACACGTCGCAAGTGAACTGAACTGCAGAACTGCACAATGTTGCTCATCTCCTGCTGCGCCGACCAATCATTTTTTTGTGTTTACAAGTAGTCGGCCGACAGCGTCCAAGACTGACACGCTCACAACAGACGCTAATAAACACGCCTCCCCTCGCCGTCGGGTGTGACGCGCCGGCTGGCCACCAGCGCGCTGCGATCGCGTTGGCTGCTTCGAAGCGATATGATTTAATTTACCGGCGACAAAAACAAATGTTGGCGGAACTAAGTTGAACAGAACTTGCAACTCAAGTGGAAGGTAATTGGTCTGCTCAAGGTTTTCAGAGTTGGCGGGAACGCTAATATGTTGGCGAAAGAGTTGGCTTCGATAATTAGCGGAGCATTGTCCACCACTGAGCATGCCTTCACGGGCTAACAATGGTGAATAGTTGAGGTCGGCCTGCCAATTACAGTTCTCGTTTTTGTGGACGATTCTGTGCCAGCCACAGAGGCATCCCACAGGCCGACTCTTTGCTGTCGCTCGTCCATCGCTCCTAACGGCGCGCCGTATGATTAGATATGTTCCGTAACAGATTTAGTTCCGTCCCATCGCGTCTCGCCATAGAGGAGTTCACATGTTGTCATTAGTCAATTGGATGAGTAAAATACAGAATTCAATGACATAAGACGATATATTCGAACAAGGAACACCTTACACACACGTATACACGTACAGCATATTTGCACACACACACACAGGCGACGACATCTAATAACGTCATATAGGAACGCTACGCCGACGCCATATGCGCATTTTCCTTGTTGACTACAAACGAGATGTGATTACCAACAACTGATTGATACTCTTACATTTGTGTGCGTGTCCTTTTGGATATTTCGTCTGTGTGTCTTTCGCCAACCTGTGGTAGGCGGTAAATGTAGTGTCACGTGTCGATTGAAAAATGTTGAACACTTTCCTTTTTTAATACCGTACTTGTCACCCTGATGAAGGCATAAAGCCGAAACGTTGGTGTTCCTTTTTCGAATATATCATCTTGTGTCATTGTAATCTGAATTCACATGTAAATTGCGCGCCCGCGTGCGCCACGTGCGTTGCGCCTGGTGCCTACCGAAGCAAGCGCCAGGCGCAATACTACCCTCCCTCGCTACAAAACTTCGCTGTTTAGCGATATCGCTGAATGCAAATGGAAATATTCGAGAACGTCATCCTACGTATTGTGACGTACGGGCGAGGTAGATGATGCTAAATGCAAGTACGCGATTGTTGGACAATTGGTGTGCTTATTTCGTGCTCTGAGCCAAAGGCGACACGAACTTCGGTTTCCAAGTGGGGTTCAACCGCAGAGGCGCAGAAACGATTTTCAAGCTAGAGGTGTAGGACTGCAGCTGTCCTGTGCCCGTGTCCTCCGCCCCTGCCGAACCAGGACATCTCTGATGCTGCGGGCTCAGGTTCTAGAACACCAAAATTATTTGTTTTAATTTCGATGGTCAAATCTCCAGCTCAGTTCCTCAACCGCTCAGCCGTAACGCTTCCCTTGTTGCAATACCCCTGTCTAGCTCAGACGCAAACATCCGACCCCTCACCTCCGCATCGCGATTTGAAGGTGAGGGCATGTCGTTACGATTTGTCCCATCATGCATTAAAGAGACAAATCGTGTCTTGTTTCCGCCGCCGTAAAATGGTAGATTATTACTTGGGCCCCGTACACATAGACCTATGCGGGTTGGCGTTGTTACCGTACCACTGCTGCACGACTATTGCTACTGCTATTGTCGGCTACTGCCATAGTGAAATGAATTTACTCAGCTGTTAGCAACCAAGGGCGCAATGAAGACGACTGTGCCAGCAGTAGCATAAACATCACATTTGTCGGTTTGTAACATCCCATGTTGCATAACAGCTGCACGACCCTTTCAATAGTAGCACATCACCAATGACAGGTGGGACAGGTGGGCGGCTCCACTCGTCGGGCACGTCGCTTGTAATGCGCTTTTGCGACAATCAAGGGCGGATCCAGAAACCTGGCCTGGGGCCCAAGTTAAAAAATATGCACACGATTACTGAAAACACATTAGATTTTAATAGCTAACATTCGTTAGGTTAGTACAACATGTTAATGTTAATGCTAATACAATATGTTAATGTTAATAAAATATGTTAATATTAATACAATATTTGCTGCATACACTATGCTCAGATTTCTGGAAAATGTCATTTTGGTGCAAAATATCGATAAAATCGGTCTATTGTGGTGTGATGGCCCCTTTGGGTCTCCCCATAGGATTCGCCCCTGACAACAATCAACCTAGCTGGGTGAAAGTATGTTGGACAGTGTGCGAGTTGTTGCTGCATACAATGCTTTACACAGGGCGATTTCGTTTCAGCGGAAATGACGCCGCCGAGACAGCTTCCAGTGGCGAGTCGTCCACCATGGGTGAGTAGCCGAACATCCTGGGCGACACGTCCATCAGGCCGGACATCCTGGGCGACACGTCCATCAGGCCGGACATCCTGGGCGACACATCCATCAGGCCGGACATCCTGGGCGACACGTCCACCAGGCCGGACATCCTGGGCGACACGTCCATCAGGCCGGACATCCTGGGCGACACGTCCATCAGGCCGGACATCCTGGGCGACACGTCCATCAGGCCGGACATCCTGGGCGACACGTCCATCAGGCCGGACATCCTGGGCGACACGTCCATCAGGCCGGACATCCTGGGCGACACATCCATCAGGCCGGACATCCTGGGCGACACGTCCACCAGGCCGGACATCCTGGACGACACGTCCATCAGGCCGGACATCCTGGGCGACACGTCCATCAGGCCGGACATCCTGGGCGACACGTCCATCAGGCCAGACATCCTGGGCGACACGTCCATCAGGCCGGACATCCTGGGCGACACGTCCATCAGGCCGGACATCCTGGGCGACACGTCCATCAGGCCGGACATCCTGGGCGACACGTCCACCAGGCCGGACATCCTGGGCGACACGTCCATCAGGCCGGACATCCTGGGCGACACGACCATCAGGCCGGACATCCTGGGCGACACGTCCACCAGGCCAGACATCCTGGGCGACATGTCCATCAGGCCAGACATCCTGGGCGACACGTCCATCAGGCCGGACATCCTGGGCGACACATCCATCAGGCCGGACATCCTGGGCGACACATCCATCAGGCCGGACATCCTGGGCGACACGTCCACCAGGCCGGACATCCTGGGCGACATGTCCATCAGCCGTGCACCGGTGTCGCCTTCAGTTGGACCCGAGAACGTGTGGAACGAGTGTGCGTGACGACGTTGGACCCGACAACGTGTGGAACGAGTGAGTGTGACGACGTTGGACCCGACAACGTGCGGAACGAGTGTACGTGACGACGTTGGACCCGACAACGTGTGGAACGAGTGTGCGTGACAACGTTGGACCTGGCAACGTGTGGAACGAGTGAACGTGACGACGTTGGACCCGACAACGTCTGGAACGAGTGTGCTTGACGACGTTGGAGTTGGAAACGCGTGAAACGAGTGAACGTGACGACGTTGGAGTTTGAAACGTGTGGAACGAGTGAACGTGACGACGTTGGACCAGACAACGTGTGGAACGAGTGTGCGTGACGACGTTGGATCTGGCAACGTGTGGAACGAGTGAACGTGACGACGTTGGACCCGACAACGTGTGGAACGAGTGTGCGTGACGACGTTGGAGTTAGAAACGTGTGAAACGAGTAAACGTGACTACGTTGAACCTGACAACGTTTGGAACGGGTAAACGTGACAGCTTGTGACCTGAAAACGTGTGGAACGAGTGAACGTGACAAAGCTGGACCTGGCACCGTGAGGAACGAGTGAACGTGAAAACGTTGAACCTGAAACGTGCAGTAACGAATGGACATGACAGCGTTGGACTTCGCAACGTTCGAAACGAGTGAACGTGACAACGTTGAACCTAACAACGTTTGAAACGGATGAACGTGACAGCTTTGGACCTGGAAACGTGTGGGACGAGTGAACATGTCAATGCTGGACCTGGCAACATGTTGGAACGAGTGGACATGGCTAGTTTTGACAACCTGCGCACTGGTTGATCCCCGCAGAGGGTGTATTCCGCTACCGCACTCAGCTCTGTCACAACTTGCAACAATTCCTCGTGGACCCAAATACGAGGAACAGTGTCCAGGCGTCTTGCCCCGAGGGCAGGTAAAGGTCACCTGGCCAGGCCGCCGGGACAGTGGCAGTGCGAGCATTTTGCAAAGCGGGCTGGTCTGTCGTGGTAGTAAGGCAGCATTAAAATAATAGTTTTCCGTTAGGTATGAGATGTCGAAACGAGCATAGTCTGATGTCGAAATCTGCCATGGAAGCGATATCTCTGAACACGTTCTTTTAACACAATTAGGATCTGACAGCAAGCTCATCAACATAGTCTTTTGTTTGTTGTCAGACATGATTTAGGGATAATTATCTTAACGATAAAGATACAAAATGTCTATGCCTGTCAACTGATAATCAACAGACCACGTTATGGGCAATCATTTTACTTTGAGTTGTATTATGCGAAGCATGATCCACGACGGTGAACATAAGCACGATACTTATCGACGAGATGCTGTTAGAAATTGGATATGAAGACATAAAGACTCATGAAGAAGCATGATGCCGATACTTCTTCGGAAGGGATGTCGATTCAGTGTTCAGAAGGTGGTGTATCCCACTCTATGTTACTGATAATGTATCACTGCGGTGAGGAGTGAGTGCACCTGATGTGGCCTGTTGTGCGATGTATCCGTGAGTCGGGTACCGCACCATCGGGTTTGCGCTTCGCGTTTGAAGATGCCTATGTGGGAAGGCACGGCATGTCGGGAGAAGCAGACGCAGACGCAGGCGGAGACACAGGCGGAGACGCAGGCGGAGACGCAGGCGCAGACGCAGGCGCAGACGCAGGCGCAGACGCAGGCGCAGACGCAGGCGCAGACGCAGGCGCAGACGCAGGCGCAGACTCAGGTGACAGTTCTCGGCGCCTGGAGTGACGATCGCACCGGACGCGAAGAAACAAAAGGCAAAAGGATGCTGGAAACGTTCGAGTCAAGAAAATTTCGGCACGGAAAAGGAAGATGGGCACTATTGTAGACGTGATAGTCAGTCTCTTTAGACTGTCAAGGTGATTGTGGACCAGCGTACAGAGTAGGGTGTGTCACCAATCGCAGTGCAAGGTGCCCCTATGATTTTATCATGCCCTGTCCATATAGAAACAGCGTGGCACTATTCATTCCCTCTGAATTTTAACCCCCATCTAGCTCCAAGCGAGAGAAGTTCGGCCGATCTGCTAACACTAGCGACACTAGCGCCACCATAGCGGGCAAACCGTGAACTAGCGAGCAGTTGCTGTTCGCAGCGCTCGCATCCACTTCTCACTGACAAATAAGTCTTGTTTGATTCTCTGTTTGGTTTATTGAAGAAAGTATATCAATACTAGGCTCAGATTTACACAACTTACGTAGCATTAATTTGCTTCAGACGGAATCGAATGGGGATAGGGAGGGCTGCAGCAGGAGGTGGCTTCTCATATCGGACCAGACAAGACATTTGCTTTGCATTCCTTAAAAATGCCGCGTCTTAGATACAATGCCAACAAGACAAGCTTTCTTCAACCACAACACAATACTCTGTGCCATATCTGACATACAAAGCAATCATCTGGCGACTTTCTCCCTACAGAAACGATTTTTTGCTGATGACCGCGGGCAGCTGCTGCCGGTGCCTGAGGCGGCTGCAGATGTAGCCATGCCGTTGTTCTTCTCCCACCACCGCCCGCGCCGCGTCAGTAACCACTTTGACGGTACGTTCCACAGCTACAGTGTGCACCGGGAAGGCGCCCACGGTCAGCGGTGCAACCCGAATGCCGTCCAGCTCTGAATCGTTCAGGTCCATGGTGAGCGGCGGTTCGGTGAGAAGCGCAGCGTTCCAGTCCAGCATTTCGGTGAAATTTACGGCATTGAAGTTCACCGCTGGGAGTACGAATGGCCGGACCTCCCCCTGAGGCTGCTGTCGACACTGCTGAATGACCTGCACTGCGCGGGTGCGGAGTTCCGGGTCTTGGTCGGTCACCATAGCCAGCAGTATCGCTTCTGGATGGCACCAGTAGCTGTTACGCTGGATGACAGGCTTCACTGTGTCCTGCAGTTGTTGAGGCAATGTGCGTAGTAGCTCCAAGCTGAACATCATGTTCTTCGCGCCGCTACTACATTCGCTGTGTTTCCGGATGTGGAACCACACTGGCACGTAGTGGCCCACTAGAAACTTTATGATATCGCAGAGTTGAGGTGATGGTGACGCGGTTGCGACAAGCGGTTCGCCCGCCGAGACAGTTGCACTATCCTCCGAGACAGTCACACTGTCTGACTGACTGCCACTGGAAAAGTCAACTGAATCATGGGAGCTCTGATCGCCCATTGCGACGTCCGGCGTGTCAGACTGTCCGGCCTCGTTGCGACCGCTCTGGCTGTCATCACTGGGACCAGCGAGGCTCCCCGGTTGTAGCTGTCCCTCAGCTTGCCGTTGTCTCAGCCTTCTAGAAGTTGCAGTTTTACGTCGGGCACTTTCCCTGCGGTCGATGCCTCCCAGGAGCATCTTACGAGAGCGCCTCTGGTCTCTGAGAAAGCTGATCTCTTTTTCGGGCACTTTTCTTTCCCGAGGACATCTGCAATGGCGCAGATCTTTACATCGACATAGAGCTATGTCAAACAGCCTTCCGAAATAGCTTCGAGCTTTCTCCGACGCCGAGCTTTTGGCTTCACGGTCCACCGTTTTGGTTTTATTGAGCTTCTTATACTGGCTGTAGCAGGCAGCGACCTTTCGCTGCACACCTTTTAACTGCATCGACGGGATGCCTTCGTCGTTCCAAATTTTCAATACCCGCTCAGCGACCGGCTTAAATATTTCAGCTGACAGCACTTTCGATCTCAAGTTGGGTTTGGATGTTAGCCTAACATAGTTGATGACATCTTTGTTAGCGGGAAACTGATTGGCAGGTAGGTTCTTCGGAGGTCCGAGGCTGAAGTGTTTTGCCCGGCTTCGAAGGGACATCCTGAATGACGGATCAGGATCTGCAAATGACAGAAACTGGGATTAAAAAATGTATTCTAGTCATACGTTGTTCAATTATGAACGATTAACTAGCCGAGAGTTTCGAGGGTCTTCAGTAGCGGATGGATAAAATGCCCCATCGAGATGATGCCTCATAAGACATTATAGTTTCTAACACTATAAAAAATCACCAACTGTAGGTATAGTTCCAGTCTCAATTCAAGAACTCAGGACTGCAATGCAGGGGAATGGGTCGGATGTCTTCACTCAGCGGGAATGTCATAGGTACTCCCAACAAAACTAAAAAATGTTACAGCCTGTACTTAGTTATTTGACCTTATAAGTTATTACAGACTCAAACGCCGCAACGCTGGTCTGCGCTAGTCATATTTCACAAATCAGTGACGAATTGAAAATAGAACGCTGGCAACCACGCAGTTCGGTAGAGACGGCGGACGCGGAGAGGGGCAGAGGGGGCAGTTCCCCTCCCCCAAATTTCCGACGAAGGACATTGGGGTACCGTGTCAGGCGACGGGCGCCTAAAACGAAATGCACTAAATTCGTTTTTTTCTCGTTGTTTGTACCTAAGGGCGCCTTTCGGTAGACGGGTATGGGTGCGTCCTGAATTTCCCTACCCCCTCAACCTAAAATGCCTTCGGCAGCCGCTGAGTTTGGAAGCCCTTAATTAACACCCTCTCCCCCACCCCACCCCACCCCTGAACACAAAACTAACCAATCGTTGAACTGACCTGTAAAAGACGGCACAGCGCACTCCGCCTCGCTCTGAGTCACTCAGCCGACTCCCACGCTCTCCGCCCGGCTGCGACCCTGTCTGGTAGGCAGCTACTCAACACCGCGAGATCAGGATCCACTTTCGTCAGTGTCATTTAACGTCAGTGTCATTTAACATCAGTGGTGCCAGTAGCGGATAACGCGAGCGAATCCTGTGCGATATCTGAGCCGGCTAGCACGCAGCCGCCGGTCGGAGCCAGACAATGGCGCTGCGTGCTGCTGCCTCAGATGACAGCTCTCTTGCGTCAAGCATTGGACAGAGCGAGGTGGGAACCTTCCGGATCAGGTGCCGAGAGACGGGATGCTCGATGACTCATTGTACGTATGTTTGGCAGCCACCGATAACATGGGTCTTGTTGCGAATCACGTGGGACTGCGGCGGTCCTGCGAATAGTGATTGCTTGTGTTCGGTAAGGTGAGTTAAATACCTAGTTAAGAATGGGGTTAGATCAATATCAATCGTTTATTATGTGTTCCTTCGACTGGCTTAGTCGACTAGGAGTCGGCACACGGTCAAATATTTCAGTTTTGTGACCTGGCGAGTGAAAGAGGCTCTGGAAACGATTGGGTGTCATTAGTTCTTACGCTCTCCACTATGGTGGCGCTAGTGTCGCTAGTGTTAGCAGATCGGCCGAACTTCTCTCGCTTGGAGCTAGATGGGGATTAAAATTCAGAGGGAATGAATAGTGCCACGCTGTTTCTATATGGACAGGGCATGATAAAATCATAGGGGCACCTTGCATCGGTAAAAAAGTGCCTGAAGTGACACACCCTAGAGCCTAGACACATGCTCTGTACTACAGAGCATGTGTCTAGGCTCATGAAAAAATTAAGGCGTTGAAAAGTGCATACGTTGAGGTCCTGGAAGGAGAAGTTAAGAAAAATACAGAAGCGAAGGTGCTGCAGTGCAAGGTGAGAACACCGGACGAAGTTAAACTCCTGGAAGGGTACCTGGAGAATGTGGACACAAGCCGTCGTATGAACAGCCTGATGCTCAAATGTGAGGAATTTGGGAAGAAAGAGAGCATCAGGCGACCGTCGAAAGGAAGGTGGTGTCCACATACTTGGTGAACAATCTCTCGACTTGCGTGTCCGTGGTGACGACGTCCAGACGACATACACGCTGCAGGAGGTCACACCACACCATGTAGGGAGATCACACCACACCATGAAGGGAGATCACACCACACGCTGCAGGGAGATCACACCACACCATGAAGGGAGATCACACCACGCTGCAGGGAGATCACACTACACCATGAAGGGAGATCACACCACACGCTGCCGGGAGATCACACCACACCATGAAGGGAGATCACACAACACCATGAAGGGAGATCACACCTCACGCTGCAGGGAGATCACACCACACGCTGCAGGGAGATCACACTACACCATGAAGGGAGATCACACCACACGCTGCAGGAGATCACACCACACGCTGTATGAAAAAGCCAAATGTGGTTATGGAGCATTCGTTAAGTGTATGATGTTTAATGCTCAGAGTATCCGTTCCAAATTTGATGAGTTCAAGTGTTATGTTGCTGAGGAGGAACCGGATTCTGTTTGCATTACGGAGGCATGGGTCAGTGAAGGGTATTTTGGAGATAACTTACAGGACTATGAGATCCAGGGATACAATATGTTTTCGTGCAATAGGGGTCCAGCAATGAAAGGGTGGTGTAATGCTCTATATGAATAGCTTATTCAGTTCTCATAAAGTAGCAGGTGGGGATAAAAATGTGTCTGTGGAGTCCATTTGGCTTGATGTCACTGTGGGAAAAGGCAACAGCAATACTCTTAGGATAGGAGCTTTCTACCGATCAGGAACCCTGCCACATTCTCAGCAACTGGAGCTTGACAAGGTGATTTGTGAGGAAATCAGTAGACACTTTAAGAGGAAGTGCCTTATTCTCGGTGACTTTAATCTAAAAGGTTATGAAAATGCTGGTGTTGGCTCCCCATCATGCAAAATGTTTAGGAAATGCCTTGAAGAGGACCTGTTCTTAGACCAGTTTGTATCGGAACCTACCAGGCATGGTTCATTCTTGGACCTTGTATTCTCGGATTTAAGTGACTTGGTTCAAGACTTGACTGTAGGCGAAACTCTGGGAAAAAGTGACCATAACATAGTTAGATTCAAGGCACATGTAGGGGAAATTATCAAGGATAATTTGGTAAAGGTTCCAAATTTCAACAGAGCAGACTTTAACGGCATGAGAGCGGCGTTAAGTGCCATCAGATGGGAAGAAGAATTCTCCAATTTAAATGCCTGTGAAATGTGGGAAAAGTTCAAATCTTACTTGAAGGAAACTCAGATTAGACATGTCCCCCAAAAGCAAAGACGCAAAAGAAGGGTAGGAAAGCCAGCATGGCTTACACCAGACGTGATAAAAGCAATTAAGGCTAAGAAAACTGCATTTAGAGTTTTTAAAGAAGCCTCAAATGTCGTTAATCTAAAGGCGTATCGAAAAGCTAGAGACACTGTGAAGCAAAAAACCAGAGCAGCAAAGCGAGCAAAATAACTGGATTTAGCTAGAAACTGTAAAGGGGACAGTAAAAAGTTCTTTAGTTTCTACAAGCTGAGTAAAGTTTCTAGCACAATTGGTCCACTGGAAGTAAACGGGACTACATTGGGTGATGATAGTGAGATGGTTGAGGAGCTGAGCAAGCAGTTCAAATCAGTGTTTACATTGGAAGATATGACCAATCTGCCGACCATACACCATAGTTCAGTGACATGGGATCTGACAAATGATGTTGATTTCATTGATAGTGATGTTATTTACAATCATATCAGGAAAATAAAGCAAAATAAGGCAGCAGGACCTGATGAAATTTATGCTAGGGTGTTGCGGGAAACTTAAAAGGAACTGGCATTTCCACTTAGTATAATATTTTGTAGATCAGTTTCGCATAATGAAATTCCAACCGATTGGAAAAGGGCAAATGTAGTTCCTATTTTCAAGAAAGGAGAAAGAGGGAAAGTTGAAAACTATAGGCCAATAAGTCTCACATCCCTAGTCTGCAAGGTACTCGAATCAATTATCAAGGATAGAATAGTTAGTTATCTGGAAGGCAGCAGATTGATTCAAAATACTCAACATGGGTTTAGAAAAGGACGATCGTGTCTCACAAACCTCTTGGACTTTTTGAACTTCGCCACAGAACAATTTGATCAGGGAAATCAGGTTGATGTAGCACATCTTGACTTTAGTAAGGCCTTTGACAAGGTACCCCATAAACGGTTAATGATACAGCTTCAGTCCCATGGTATTGCAGGTAGCATCTTAAAATGGATAGAGTTGTGGCTTTCAGATAGACAGCAAAGAGTGATGCTAAATGGTACAAAGTCATCATGGCAAAATGTTCTTAGTGGAGTCCCCCAGGGGTCAGTACTAGGGCCATTACTGTTCATTATATTTGTAAATAACATTGAAAGTGGCCTAAGCAGTAAAGTTTTGAAATTTGCAGATGATTTGAAGGTCTTTAGGGCAATAACAGGTCAGGATGAGCATATCTGGCTGCAAAAAGACTTAGACGAACTTGTGAAGTGGTCCGAAGAATGGCAAATGAAATTTAACTTTGATAAGTGCAAAATCATGCATGTAGGTAAGCAGCATATGAAGGCTCCATACTTGATGGGTGGCCAAGTGCTATCAGTGACTCAACAGGAGAAGGATTTAGGTGTTATTCTAAACACAAAACTGGGGGCATCAGAACAGACCAAGGAAGCCAGGAAGAAGGCACTGAGAATGCTCGGGGCAATAAATAGGAATGTATCATACAGAAGTGAGGAAGTGATCAGGAAGCTTTACTGTGCATACGTCAGGCCACATTTGGAATACTGCATCCAAGCTTGGTCTCCTAGCTATGAAAAGATTGTTGGCTTTTGGAGAGAGTACAAAAGAGGGCTACAAAAATGGTTAATGGCATAAGCAACCTGGCATATGAGGAAAGATTGAAGAAATTGAATATGTTTTCACTTAAATATAGAAGGCTGAGAGGAGATCTCATCGAGGTCTTTAAATTTGTCAATGGTCTGGAGAGGGGATACCTTGGGGAAATGTTTGAATTTAACAGAAATGATGCAATTAGAGGTCATAAATTCAAAATTAAAGTTAACCACAGCAGAACAAGGTTAAGGCAAACTTTCTTCACCAACAGGGTAGTGGAACACTGGAACCAGCTGCCAGAAAACATCGTCAGTAGCAGCACATTGAACATCTTTAAAAACAGCATAGACAATCATTATAAGAATAGAGGGCTTGCTTTTCAGTATTACAGGGAGGGCTGATTGACAGATTTGGTGGGCAACTGGTTCAGTGTACAGAGTGCAACCAAGAAGGGCCCTTGTGGCTCATAGTTGCACTAATCTTTTATGTCTTTATGTCTTTATGGATAATGGAGAGCCGTGAGATCCCAGTTTAGTCAGTCGAGACTCATCTCCTTAGTACGCTGGAAGGGCTGGACACTGAAGAGCCGTGAAACCTCGGTTTAGTCAGTCGGAACTCATCTTAATACGCCGGAAGGGCTGGATACTGGAAAGTCGTGAGATCTCAGTTTAGTCAGTCGAGACTCATCTCCCTAGTACGCTGGAGTGCTGTCGGTCGCCGCGCAGCCGCATCTGTAAATTAACTAACTGTCTGTCGGCCTGCAAATTCAATACTTGTAACAATTGTCGTCAGCTATCCCAACGAATCTTTGCACGAACGTCATTTCGGAAGCGTGCGAGTTGTTGGTTGCTTGCCGTTTGACTGCATTAATCTCTCCTGCACAATGTATGAGTGCAGATAACATTGAACTCTCTGTGCTATCGTGCGACCGCTGACCTCGAGACTCATCACGTGCCTACAAGAAGACGATTACTCCACAGTAAGGTGGGGATGCAGCAGGCACTGGGGACACATACCCCTCCACAGCAAGTGGCCCCACTCTGGTGAAGGGGCGTGCACAGGGGTACTGGGGACACGTGCCCCTCCACAGAAAGTGGCGCCACTCTGGTAAAGTGCGGACACGGGGGCATTGTAGACTCCGTAGTGTAAGCTCCGTGGGTAGGCTCCGTTGGCAGGCTCCGTGTCCCTGCTTGCTTGCGAACCTAAGACTCCGGGCTTCAGTTCTTGTATTTGCGCCACAATCTCCCTCTGTATTCGGCCCGGTCACAGCCGTATCGCGCCGCACCGACAGCCTCGCGCCATCGCGTCCCGGGGGTTCCTCCGCCAAGGCGACCCGACGTCACCACCGCATGGTCCCGGGCGCGCCGCCGCAGAGGCACACTCAGTACAGCAGCACGCGCGCACAACACGTGGCGCCCGCTGCACCGCCGGCCGCGCCCACACCGCTGCTGCTCCCCTTGTGCGAGACTGGTCATCATGCCGCATACCGCCGAGCACGGGCGGAGGCGCGCCACATCCCCCTTACTATGTGCCCCTTCCACAGAACGTGGCCCCGTCTGGTAAGGTGCGGATACAGGGGGCACTGGGGACATGTGCCCCATGAAAGTGGCGCCTCTGTTCGGGAAAAGACGGCACTAAAAATAGTGCAAGCGCATCCCTGCCACGCTCAACGCATTTCCCAGCATAGTGATGTTCCTCTCAGAGAGGAACATCAAATGCCACCACTGCATTTTGCTCGAGTACACGCCCCTTCCCTACTGTTGAGCGCATTTTCCGCCGAGGCCGTCACGTCAGGGACGGTCTCGGTGGCGTTGCACCGGACGGGTGCCCCCATGCAAACTCCTGGGTGCGCCTTTGCCACGAGCCAATATCAGACCGCACGACGGCGTGTGGACCGCGGGCCAACACAGGAACGCCAGACGCCGCTCCACAAGGCAACGTCAAACACACGCTGACAAAGGAACCAGGTCGACATCGGCACTGGACAGATGCCCGCCGGCGTTATTGCCGCCCCACAGCCGGCCGGCCGACCGTATCGACTCGGCCTATCACCTGCCGTCCAGTCACGTGACCAGACCGATCGTCTATTTCCACCGCAGTGACGGTGCGCGTTTGTGTTCGCGAAGCCCATGGCGACCACAGCGGTCGCTGGTCTACCTGGGCAGCTGACGGTGGTAAAAAGCCGAGTGAACGGAACAATGTGATTTTCAGAGGTATTTCAGATGCAATTAACTTCTTAAGTATTAACATGCATGCATGTTTTAAAATACCCAAAAGTGCGCCAGTTCCCCGAACACGACGCATGCAAGCTACTACCTCCAAATGGCAGATCGTATTGGCTCATTTCCCCTCCAAAAGGAAATGTGCGGGTTCAAAGCCCAGCAGGAGCGTACGTTTCGGGTTTTGCCACGCACAATGCTATATAGATGACATTCAGATGTATCGGCAGCTCCTTGGCATGCATGTTTCCACCAAGTGCTTCCCGATGTCATTAAAGCAATGTTCACTACCAGCTGATAAAGAGACACATCTCAAGTTCAAAGTCACATTGAGTTTATGTGATATTCGCATAAAATTTGAGCCGTGACATTTCTAGTTCCAACATTTTACCATCCATAACTTTATCATCTTCTAAAATACCTACCTAATATTCCAACATGCAAAACACCAGCAATGTCCTTGGTGCGAAGAAGGTGACCGATTCTGAGGTGCTGGATTTTACAAACCAGAGCATCGCTCAGCGACGTGATATGTCAGGTACCTGGAAACTTCACGTCAAGTGTATGACAATTGGTGCAGTCTCACTACACCAAATTTGCGTTGCACCCCGCCACTCATTTTTTTATAGGTTCAAATAATTCTTACAAATAATTGCCCTGAAAGCCAAGGCAAACGCGAGTGGCGCCGGTGCCCAAGATCAGAAGGCGGTTCCGGCAATAACATCCGGGGCAAACCCGAGTAATGGCTTGGCACCTCCAGCTGGCCACCGGAGGTCCAAATACCAGCTGGACCACCTCCGGCAGAAGGGTCATCGGCCCGTGAGGTCGGTGACCACGCGCAGAAGAACCTTCTAGAACGCCATGAAGGCCCCAGGCGGCAAAAGCCAAAACCCAATCACGAGCGCGAGCTCACTCCAAAGCCCTGGGAGTGGGCTAAAGAAAAAAGAGGCGAGGCTACAGAAAATTCAAGAGGGCAGAACACAACAGACGAGAGAGAGGAGAGACGCGCAGAGGGGCCTGGAAGACGCGCGGCGGTGGACGCCGGACCGACGCCTCAGGGGCATCCAGCGGTGGCTAGATGGCTGAGTGTTCGGACGGAGGGGATGAAGTACTCAGCTGAGGCCACTCGCCACTCACCATCGGTCATGTGAGTTTTACACTTCTGACATGTCATCCTCTTTCCCAAATCTTTCCGAACCAACCTAAATTCTCTTCCGTAGCTTCTCCTTCTCACCAAATTCATTGCTGGAAGCGACCCGTCTCATGGGGGGGGGACCAAATAGGATAAGTTCAGGATGGGGAGGAGGTGGACGGAGATGTCGGAGATGGCGAGAAGTATATGAGCAGTGTGTGCGTAATGCGATGCGATGTATGTAAAGGTAAATATATTAGATTAAGCATAGAAATTATCTGGTGGCATCACCAAAGACCGGTGTTAGCATTTCGGCAGTCACGGACAGGTGGAGCGCTAGAGCAGGGCCGGATAAAATAAGATAGAGTGTAGCAATGGATGAGGTGAGAACTACGACCCTCTTGAAACGGTGCCCGCGTAGTAAATACCTCAGCGGCCAGGTGCGAGGAGGGGAGGATATTTACGTCCAGAATTGAACTGGCGGCCGAGCCGCGGGTGATGAGGGGTGCGAGCCGCACTGTTCGCTCTGACCGGGTCATCATCAGCCGACCCGTAGACGGAGATAGTACCGTGAGCACTTCCCGACAAGGTGGAATGATTCACACAATTATGCTTGGATATGCGCATGATATCAATTCGTACTATAACGTAAATTTATAAGAAGGGCAGGCGACCTGCGAGCCGTCCTCCTATAGACTGAACGTTTCCGGGCGGTGGTAGTGACTGTTGAAGCCAGCTAAATTGTCTAGAATATTGTTGTTGTTATATATATGACGTGCATTTGGATAACGCCTGATTGCGAGAGGGTGCGATGAACGGACACTTGGAGGGTACTAGTTCACCTGCTCTGGATCTTTGACCGCAAGATCACGCTGGCCTCTGCGATCCTGGGGTGCAGGTGAGGTGGCGAACATGGTATGGATGTGGCAGGGGCCGATAAAGGGGCCACCACATTGCGTTCGGTTCGCTGAAAGTCTGGCACCGGACTATAGGGTAGAGGCAAAACACTGCCCGGTAATTTGTCCACCCCCGAACTCTGCACGTGGGCACGGTTGGTGCAGACAGTTCGAGGGACACATGGACGGGTTTGGCATGCCATAAGCCCCGAGGCCAAAGAGGTAGGGCCAGCTAGGATATAAAGACGACCAGGGACGTACCCAACGTGGTAGGGATCCGTGCCCACCCGTGGGATACGTCAGACCTGGTCGCAAGTGTACGACGAATAAGGCCCGGCGCGGCATCGATCGAACTAAAGGCTAGGTAGGTCCGTCAAAGACACCAGAGCACTTGCATCAGCCCTCGGAGCCAGTACGATGAGCTCCCTCGTTGCAGTTCAGACTTTGTCCAGGCGAGGACGCTGCCAATAATGGCTCGGCCAGCCATGATTGGCAGTGAAAGGTTTACTTGTTCGGCCAACGTACCATCAAAATTAGAGAAATTGTCTGTCTATCTATGTGTTTGTGTACCGCTAACGGGGGGGGGAGGGAGTCCGGAGCTAAATATGGGGACCAAGCAATTAATTAATTAATAAGGAGAGCACGAATGGGGCGAGCGAATGTGAAGTGAATGAGGGGAATGAACGTGAGTAGGTAGATTTAAGGAACAGCGGAAGCCGCTTGGGGCTCAATACAGACACCTATTTCGTGCGGAATATTGCACAAAATTATACTATTACTAGTGTCCAAAAAGTTCCAACACGGGCATGTCAGTCAAACCAATGACAAATTTAATTGTCATCAATTCTCTCATGCAACGTATTAATTATAATCTGGCTAAAGACTCTCACTTACCTATATGGTGTTCCCAAAACTTTGACCTCGCACATATATTAAATCGTGTTAGGGGGCAACTCAAACCAACATCGCGGCGCCTGGAGTTTGGGAATGTGTGGTAGAGTTGGCGGCGAAAAACAACACAGTACACCACTAACATAGCCACAATCAACAACGGAGTGAGTTAGGGCAAGCCCTCAATAAGTCAGTTAGTTCAAGTAGTTCAATCACTTCCAGTCGAGTTTAGGCTGGACCTAAAGTACATTTACACACCCATTACACACACACACACGCCACACACACACACACACACACACACACACACACACACACACACACACACACACACACACACACACACACATTCCACTCACCCACACACCCACTCACCCACATCCAACTCACCCCACACACGCCCACCCCACTCACATTCCGCACACCCACACCCCACTACACACCGCGCACCCACACTCGCCAACACCCCTGCCACCCCACCGACGGCAGAGCCGCCACCCCTACAATACGCTGTCCTACTATACCAGCATGACTCACAAAATCATTGCCATACAAACCCAATACAACTTCCTTTTTTCCACACATAAGGTATTCAACTCCAGCTAAGAATATTAGCCATTCATCTAGGTCCTTACAAAATATTTTAACGTGTACACAATCCCACAGCTTGTGTACTACCGCTAGCATCATGTGCATTTGCCGCTAGCATCTTGCACATGGGTCAGAATTAAAACTTGTATGTGGTGCAAAAGCAAATTGGTAGAAAGTATATCAGCTATATTTTTACAGTGGAACGCTTAATGTTGAACAGAAAGGGTATTCCGGTGGACAGCTGCAAATGCATCATCCCAGCCAACATCATCTTACTCCCTTTCCAAAAGAAGTCTCCAAATATTAGGACTATCTTGGTATTTGCCCTCGAACAATTTTGTGCACAAT
>JAOTOL010001620.1:2717500-2725000 GCA_034440575.1 Imbricaverruca yamaguchii
CGACACGTGCCAGTCGCCGTTCATTGACGACTGCGGTTTGCACGGTAGGTGCCATGTGCCAATTGGGCAAATGTAGCCGGTACATGGAGCCGGGTGACGGAAACATTGCCGTCGTGCCGACTCGAGCCGTTTGGCAGCGGCAGTCCCAATCGTGAAAAACGGGTATGCCACCTTGGACTTTCACGCGCCCCACGTGTGCACAAACCACGTGCAATGGAAATGTTTACACTGTTTGTGTGACGCAAGGACGCGTCTACAGGATGGCGTTGGTTTCGTGGCGAGGGGGAGGTGGGTGCTTTATTAACCACGCATAGTGGTACGAAGTCGCCAAATTATGCTAATTCACATGACATGCACGGAGTGATATAACCCCTCTACTACAGCTTACCGGCACCAACTTAGTGAATGATGAATACCGTCAGCCAGTGAGGCCGTCAGTCATCCATGCAGTCAGTCACTCAGTCAGTCAGTCAGTCAGTCAGTCAGTCAGTCAGTCAGTCAGTCAGTCAACCTGACACAACCTAACATTACCTAGCCTAACCTAACCTAACCTAACCTAACCTAACCTAACATAACCTAAACTAACATAACCTAACAGTCAGTCAGTCAGTCAGTCAGTCAGGCAGACAGTCAGGCAGACAGTCAGGCAGACAGTCAGGTAGACAGTCTGTAATTTTGTCAGTCTGTTTGTCTGTAATTTTGTATGTCAGTCTGTCTGTCTGTCCGTCTGTTATTCCGTCAGTCAGTCAGTCAGTCAGTCCGTCAGTCTGTGTCAGCCAGGGCGTCAGTCAGACGGTCAGTGAGTTCGTCAGTCCGTCGGTCCGTCATTTAGTCAGTCAGTCTGGCATTCCATAAGTCAGTCAGTCGGTCACTCAGTCAGACCGTCAGTCAGTCAGTCAGTCAGTCAGTCAGTCAGTCAGTCAGTCAGTCAGTCAGTCAGTCCGTCCGTCAGTCAGTCCGTCCGTCAGTCAGACCGTCCGTCAGTCCGTCCGTCAGTCTGTCCGCCAGTTACGGTTCGCGCTTGACGTACATCGAGCCATGGCAGAACCTCAATAATGCCAGAATGCTTCATGTCAAAAGGTAAAAGGTGACAGGTTTGGATATCTATAAAAGTAATCGAGTGGGGCATCCGAAGGCAGGTAACTTTACGCCGTTTTCTTAGAGACTGTGGGAAATTAATTCGTTAATGTAGGACATCTGATATACAAGTATAAGTAATACAATGTGATAATTCGAGACAGAAATCCTGGGGTTTAGTGCAAAAATAACCGACTTAAATGGTTGCAAAAAGAAGTTGAGGATGGCATCAGATGGTAGCTAATTTTATTTCTGTTTATTTGAGACCATTGGAAACCAATTCGCTAATGTAGAACATCTGCTATTCAAATAAAAGGAATGTGATAAATCCAGACACAATTCCTGGAATTGAATGCAAAAATGAAAGGGTTAGATATCTATAAAGGTAATCAAATACGGCATCAGAAGGTGGCTGATTTTATGCCGGTTTAATTGAGACCATTGGAAGTTAATTATGTAGTGTAGCACATTTGATATACAACCTGAAAGAATACAATTTGGTAATTTGGGATAAAAATTATGAAACCTAGTGGAAAAGTGACAGAGTTAAACTTCCATGGAAGTTATTCAAGATGGTATAAAAATGTAGCAAGTTCTATTTTTGTTTAGTTAAGAACATTGGAAATTGTCAGTGCATAAATACAGTACAGAAAATATATGTTGCGTTTTTATCACAAGATGTTGAGTGGCCAGTTGCACCCATTTCACCTTAAGGGCAAAGTGACAGGTGAAATGATTCGATAATAAAATGAACTACACATCATAAGAGAGCTTGTTTCAATGTTGTTCAACTTTGACCATTGGATGTCACCTGCACATTCTCTAGAAACAAGAATATAGCATTAATCAGTCAGGCCACTCTGGTGGTATTCCTTCACCAACCCACCACCAGAGGCACCGCCGGTATTATGTCAGCTCATGACGCCTAACGAAGCTTTGAAACATTATCCAGGAAACCTATCAACCTCAACTCCAATGTCGGTGGAAACAATAGAAAACACATCTCCTGTCGCTTCAAATATAAACAGCCTGTAACATTGGCGGTGAGGCCCATCGACGTTCTCGGAATGGATCCTGGCGCGGTAGGTCGGTGGCAAGCAGCGGGTGACGCCGTCGGCAGCCCGCCGCATATGGTGTGTGAGTATGAGAATATAGTTCCAGAAACCTATCCGGAAGCAAGGCTATGCGCAAGCTATCAGTGTAAGAAGCAACGCAGCTGTAATCTGAAGGCCAGCCAGCTTTAATATATGTCTTCGCATCATATTGTATGGAGACAGAGCGTCATAAGTTACAACTGTATTCCTTGCGCACCCGCTTGTGAGTGTCCGGGCACGTTTGTCGCGTACGCATATTTCACAGCTCTTGAATGGTACCAGACACCTACCTGTTTTCTTTCTTTTACTGGAGAGCCCCATGCCCGCATTCTCAGTCCGTGTGACGCCTAATGATTATTTTCGCAAATCGTCTCATGTTACCTCTACGAACAGCATCATACTATAATATTATGGCAGGTATCGTATCATTCTAAATTCCTCATATTCAACAAGATGGATCAAACACCGAAATGTATCTATCACATCAAACGCAACATGACAAGTGACCATTACGGTACACGACATTTTGCGATATATCATGTGACTTCCTAACCACCCGCTGGTCTCACTTTCAGGACGATGGGCCGGGAGAGGTTTCGACTTGTTGTCGGCTTCGCACTGACTTCTTGCTTCGTGTTCCTCTACGTCGTCATGCACCTGCCGATCGGACTGGTGCGCCCACTGGCCGCCAGGGGCGCTGGTATCGACCACTGGCTCTCCACCGCAAGGCCAGCAGCTCAGCTCGAACACAGCGGCGGGCCGACGTCGTCGAGTCAAAGCGGGAGAGTTGCGTCTGGTGTTGGAGGTGGAGCTGGAGCTACCAGCAGGGATGCCCCGCCCCAAATGGCCGAAACGCTTCCCACCGCCAGTGGACAAGTACATGGCAGCGCCACGACTAGTGGACGGGTCCATAGCAGTCCCGCCTCCAGCGGAAGTGTTCATGGTAAACCTGCCCCCAGAGGATGGAATCACACGTCTGGGGACAAGCCAACCATACATGTTGGCACGACAGCAAGCAGTACTGCTAGTAAGAACGTGACCTCCACGATCACCACATCGAAAGTGCTATCTAGAACCGCCGTGACCTCAGCGCCTCCGGCAGCATCGTCCACCAATATTTTACTCGCTTCCTCGCCTCTACCATTGTCATTGATGACCTTGCGATCACACTCTTCAGCGGCACCGACTTCACCGCCGACGTCAACATCGACACCCTCAGTGACACCAAAAACGCTGCGGCCGTTGAATAGCACGCCGTCACGATCGGTGGCGTTACTGCCGCAGTCACCAGTGCGCCAGAAAGTGACCACCGTATGTCCGTCACCGCCGCTGCTCACTGTCAACCCGGGCGGCCGACTGGGCAACAAGCTGTGTCAGTACTTCACTCTGTGGACACTGCACCGCGACACCTTCAACAACATCAGCGCCTGGATCGCACCGGGGATGGCCACCTACTTCAACCGACTGTTTTCAGGACGCCGCAGTTTGGACGTGCTGCCCGTGCGGTGCCGGCCGGCCGGCCGCCTCGCCGTCGGCCTCGGTGATGTGTCCAGGCCGCTGGCGGCCGGCAGGGCCGTGTGCGTGGGTGGCGGGCCGTGCGACATCGCGCACTTTGCGCGACACCGCCGCCGCCTGTTGGCCGAGTTCCCGTGGCGGGCGGCGACCACGGCGGCGGCGGCGGCACGCCTTACCGCCGCCGCCGCCCTGCTCGCCTGTCCGCTTGCCGCCTGCTCCTTCATTGGCGTGCACGTGCGGCGCACCGACTACGCCAAATGGCTGCAAACGCGCATGGACGGACACCTGGTGGGCACCGAGTACCTGCAGTGCGCCCTGTCGCTGTGCCGGCGCCGCTACCGCCGCGCCGTCTTCATCGTCGCCAGCGACGACCCGGCGTGGTGCCGTGCCAACATCCTCGGCCACGACGTGGTGCACGCGGTCGACGTGGGCGCCGTGCCAGCGCACTTGGACGCCGCCGCCGTCGACATGGCCACGCTCAGTCTGTGCAACCACACGGTCGTGTCGTACGGCACGTTCGGATACATGGCGGCGTTCATGGCGGGCGGCCACGTGATCGCGCCCACCGGCTACTCGGGCAACGAACACTTCATGGCCGACGGGCTGGCGCGCTCCGGCCTGCCCATGACTTTGCTGCACTACCGCACCTGTGACCAGGTGCCCTTGCAACAGCGCACACCGTTCACACAGCTCTCGCCCTACATCCCCTGTGATGGGTGGTAGCGAGATGGGCAGAGGGTGCAACCGCCTCTGCCCCAACCATCCACACGTCCTTGCTATATGGTGTCGATGTCGCGGTTGAGGTTTGCGCAGGTTGTGATATCTGCACTCGCAGTGCGGTTAGAGAAGCCAATAGTATAGTATCTGTTTGTGGGGGACGAGTGCCAGAAGCACGCCTTTGGTTTTTTATCTGCCTTGTTGGTTTGTACGTGTCCTTTTAAAAGACGGTGTTTGTTTATGTTGGGCTTGACTGCCCGGGCCCAGATCTCCTGTGACGCCAGTGATACAGTGTACTCAGACATCGTCTAGTTCGCGAATAACCAGGTTCAAAGGGCACACCTGCTGTTGCCGTGATCCGACGGAGGCGTCGCTGCTGTGGCCGTCACTGATTGGCGGTCGAACGGTATCGGGCGGCGACGCAACTCGCGCTGATGGCTGACGAGAGGAACTCACCGTCCGTCTACTCCAGAGCGACAGTCCATCCTGGTGCACACCGCCCGTCTACTCCAGAGCGACAGTCCATCCTGGCACACCGTGCACACCGCCCGTCTACTCCAGAGCGACAGTCCATCCTGGTGCACACCGCCCGTCTACTCCAGAGCGACAGTCCATCCTGGTGCACACCGTCCGTCTACTCCAGAGCGACAGTCCATCCTGGTGCACACCGCCCGTCTACTCCAGAGCGACAGTCCATCCTGGTGCACACCGTCCGTCTACTCCAGAGCGACAGTCCATCCTGGTGCACACCGCCCGTCTACTCCAGAGCGACAGTCCATCCTGGTGCACACCGCCCGTCTACTCCAGAGCGACAGTCCATCCTGGTGCACACCGCCCGTCTACTCCAGAGCGACAGTCCATCCTGGTGCACACCGCCCGTCTACTCCAGAGCGACAGTCCATCCTGGTGCACACCGTCCGTCTACTCCAGAGCGACAGTCCATCCTGGTGCACACCGCCCGTTTCCAGAGCGACAGTCCATCCTGGTGCACACCGCCCGTCTACTCCAGAGCGACAGTCCATCCTGGTGCACACCGCCCGTCTACTCCAGAGCGACAGTCCATCCTGGTGCACACCGCCCGTCTACTCCAGAGCGACAGTCCATCCTGGTGCACACCGTCCGTCTACTCCAGAGCGACAGTCCATCCTGGTGCACACCGCCCGTCTACTCCAGAGCGACAGTCCATCCTGGTGCACACCGCCCGTCTACTCCAGAGCGACAGTCCATCCTGGTGCACACCGCCCGTCTACTCCAGAGCGACAGTCCATCCTGGTGCACACCGCCCGTCTACTCCAGAGCGACAGTCCATCCTGGTGCACACCGTCCGTCTACTCCAGAGCGACAGTCCATCCTGGTGCACACCGCCCGTCTACTCCAGAGCGACAGCTACCAGAGCGACAGTCCATCCTGGTGCACACCGTCCGTTTCCAGAGCGACAGTCCATCCTGGTGCACACCGCCCGTCTACTCCAGAGCGACAGTCCATCCTGGTGCACACCGCCCGTCTACTCCAGAGCGACAGTCCATCCTGGTGCACACCGCCCGTCTACTCCAGAGCGACAGTCCATCCTGGTGCACACCGCCCGTCTACTCCAGAGCGACAGTCCATCCTGGTGCACACCGCCCGTCTACTCCAGAGCGACAGTCCATCCTGGTGCACACCGTCCGTCTACTCCAGAGCGACAGTCCATCCTGGTGCACACCGCCCGTCTACTCCAGAGCGACAGTCCATCCTGGTGCACACCGCCCGTCTACTCCAGAGCGACAGTCCATCCTGGTGCACACCGCCCGTCTACTCCAGAGCGACAGTCCATCCTGGTGCACACCGCCCGTCTACTCCAGAGCGACAGTCCATCCTGGTGCACACCGCCCGTCTACTATTCCAGAGCGACAGTCCATCCTGGTGCACACCGCCCGTCTACTCCAGAGCGACAGTCCATCCTGGTGCACACCGCCCGTCTACTCCAGAGCGACAGTCCATCCTGGTGCACACCGCCCGTCTACTCCAGAGCGACAGTCCATCCTGGTGCACACCGCCCGTCTACTCCAGAGCGACAGTCCATCCTGGTGCACACCGCCCGTCTACTCCAGAGCGACAGTCCATCCTGGTGCACACCGCCCGTCTACTCCAGAGCGACAGTCCATCCTGGTGCACACCGCCCGTCTACTCCAGAGCGACAGTCCATCCTGGTGCACACCGCCCGTCTACTCCAGAGCGACAGTCCATCCTGGTGCACACCGTCCGTCTACTCCAGAGCGACAGTCCATCCTGGTGCACACCGCCCGTCTACTCCAGAGCGACAGTCCATCCTGGTGCACACCGCCCGTCTACTCCAGAGCGACAGTCCATCCTGGTGCACACCGCCCGTCTACTCCAGAGCGACAGTCCATCCTGGTGCACACCGCCCGTCTACTCCAGAGCGACAGTCCATCCTGGTGCACACCGCCCGTCTACTCCAGAGCGACAGTCCATCCTGGTGCACACCGCCCGTCTACTCCAGAGCGACAGTCCATCCTGGTGCACACCGCCCGTCTACTCCAGAGCGACAGTCCATCCTGGTGCACACCGCCCGTCTACTCCAGAGCGACAGTCCATCCTGGTGCACACCGCCCGTCTACTCCAGAGCGACAGTCCATCCTGGTGCACACCGCCCGTCTACTCCAGAGCGACAGTCCATCCTGGTGCACACCGCCCGTCTACTCCAGAGCGACAGTCCATCCTGGTGCACACCGTCCGTCTACTCCAGAGCGACAGTCCGTCCTGGTGCACACCGCCCGTCTACTCCAGAGCGACAGTCCATCCTGGTGCACACCGCCCGTCTACTCCAGAGCGACAGTCCATCCTGGTGCACACCGCCCGTCTACTCCAGAGCGACAGTCCATCCTGGTGCACACCGTCCGTCTACTCCAGAGCGACAGTCCATCCTGGTGCACACCGTCCGTCTACTCCAGAGCGACAGTCCATCCTGGTGCACACCGCCCGTCTACTCCAGAGCGACAGTCCATCCTGGTGCACACCGCTGGTGCCCCCCGTCTACTCCAGAGCGACAGTCCATCCTGGTGCACACCGCCCGTCTACTCCAGAGCGACAGTCCATC
>JAOTOL010001620.1:2730000-2822944 GCA_034440575.1 Imbricaverruca yamaguchii
CGTTTCGTAGCACCACGTGAACACTACTTCCGTGACGGACATCGACCCAGTGATTAGCCAGATGGGCACGTCGCCCACATTCTCACGACGATCTATCGTCGCGATGCAGCGCGAGCACCCCACAAGCCACAATCGCGCATGTTTGGGCCGCCTCCGTACACCGTCGGCCGTGAATGTAATCAGACATTGTTGTGCAGCCGCCCCGCCCCGGCTGCACAGGCGTGCATCGATCAGCCGATCTATGCACCGGCACCGTCCGGCGCACGTCAATAGCACCAGCTGGGTCAGCCGGCCGCCGGTACGTCCCGCGAACAACGCGCGATCACCCAGACCGGACCGGACCGGACCGAGCAAATCCGAACATCACGCAAGTCGGACCGAGTCCCGGTCAGTTCGGCGCCAGTCGACTCGACAGCCACACAGCAGCGTTCAGCTGTACCTCATCTGTACCTCTGCACTTCTGCACCGCACGCGGACGCCTGCAACCTGCCTGTCCAATACCCATACATTTGGGCTGTCCATGGATCACATCACCTACATTTGAGCTGTCCATGGAGCGCATCACCTACATTTGGGCTGTCCATGGATCACATCCCCTACATTTGAGCTGTCCATGGACCACATCCCCTACATTTGGGCTGTCCATGGATCACATCCCCTACATTTGAGCTGTCCATGGACCACACAATCCCATACATTTAGCTGTCCATGGAGCACATCCCCTACATGTGACCTGTCCATGGAACACACCATTCTTCTCAGCAACCGTTGCGTGCAGTCGATTTGCCGCCGTAAATGCACAGTTTGATTGATTGGGCTTAGGGGCGCATCAACTGCTACTGGTTATGTAGCGTCTAAATGCCCAGTTTGGCGCGAATCTAGGGGGTGCAGGGGGGGTGGGGGGGGGGGCAGGGCGGCGGCCAGCACCGCGAATTGTCGCAACCCGACACGACGCGTCGTATGAGTTTGACCAGTAGCGGCCGACTGCATAGGCTAATTGGCCTATGCATTAGGCTGTTGGCCTAGGTTAACGGCCGACTGCATCGGTTAGTTGGTCGACATCACGAGGCCGCCGGCGACTCGGGCAGGAATCAGTTTCCGGCCAAGTCGTTGTATGCACGGCGGGCGTGCGCCGGGGCGTCACCGACGACTTGTGCATCGGCGAGGCTGGGTGTGTTACTGCGACCCTCACGCCATGTGCCGGTACAAGTGTTACACGGCAGCCATAATTATAGCCTCATGTGGCCCACGCGACACGTGTCGGCACGGCTGGCATGCTGCCGGTCATACGGTCGGTCATACAGTCGGTCATACAGTCGGTCATACAGTCGGTCATACAGTCGGTCATACAGTCGGTCATACAGTCGGCCATACAGTCGGTCATACAGTCGGTCATACAGTCGGTCATACAGTCGGCCATACAGTCGGTCATACAGTCGGTCATACAGTCGGTCATACAGTCGGTCATACAGTCGGTCATACAGTCGGTCATACAGTATGGCTTACAGTCGGTCATACAACCTGGCTTACAGTCGGTCATACAGTCCGTCATACAGTCGGTCATACAGTCGGTCATACAGTCGGTCATACAGTCGGTCATACAGTCGGTCATACAGTCGGTCATACAGTCTGGCTTACAGTCGGTCATACAGTCGGTCATACAGTCGGTCATACAGTCGGTCATACAGTCGGTCATACAGTCGGTCATACAGTCCGTCATACAGTCGGTCATACAGTCGGTCATACAGTCGGTCATGCAATGGGCCATGCAGTCCGTCATACAGTCTGGCTTACAGTCAGCCATACATTCGGTCATACAGTCGGTCTTGTAGTCGGCCACGCGGTCGGTCATACAGTCGGTCATACAATTAGTAATACAGCCGGTTACATTGCCGGCAATACAGGCTAATACGGTACGCAATGAGCTATTGGAACTGTTGGCTGTTGCATCCATTGACGATTGGAACTTCTTGAACTATTGGAATTGGAGCTGTCAACTTTGACACCATGGGTTTTCCTGGAAAGAATCAACATCAAAATGCCTTTCCCTCCCACAACTCTGTAACAGTTTCTATGCATCTTATGATGTGTTTTATTTGCATCTTCGTAGACCATGAACTGATTCAAGAATTATGGCGTGCTATCACAAAGCACGTGACAGTGACACAGGGATGGGTCCCGCAACATCTGCGGGGCACGTTATTCTGACGAGCGCCATCGACGCAAGGAATCGTCCCTCTGGGGCAGTGTCCTGAAGCGCTTTTTGTATGGTGGAGGGTGAGATAATGTGATGCCAAAAAAGCTAACGGAGGTTGAGCAATTGTGCAAATGTACAGAGATTGAATTGAAGAGTGAACAGAGCCTATTGAAGAGTGATCCTCTATGAACTTTGTTGATTGCATGATGAGGGTAATGATCATGAGTGTAGCCATTGGGGGGGGGGCATGTCCCCCGCCCAAATTTCTGAAAAGTAGTGATCTGTCCCCCTACCAATTTTTCCTTTGTCCCCCAAGCCCAGCTACCTGAGTATCATTGCCGCAAAATTATACTTAATCATTGATAGATAAAAAAGTTACGCAAGAGAATCACCAAAAATACTAAAATCCGATGCAGCCAATAAACGAACTTTACAAGCTATCTGTCGTCACAAAATCTCCGAATAGTAAATCAGCAAACGTTAGAAATTTCTGCTTCCAGACCATTCTTTAATAGCATTACACTTGTCCATCTTCTGTTTCCGCTTCAGTGAAAAATTGTGCTCTGCTAAGCAACACATCTGCATCATCGCTAGGCTTTATACGTCTTAGGTTGCATTCCCCTGCTTATATATTGATATATCTTGAACAAATATGACTCTGGGTGTCCTTGGATATTTTCAAGACTACTGAGGGAAGTCATGGGCAGCCATAAGCACGTGCGTCAAGTTAACGTATTCGTATTCAGCGACGAGTTCGCTAGAGGCGTATTTGTATTGGCATCGGCATTCAGCGACGGGTTTATGATCGTTCGAAACAATTAACACTGAGCACGCTGGAAGTAACTACACACGAGGTCTCGCATCAATTAACACTCGTAGGTCTCGCATTACCACTTTAACGGTCAGGGTACAACGTAAGCCAGCTTCTTCCGTCGCCTTCTTTTTTCGTTGTCACCCAAACCTGTCCAAATCTGGTATCAAGTAATAGCCCATGGTGAACCACACTGCAACCTTTCAAGTCGGTACATGTCAAGGTCAAACGTAAGGTTAGCTTCATTTATTAGATGGCGATATTGATGCGATATCGATCGAACGCGACGTTCCGTTGCTCTCGCTTCAATTTCCATCAAATGAGCACCATTCGACGTGCCTTGTTATGTAGTATCAGAAAGCTAATCAACGGATTTATTTGTCAAACACAGCCAGGCTGTGTCAAACAAGGCCAGACAGATACTTTGATCGCCGATTTGTTCCCGTATTCTCTCAAACTTATCCAAATTTCGTATCAAGCAATAACCTGTGGAGAACACTCCAGGAACATTTCAAACCGAAACATGTCAAGGTCAAATGTTTTATTAAGTTTTTCGATGTTATGGCGTTGCGTCGCCATGGCTTGAATTTGCAGAAAATGGATATCATTCGTAACAGCGAATGGACAATCGTAACGATGTATGTCAAGTGGCAGCCCATGGTGAACCCTCGAGTAACATTTTTAAACCTGGATATGTCGAGGATCAAAAGCTAGTTTGGATTTTCGAAGTCCTCTCGATTCGTCCCTATGGGTTCAATTTGTACCAAGTGGGTGTCATTCGACGTGACTTGTGCCGTATTATAATGCTATACAATAAACTAATTTCTATGGTCAAAGGTCAAACCGATTTCCTTGGTCGCCTCGCATTTTTCTTCGCCCTAACCTACCCACATCTTGTATCAAGCAATAGCCCGTGCTGCGCCTCGAGTAACATTTCAAACCGGGACATGTCAATGGTGCTCCGACAAATTGCTCAGAAATCGCATTAATTTGCAAAGTCGAACTCATTTCTTCGATCGTACCGCGCTTCTTCATTTTCTCCCAACGCTGTCCATTCTTGGCATCAAGAAAATACCCGTGGGCAACCATCGAATAAAATTTCAACTCGGGATATGTCATATCATGCATCAAGGTCAAAGGTTCGTTTAATTTTCAGAGTCCTCGCGTTTCGTGGCTGTGGCTTCAGTTTGCACTATGTGAGTGTTACCCGACGTGGCCGCCGATCGGTATCACGATGTTGAGATGTCGAAATAATTTAAAAGGTGTTGGAGGTGCGGTGTGTGTACAATGGTTGAGTGTGATAGGAATAGAAGGGTCAACTCTATTTTTGTTTCCAACCGTTTTGATAGCAAGCACTGGTATTCTATATGACGTGGGCCTCCCCCAAGAAAACCGCCATAACCTGATCGGACGGTGCTCTCCTCGTTGGTTTTAATTTACACTGCCACATTGCTGTTCCGGACATATAAAATATATAGATTTTTCAAATTGCCGCTTTTCTCTTATTGGTTCAACGGAAGTTGTCAATTTTTTTAGGAGAAGCCACACGTGAATGCCCACAATTTTACAACTAGCCAAAGTTCATAACCGAAAGATAGCAATGTTGTAATTAGGGGTAGATCCAGGAATTGTCATGGGGACCCTTGTCTGGAGGGGAGTCATGTCTTTGAAGCGGCGCCACTGCGAAAGCACCTGGAGGGGCGCCTCTGAATGCAAAATTCGAGGGGCGGGTTGCACTCGGACCTTCCTGAAAAACTCGGCCTTTTTATTTGATAGGGGCGCCTCCGACTCAAAAAAATATAGCGGGTGCACTGGAACCTTTTCAGAGGCACACTCCTTTTCATTGAAAACATTGGAAAAATAGTTGTAGGTCCATATTTTCTACAATAAAACCATCATCGAAGATTTTATGTTTTTCCTGCAACAAGAGGGCAACGTTTAACATACAGCATTGCTCTATGGTGATCGCGAAATCGGGTTCAGCTCACACGACATAAAGCTAGATGCTCATAGGCAGTGCTAAGTAGTGAAACTTTGTAAGATCGATGACCTTTTCGAAGAAGAAAATTTTGTTTAACAATAGTAATTCTGAAAAATTGCAATACATTGAAATTGAATTCCAGTGGCTGAAAATGACGTTGAAAAATTGTCTGAATGACAAAGATTTTTATTCAGGGGCGGAGGCCCTTCTATCCTGTTCAAACTTACCGAGTCACTGATTTGTACCCCGTACTCACAATTTCCAATCCGTGGTTACACCCATGGTGATGATGACTGTTTCTGCTGTTTTGTCTTGTCTTTACCACCCAGGGAAGTGCTGCTACCAGAAACCATAGATGCCTTTAAATATCGTAAGCTCGCTTATAGTCTCTGAAATCCTGAGCAAAATGTCAAACGTAGCACGTAATAATATTAAACAATTGACTGCAATGCAATTCCCTTCAACCTAGGTCTTCACTCAATTGTCAGAATTTAGGACTAGTGAAATTTAGGTCAGAATTTATGACTCTAGTGTAACCCCTCCCCCTTGGCGGGGGAGGGGTTACACTAGAGAGCACTGAAGTGACTGTCTTGAAGCGACGCCTTTTCCTCGGAAAGTCACTTTCGGCTGGAAAATCAGCTGATCGGGGGAAATCAATAGAGTCTTCCTGAAGGGCCGCTTTTCTGGGCCGGAGGGACACTACTTCCCATTGGGCCACGCACACCCTGTGCACATCCCTTGCAGCCGCCCCTGCGATGGCGAGATACAAGACGCAATCGGCACGGTTAAATCGAGCACCATTATCTGAACACATGGCAATTCTCTGGGATGACGTTCAACCATAAGACATAAAGACATAAAGACATAAAGACATACAAGATTAGTGCAACTATGAGCCACAAGGGCCCTTCTTGGTTGCACTCTGTACACTGAACCAGTTGCCCACCAAATCTGTCAATCAGCCCTCCCTGTAATACTGAAAAGCAAGCCCTCTATTCTTATAATGATTGTCTATGCTGTTTTTAAAGATGTTCAATGTGCTGCTACTGACAATGCTTTCTAGCAGCTGGTTCCAATGTTCTACTACCCTGTTGGTGAAGAAAGTTTGCCTTAACCTTGTTCTGCTGTGGTTAACTTTAATTTTGAATTTATGACCTCTAATTGCATCATTTCTGTTCAATTCAAGCATTTCCCCAAGGTATCCCCTCTCCAGACCATGGACAAATTTAAAGACCTTGATGAGATCTCCTCTCAGCCTTCTATATCTAAGTGAAAACATATTCAATTTTTTTCAATCTTTCCTCATATGCCAGGTTGCTTATGCCATAAACCATTTTTGTAGCCCTCTTTTGTATTCTCTCTCCAAAAGCCAACAATCTTTTTCATAGCTAGGAGACCAAGCTTGGATGCAGTATTCCAAATGTGGCCTGACGTAAAACTGCACAGTAAAGCTTCCTGATCACTTCCTCACTTCTGTATGATACATTCCTATTTATTGCCCCGAGCATTCTCAGTGCCTTCTTCCTGGCTTCCTTGTGTGTTCTGATGCCCCCAGTTTTGTGTTTAGAATAACACCTAAATCCTTCTCCTGTTGAGTCACTGATAGCACTTGGCCACCCATCAAGTATGGAGCCTTCATATGCTGCTTACCTACATGCATGATTTTGCACTTATCCAAAGTTAAATTTAATTTGCCATTCTTCGGACCACTTCACAAGTTCGTCTAAGTCTTTTTGCAGCGAGATATGCTCATCTTGACCTGTTATTGCCCTAAAGACCTTCAAATCATCCCCAAATTTCAAAACTTTACTGCTTAGGCCACTTTCAATGTTATTTACAAATAAAATGAACAGTAGTGGCCCCAGTACTGACCCCTGGGGGACTCCACTAAGAACATTTTGCCATGATAACTTTGTACCATTTAGCATCACTCTATGCTGTCTATCTGAAAGCAACAACTCTATCCATTTTAAGATGCTATCTGCAATACCATGGGACTGAAGCTGTATCATTAACCGTTTATGGGGTACCTTGTCAAAGGCCTTACTAAAGTCAAGATATGCTACATCAACCTATTTCCCTGATCAAATTGTTCTGTGGCGAAGTTCAAAAAGTCCAAGAGGTTTGTGAGACACGATCGTCCTTTTCTAAACCCATGTTGAGTATCTTGAATCAATCTGCTACCTTCCAGATAACTAACTATTCTATCCTTGATAATTGATTCGACTACCTTGCAGACTAGGGACGTGAGACTTACTGGCCTATGGTTTTCAACTTTCCCTCTTTCTCCTTTCTTGAAAATAGGAACTACATTTGCCCTTTTCCAATCGGTTGTAATTTCATTCTGTGAAACTGATCTACAAAATATTATACTAAGTGGAAATGCCAGTTCCTTTTCATTTTCCCGCAACACCCTAGCATAAATATCATCAGGTCCTGCTGCCTTGTTTGGCTTTATTTTCCTGATATGATTGTAAACAACATCACTATCAATGAAATCAACATCATTTGTCAGATCCCATGTCACTGAACTATGGTGTACGGTCGGCAGATTGGTCATATCTTCCAATGTAACTGTGAGCATTGGAATTAGACCGCGGCCGTGCCAGGAGAGTAGGAACGGCAGTGTTGACAGCTGTGACCATGGCGGTGCCAGGAGAGTAGGAACGGCAGTGTTGACAGCTGTGACCGCGGCCGTGCCAGGAGAGTAGGAACGGCAGCGTTGACAGCCGTGACCGTGGCGGTGCCAGGAGAGTAGGAACGGCAGTGTTGACAGCTGTGACCGTGGCAGTGCCAGGAGAGTAGGAACGGCAAAACCTGCGTCAAAGTGTTGACAGCTGTGACCGTGGCGGTGCCAGGAGAGTAGGAACGGCAGTGTTGACAGCTGTGACCATGGCGGTGCCAGGAGAGTAGGAACGGCAGTGTTGACAGCTGTGACCATGGCGGTGCCAGGAGAGTAGGAACGGCAGCGTTGACGGCCGAGACGGTGGCGGTGTCAGGAGAGTAGGAACGGCAGCGTTGACAGCTGTGACCATGGCGGTGCCAGGAGAGTAGGAACGGCAGTGTTGACAGCTGTGACCATGGCGGTGCCAGGAGAGTAGGAACGGCAGCGTTGACAGCTGTGACCGTGGCGGTGCCAGGAGAGTAGGAACGGCAGTGTTGACAGCTGTGACCGTGGCGGTATCAGGAGAGTAGGAACGGCAGTGTTGACAGCTGTGACCGTGGCGGTGCCAGGAGAGTAGGAACGGCAGCGTTGACAGCTGTGACCGCGGCCGTGCCAGGAGAGTAGGAACGGCAGTGTTGACAGCTGTGACCGTGGCGGTGCCAGGAGAGTAGGAACGGCAGTGTTGCTAGCCGACACGGTGGCGGTGCCAGGAGAGTAGGAACGGCAGTGTTGACAGCTGTGACCGTGGCGGTATCAGGAGAGTAGGAACACTCTTGGAGAGTGGAGGGGCCAGGCCAGCGCCATATGGTCTCACGGGACTAATGGTTTCGAACAAGAATAGGAGGGTGTAAAGGTCCCTGACCACCTCTACCCACATCCATACGTCTTTTGGCAGTATTGTCGGGTACGGAAGCGTTGACAGCCGCAACAGTGTTGGCAGATGTAGCAGTGTTGACAGCTGTAACAGTGTTGACAGCCGTAAAAGTGTCTGCAGCTGCAGTAGTGTTGGCAGCTCCAGCTGTGTTGACAGTTGTAACAGTGCTGACAGCTGCACAAGTGTTGCCAGGTGCAGCAGTGTTGACAGCTGTCGCAGTGTTGACAGCCGCAGCAGTGTTGACTGCTGTAGCGGTGTTGACAGCAGCAGTTGAGATAATGCTAACGAAAGACTGTTATCAATTTTGCACTAAGCTAGTTTTGCCAGCCGTACCATGAGCTGGAGTGACCCCGCATAGCAAGTGGCAGGCGCCCATTGTGTGACGGTACTGTTTTGTTCCAACAGCAGGCCCCGTGGTGACCCGACAGGAACGTGCCGCCTGGGGAGCAGGGCTGAAATTTTGACATACCGTCCGCCATGTGGAGGGGACATTTGTGGGTAATCCAGATTGGTATTTCAAGGACACTGTTATACGATGGTGTACAATGTTTGTTGGAAGATGACATACAGTGTTAATCGATATATTTTCTTCAAACCTGTAACTTCAGAATCCCAGTGTGGACTTTCCAACAGATCTTGGGGACGTTTTGACGAAGCAGTTCGTTGTGAAACAACACCTTTAACATCAATGCGAAATATAAGAGGATAATTCCATCAAGTCGATTATGTTCTGGGACGTCACAAATCCAGGAACGGCCTATTTTTCAAACCTTTCTGGGGAGCCGCTCGATGGATCAGTCATCTAGGATCAGTCATCTAGTCAGCTTCACATCCTCATGTAAATGTCCACCGACACTGGATCAGTGACCTGGTAGTAGTAAGCTTCACTTCCTCACTCCAGTGGACAGCGACCATGGATCAGTGACCTGGTACTAGTAAGCTTCACTTCCTCACTCCAGTGGACAGCGACTATGGATAAGTGACCTGGCACTAGTAAGCTTCACTTCCTCACTCCAGTGGACAGCGACTATGGATAAGTGACCTGGCACTAGTAAGTTTCACTTCCTCACTCCAGTGAACGGAGTCCATGGATCAGTGACCTGGTACTAGCAAGCCTCATTAGATAAGTGACCTGGTCCCATCAGTGACCAGTACAGACCAGCGACCAATACAGATCAGTGACCAGTACAGATTAGTGATCTGGTCCCATCAATGACCAGTACAGATCAGTGACCTGGTCCCATCAGTGACCAGTACAGATCAGTGACTTAGTACTAGCAAGCCTCACTAGATAAGTGACCTGGTCTGATCAGTGACCAGTACAGATCAGTGACCTGGTCCTATCAGTGACCTGGTCCGATCAGTGACCAGTACAGAGCAGTGACTTAGTACTAGAAAGCCTCACTAGATAAGTGACTTGGTGTGATCAGTGACCAGTACAGATCAGTGACCTGATCTGATCAGTGATCAGTACAGATCAGTGACCTGGTCCCATCAGTGACCAGTACAGATCAGTGACCTGGTCCCATCAGTGACCAGTACAGATCAGTGACCACTACAGATCAGTGGCTTGGTCCCATCAGTGACCAGCACAGATCAGTGATCTTCGTGACAGCACATGTAGTGTAAGCTTCAGCGCCGTCGGCGGCGGCCCAATTTCATGGCGAACACCAGTGTGATGGTCGGTGAGCGCCCGGACCTCAACAAACCGCCAACGAGTCGGCAACACAGCGTGTAGACATACGCACTGAAAACAAATATACCACCCACGGCTTAAATAAACCACGCACAAGCTAGTGACATCGCCTGCATCACGTCACTTCACAATGCAAAGGTTTGTTTAGTGATAGGTGTGTTGTGAATGAGCAGGACACGGCCTGCACAAGTACACGGGTATCGGTAATTGATTGTATCCGAAGCTATACCACGTACATGAGCAAAGCATGCAATGTAAACCAAATCGACTAATCTATGGCTTGTACCTGGTCAACGCATATTTGCGTAGGCTGTGCTTCGTTCTGCAACACGGAGTGTTCGTTCTTCCTTCTGGTAAGCCATGGAGTATCTACTAGCTGCTGGGTTTTCCTACTGCCACTCGCATTTAACGAACTCTTTCCTGGCCAGTTTACTGGGATAACTACCCAGCGGTTGGTAAGCTGACAAATTAATTTGGGTTTTCCTAAACACTGGCTTACTATATCCTAGTTAACTAACCAGGAAATGGCTCGTTAAACAACAAGTGCCAGTAGGAAAAACAAGCAGCTGGTAGATACTCCAGGCTTGCACGTGTTGCACAACCAAGCACAGCCTATGTAAATATGCGTTGACCGGGTACAAGCCAGGGATTGGTCGATTTGGTCAAAAGTGTTCACCTAACCGCGAACCAGTCGGCAATGGAGCGCGCTGGTCAAACACTGCAGGCATGAACACCCGGGCAACACTTGCAAACATGCTATGAGACGGAGTGGGGGGGGGGTCGGTCCGAGGGGACCGGTGACTCGCGGCGCGTACGCCGTAACAGTCGCAACAGTTCTGGTGGTGGTGCGGGTTGGTGTCCGTACAGTTGGCAGCGATCTCAGTTGGCTTGCTATCGTTCAGCTGTGGTTCGGCTGTGATCCAGCTGTGGTCCAGCTGTGGTCCAGTTGTTGTCCAGCTGTTGTCTAGTTGTGGTCCAGTTGTGGTCCAGGTCTGGTCCAGCTGCGATCCAGCTGTGATCCAGCTGTGAGCCAGCTGTGATCCAGCTGTGATCCAGCTGTGGTCCAGCTGTGGTCCAGCTGTGGTCCAGCTGTGGTCCAGCTGTGGTCCAGCTGTGGTCCAGCTGTGGTCCAGCTGTGGTCCAGCTGTGATATAGTTGTGGTCCAGCTGTGGTCCAGCTGTGGTCCAGCTGTGGTCCAGCTGTGGTCCAGCTGTGGTCCAGCTGTGGTCCAGCTGTGGTCCAGCTGTGATCTAGTTGTGGTCCGGCTGTGATCCAGCTGTGATCCACCTGTGGTCCAGGGGTGATCCAGTCCAGTTACCGGACGTGACCCGGTCCTCACGGGCCGAACCCCGCGGCAAGCCACCTCCCTCTCTGTCCTGTCCGTCTTCATCGTCATTGTGGGGCCATCTGCCCACCCCCGTCCCCTTGGGCTCATCGGCTGCCCAGTCCCTTTGCATCCATTCACCCCGTTGCTTGGCCTCTCTGTGTCCACCCACTCCATCCCTTTCCGTTAACCCACAACTATCTGAGAATAGTTGTCCGCCTGCCAGCTTGCAGCTGCCCATGGGAGCCGCCGCAGTGGCGTCGAGCATTCGCGAGACACACAAGAGATCTCCTCGGTTTTCATTGCAACGGCCGCCCCGGCCGACACCGCAGGTGAGCAGAGACAGATCATGATTACATACCTACGATAATTACGATGCAGTGATGACGAGGGTTACCATGTGGTGAGGACGATACTTACGATGTTGTGATGCCGAGGAATATGATGTGGTGAGGACCATAATTACGGTGTTGTGATGAAGATAATTAATATATTGTGAGGACGACAGTTACGATGGAGTGATGACGATAATCAATATATTGCGAGGACCATAATTACGATGTAGCGACGATGTAACGCAGTTCAGGATTCATCATGCTTCTGGCCCGCGCTGAAAGGAATGCTGTTTGACTCATTAGATGACTGTAATCAGAATGTTGTGGCTATGTGTACCGACTTGCATCCGTTGTAGATAGATTAGGAATGCCTGAACGTGCCGTTAACACGTGGCAGGCATATGAGTATTGTGAATCACCATTTGCGGCCATATTGTTCGGAGGTGTGTCAAAATGTGTATCACCAATCGCCGGCGGGCAATGATGCTCCGTCACTAGTCTGGCCGCCAATCATGGTACCGAGGGTAGAGCCACCTCCCGGCTGGACGGTGTTGAAATGGGAGACGTATCAACCTAAGACGTATAAAGCCCTGCGAAAATGCAAATTTGTTGCCTAGCAGAGCACAATTTTATACGCAAGTGAAAACAGAAGATGGTCAAGGTTCATATTCTTCAAGAATTGGCTGGAAGCAAAAAAAAACGTTTCCTGATTTATAGTTCGGATATTTTGCAACTACAGATAGCCTGTGAAGCTCGTTGATTGCCTAAGTCGGCTTTTAGTATTGTTGGTGATTATCTGACATACATATTTTCACTTCATAAATGACTAAGTATAATTTTGCAGAGATGATACTCAGGTAGCTGAGGCTGGGGGGACACGACAAAATTGAGGGGGCAAATCGTCACTTCTCAGAAATTGGGGGACATGTCCCGTCTCCAGCCCTCCTCAATGGTTACACCCATGCAACACACCAATAGTTAATCCCTGATTCCGAAGCAGGGGGGGGGAATTACAAACGAAATGTCATCATAGATAAGGAATCAAATTGTGAGGCACCAAAAGTGTGTAAACACTTGCATTCGTAGCGGAGTACAATCTAAGCATACATGGGAGGAATATACAACTTGCAATGTCTTCATAGCCATGAAAAGGTTCTTAAAATGAATAACTATTATTTCAAGAAATTACCAACGTTTCGGATTTGATACTCAATTCATGATAATATGGTGATCAAGTATAAAGCACAAAACGTCGGTAATGTAGTGAAACAATGTAACTTTTGAATGTACTGTCCCAAAAGATTGAGGGCGAGGGGGACATTAAAACCTTGCGGAGTGATAGTACGTGTCATCCTTTTCCCAAAATATGCACCACACGACGGTTAATCGACAAGAACGTAGCTTATAAACGTCTATAAAACCTAGTGATCTGCCCTAAACGTTACTTCAATGCCTCCTAGTTCCCCAGTTGAACACGGGTCATGTTTGTGTTGGTAGACGCACACCAGCAGATGTTACGCCACACGTTCAGCAATGAAACCAACATTGGAGGGCCCTGAGTCTTAAGGCGCGATTTTTGGTCAGGTGCATCGATTTGTAAGCCTCAATGCAATTTATTTTAAACTCTATTCGATATTTTGAAGGTCCCTTGTTTTTTTATGTAAACTGAACCATTCCGGAACCATGTGGAAGCTTTCAGGCCACGGTGCACTTTTTTCAAGATCCATCGCGATTTTTTTTCTCGGGAGGATGGAGTCCAACGATTTTGTGGACTCTGATACGATTTTCTTACGCCGCGGCGCGATTGGTATGGAGCCCAGCAAGGTTTGTTTGAGCACTATCGCCGTTGTAGTGTCTGGCGATATTGTAACAGAGTTGCTAGATACGTGCTGTTTTAATCGTATAATATCTAACTGTGGGTGTTGTGACCCCGTAAATCAGCCGACCTACCATGCCCGGCACAAGTCACGCCCGTACATGTCTGTCCGGCGCCGGCGACGCGGTCACCGGCCCTCGTCGGAACCGAGTCAGCATTTACGGGCCAACGCCCGGCTGCTGTGACCTGTACCGGCCTTCCGGCCGTGCCTGAGCCAGGGCTGTGGCCAGACCCCCGCAGAGAGACGTGTCTGGACTGTCGAGCCGCGCGGACCTGTCGCTGTCGGTCGCGTGCGTAAATTAACAACTGTATTTCGGCCTCCAAATTGAGAACTGAAAGTGATTACTGTCGGCCTGGAACATTATTGCGAGTGTCTCTATATATTCACTATACTTTCTGCACAATATATCGTGCAGAGAACGTATCATTTTTGGCATTCGGAGTTATCGCGACGCGCGGGTCCTCTAGTCTATCACGAGCCAAGAAGAAGGACCTTCACTACAATATCTTTTAGAGTTATACCCAGCGGCTTTGTTTTGAGATGAATGGCTCACTGAATCTAACTACAAGATACCGTCCCAGTCTCCGTAACACCCAGCCCTACACCCAGCCGGTTTTATCTTTTATCACAATATTTTGCAATGTCCTTTCTGCAGCGTTTTGGGAGCAAATATGATGCCTATGATTATGTAAGCACTGATGTCAGAGGATCCAAATGGCACAGTCCAGGTAACAGTTTGCGAGGTTGCCATGCAAACACATTAAATAGCCGTTAAAAATAGGAATATGGAGACCGGGCCTAGTTGATACACGGGATGGTTAATACAACAGCATTTTCTCCAAAAGCATGAAGCCGGTTGCCATGGCTACTGTTGCACATGTTGCCACTGACACCCTCTTCTCACGGAAAAATCAAGCCTAAGTACTTTTGACCCGAGACTACAGAATTGTAAAGATGTGACACATTTTTTTGGACCGAAAGTGCTTTGCCCTAAATTTATAATCTGTCGCCCACTTGCTAACTTTTGAAGTGTCAGCTCATTACCATGTTCTCTCAACTTTGCGACTGTGAAATGTGTTTAAATTCGTGCTGAACATACAACCTGTTCCAAAGTTTTATGGATTGGAAATGGAACAAAATAACCATACAATTGCCTACATTTATTTAGACGTCTGCTAAAACTGCATCAAGATATCTATGGAATGAACGTTTGAGCATTCCATAAATGGCATAAACCATTAGCTATGGTCAGTCAAGACTCACACCAGTATTGTTACTCTAAGCGTGAAATATGAACCATTCAAAAGGAGCAAACTAGTACCATCTATATTCATAACATAGTTTGCTTAACCTACATTATATCAACTTAACCCATCATCAGCAACAATTTAACCCTATTGCGGGGTAAATTGATGAACCGATAGTTGCGCCATGATTTGCTCTCTGGTGGGAAGTCCAGAGGGCGCCACGAAAACAAAATATCGTGATGATACCAGGTTTAGGCTCGGCGTAGGTGCAGCGATCTCCTCGCTACCCCTCCAAAGTGATGAGTTATATTGAGTTTCGTTAAAATTGTATGAACTAGGCCAGGTTTCCCCTATCCAATGATTGCAACAATGACGTCATTAAGGTTTGCTTCACCTCAGGCCCATCCATTGTTATGAAGACTGTAGCGAGACAGAGGAACATGAGCTTATCACACGAAGTCACCAGATAGGCACAGTAGATGTTATGCCAAAGTACGCCCACACATAAATCAGCTAGACTTCGGCCGCTTTGTTGTAGACATCGGGTATGTTTGAAACATTTTTACCAACTGTAAAAATCAAGCATATATTTGGAAGTTGATGGACCCCTGCCATCCCAACTTTCAAGTTGGAGAGGCAGTTTCCCATACTGGCATCTTAGTATCTACAATGATGATGTCTTTCACCTCATTAAACTTAAAAATACAATAAGTAGTACTGATACCATATTACATCCTAAGCGATCACTACAGCTTGAAGGCATTCATTCTTGCTATATTTGTGGTTAATAAGATGGAATTCAATGTTGAACTATACCTAATTGTTCTAGTTTTTCTGATTATGGGGGAACCATTCAAATTGTCATGCTCGAACAACTTCGAATTACGCTCTCAATACGAACTAACGTGTGCATTGCTATGCCTGTTGCCGACGGTAGCACGAAATAATTGGTGATTTCGCACCAGCCCCAGCATCACTTGAACTTCACCTTCCCTCGAAGCATTTTCATTGCCCACAGGGAAGTAGATTAAAATACTTCGTTTTTGTCTAACGCGACACGGATATGAGTCACGTTTCTGTTTTCACCGCAAATCTAACCTAAATCCGTTCCCATTGCTAGTCGGTTGGTTATTGGTTTTTACGACACATCGACCGTTGAGTCATGTAGCGTCGCCAATCTCTCACGCCGATTGGTCGCGGGCTAAGAGTAGCGACAGGTGAGACTCGAACCCACAACCTTTCGATTGTGAGACGAGCAACTTACCCCTAAGCTGCTCGTCCCCGTGTTCCCATTGCTAAAATCCTTTGGTGGGGGTGGGGGTAGGATAGCCCGCGCTGAATTCGAAGTTATTAACGTATGACAAACGTTTTCATGGGACGATAAATGCGACTCTGCGCTGTTTAAGGTAGACATTCGAATTACCCCGGCCCATGCAAACTGAGTAACTGATTATATTAATTGGCTTATATGTTTTCCTAGCTGGGTCGATGGTCGGCCCATGACCAGCCTCGACCCTTGGGAGGTGGAAACTGAGGTCACCCGTATTTTATTTTTATATATTTAAATAAAATCGAAAGAAGCTGATGCCAGACCGACATCAGAACCTCAAACAAACGTAAAAAGGAATTGGAAAAATATATATAAAACAAAACAAAACAAAAAAACAAACAAACAAACAAACAAACAAAAAGAAAGGAAAAAAGGTACAAAAAGAACCGAAAAAAACAACAACAACAAAGAACTAGATAAAAGACAAAAAAAAAGAATGTAAGAGACTGACAGCGTATGACTAACTAACAGTGTATGACCATGTATGTTTGCAATGTTTACACCAAAGGCGATGACCGCCAACCCCTTCCACCAACTACTGCCAGGCACCGTCCGGACCACCACGTCCAACCGACTTCAAAGTCGTAAACAGCCGAAATCACCAAACGGTGGCAGGCTGTTATAATTCACTTACACACACACACTCCTAGCTGGATGCTGCATGCGAGCAGAATGATTTCAAGGTTAAAAAGCCATACATTTGACATATCGTTCAACACCTTGCACTATGCATATGTGTATCGACCTTAAACCAGTCAACCACGTCGGCCATTGAATAAGCCAGACCGTCCGCTGGTGTCAGTTCCCAGTAGCCCAGTCCCAAGCCTGCGTTGGAAGACCACTCATGAACTACCCCTCCCCTCCCCCCAGACGACCACACGATATAGTGCCTCACCCTCGCCGTATTCAGTGACATGTGCACGTTGCCAGTAGCGTCTTCAGCTTGATCTCCAAGGATACCTCCACATGACTGACAGGGAAAAGATGATGCGCCAACAGCACAACAGCATATAGATCTGAAGATACTGTACATGTTGACAAAATGATGAATAGTTCAACAACTGTGTCCGCCACTGCAGTCGTCCGATTCCCAGCCTGCGTGGCTGGGCGCTCGACGCCGCAGTCCGGCTCGGATTTCCCCGAAGAGTCGAGCTGGCCGCGATATGAACGGCCAGCCCGCTTCTGAAGCAGAACTGATCTAGAAACGGCTAACTAATGGCGATCTTGCAATTTCTAATGGAGCACTGAATCGGTACAAAGTAAATGAGAGTACTCCATATCGGCTCACAATTACCTCTGGTATTCTCTTCCTCAATCAACAAACATAGAGATGTGTCCTTTGTGAAGGCATTACTGAAGAAAAAAACACTAGGTGAATATTGTCATGGTCATGGTCATGAATATTGTCATGGTCATGGAACTAGGTGGTCATGAATATTGCGGAGGATCGAGGAGGGATGCTCTGACTTATTTATGTCTCCTGGTAGATCTAGAGAACCAGGGGATAAGCAGCATATTGTGTGCCGTCGCAACAGACTAGATGACAGCCTGCCCGAGCTCTGCTGTTAACGGACTAATGGTGACTGAGCCACAGCCGAGCTCGGCACCTAGTAATATGCAGCGTGAGTGTAAATGTGTGTGTGTATGTGTGTGTGTAGGTATGTGTGTATGTATGTGTGTGTATGTATGTGTGTATGTGCATTTGTGTGTTTGTGGCAAGAGGTGGCTTGATCACTAGAAGTCACCATGATCACTAGCTATCCGCTCTTCGGCGAAGGGTGACGTCGCGAAACACGAGTCTCTGGTACGGCTGCCGGGCGTCCAGCGCTGAAACAAACGCTTCCGAGTCCTGCAAAACTATCGTGAATTTAACGTCGGCGAACACAAAGCACAAGAACAACTGATGGCGCGGCATATACCTAATCTATATATCTATATCTAAATACAGGTCCATGCCTTCATCTACTGTATATATATATATATATATATATATATATATATATATATGCATACATACATTGATATCTATATCCATATATTCCCCTCCCTCTCTCCCTTCTCCATCACTCTTTTCATCTCTTCATCTTTGTATCTCATGATCTCTATATCTCTTGATCTCTGTATCTCTTGATCCCTGTATCTCTTGATCTCTGCACATCTGTATCTCTGCATACATATTTGTATCTAAGCCTCTCTGCATCTCTGCATACATATTTGTATCTAACCTCTCTGCATCTCCGCATCTCTGTTCTCTTCTCTCTATCTCTCTTCTCTCTCTCGCTCTCTCTCTTCTCTCTCTCTCTCTCTCTCTCTCTCTCTCTCTCTCTCTCTCTCTCTCTCTCTCTCTCTCTCTCTCTCTCTCTCTCTCTCTCTCTCTCTCTCTTTCTGTATTTTCGAAGTGGTGTCCTTCGGACATGGCCGCCGTGTGACAATGTCTGGGTCTGCACCTGGCCAAAATATAAGGCAATTCTTAAAAAGTTAATTTCATACTATGCACTATTTCATTCAGTGATTCAATCTTGTTCTTCGGGGCAGCATCGTGACTAGGGACTGTTTAAAGTAGAAGAGCGGGCATCTGAAGTTGAAGAAGTGGTAGGTTATAGAGGGTTCATCTAAGGTCAGAGTGACGACCTAGCGGTGACATCGGACGTAAATAAGCGGACTTCATTTGAACACGGTCACCCAGAGATACCATCGAACGAACTATGAAACATCATGCGAACCTCAACACATCTCCGCATTATATCACCCCGAAGCCAATAGACGGCACGCTACTAAGTATGACTAACCTTGGGTGTAGCCCATAAAATACTTATTTCCATAATGTATTATGGTTGCATAGGTACAATAATGAAGTCTACACCTTACTACATCAACTTCAAGTGCGGGAATGCCACAGAAATTGCGTCAAAGACCCCAAACAGATGTCGGACCCCGGAAGGAAGTGCGTTGGAGCACGGAAAAAAATGCACCAGGAGCCCGAAGAATCGCACCGGGGCTCACAAATATCGCGCAGGAGGCTTACAAAAATAGAAGTCGACCCCAATAAATCACAAAGGGATTATATCGAGTTCACCCGAGCACCGGACAATTCAGAAGAGGTTACGAAAGGAAATTATCTTGAGAGCCTTTCTACTCTGAATGGTGCCATCCGCTGGAAAAAAAAACTCGCTGAGCAGCCGCAGTGGCATGCTAAAGAGGAAAATCATCCTCCGTCCTAGCAAGGCGGGCTCCGAAGAACCCAAGAATCGCGCCGGGGTCCACAAAAAAAGGTTCTAGGGCAAGATACATTCGTGTCGGGCCCTCATAATTAAGGGTTTTAAATAAGTACAGCGGACACCAAAAACTTGCTTCGGGCTCTAAAATTTGCGCCGGGGAACGCTAAAATTAGTCTGGGCCTGGGGTCGGATTAGCACAACGCGACCTGTGAACTGGCACCAACACCCCCACCCCCAAATGTCGCGCATGGGACCCAAAATTCCCGTCGGTAGTCGCGTAAGTTCTGGCCGAGGCATCAATAATTCCCTCGGGGCTCACAAAAATTGGCGTTGATGTCCCCAAATAAGCACAGCGTGGTCCCAAAATTGCAACGCAACCCGACAAGAATTAAGCCAGAACCATAAAAAATAAAGGGAGGTACCGAAAAATAAATGTTCCGACCAGAAAAATAACCCCTTAGTCCAAACATACTACTAGATGCCTTAACAAATCGCGTACGACACCGAAAAACATTCCGGAGGTCGACAAATCCCGGCGGGACAGAAATGTCGCCCAGGGCCTGAAAAATAAGGCCTTGGCTGAGACTTTACACAATTCAGAATCAGTCACTAAAAACTGTCAAGCCCAGAAAACTGACGTCGGATTCTCCCGGAACCACGCGACTGGGCCAGAAACGTCGAGACCGGATCCAAATAAATTATACCGGGTCGCTAATATTGTGCTGAAGTCCCACAAACATGAGGAAAAAAACACAGCGGGACTCAAAGAGCGAGGACTGGAGGACGAAAATGCACCGAGAGCTTCAAAGCTTTCCGAGTCTGGAAAAAAGCGGCATTGCCTTAAGACATTCTGCTGCTCTAAGTATACACACCGGAGCTAAAAATCAAGACACAACGGTCCCTCAAAGCACAGCGGGGTTTGATACAGCATGGGGCCTCAAAAACAGGCTAGGTCCCCAAAAAATCGACATGGTCCTAGAAAAGGAATGAAAAGACAATGCACTAAATGAACACTGCGGGGCCTACGAAAACGCAACGATGCTTACAAATTATCGTCGGTACACAAAAATAAGTAACAAAACTTTACTTTTGTTTAAAAAGCCAGTATGGCAAACACGTGTCGAGCCCCAAGCAAAAAATTGCTGGTGCCTTAAAACACATCCGAAGACAAAGAAAATCGGAAAGGTTAAAAAGAAACCTAACTGGAGTCTCAGTTCGGTACCCAATCTGGAATCGTTGTTATTTAATCAGAAATGAGGTGCGTCAAAGCTAAGCGGTTATCCGGATTTCTTAGCCACTAGAAAACGTGGGAAGGACAGAGCTAGTCATCGAAGTTAATTCAGGATGAGCCCTTGCGGCTCTAAGTCTGAACACGTTATGACTTTATGAGGTGTCATGTGTTGTCACCTATCAGCTATTTTGCACTGCTTTGTTGGTCCTCAACATATGCGCTTTCATTCCGTTTCAGCCAGGTGTTACGTGATGCAGTTGTAGCATTTCCTTTCAAGTGGCAAATATTATAAAGTGCACGATGTGCACTACACAAATGTTTGAGGTGACTGATGAGGCCCTGAGGACGAACACAATACCATATGTTATTATTTATAGCGCTTTTAGTTTCCCAATTCTGTCAGCTTGCCAATATGGCCTCCCACAAACCGGATCAAAGCATCTTCAACCAGCGATCACCCGTCTTTCCTTTTCTCATCCTCTCCAAAAATAATCATGATAATTTCTTCATCGGCCAGCAAGTAGGCTTCGTTCTTACTAGCAGCCAGTGCAAACTTGTAAGGTGAACACTGCCTTAGAAACATCTGTGGGCCAATAAGTACTAAGTATGGCTATATCTGGCAATCTTAATAAAATGAAACCTTTTCTCACCTTCACATTCAAGTAACTTGCCATGAATATATGAACGTGTGAAGAATGTCTAAGGGGAAAAACTCAACTCCATGAACAACAATCTGAATTGTGCAAAAGCATAGATCGGTGAACTCATATTGACCCCCTGCAGCTTTCGGCCACTTCAAAATGTTCGTTTACGGGATAATTTGGACTGGCGTTCTATTCTTTCTCCCCATGAACATCGGTGAACAACGGATGCTCTTTAGCGGTCCCCATTTTAGTGGTAAAAGTTGTATCTTTACAATTAAATTTATCGGGTTATCAACCCAAAAGTGCTCAACCATGGTACTTTGCGAAATTCCTTGATGCGTCCCTGCTGTTCACCCTGGCCCACTCATTTTTGGGGACGTTCCTACGCCTGACCAGGCCATGAAAAGGCATCATTGCATTTCATGGCCTGGTCATTGCATGGCATATTGCAGACGGATAACATGCAAATGTCTTGCCATCATCCGCCACTGCGTGTCGCATTATTTTCCCACGCGTCGACGCATTGCAGGTGAAAATCGTGTGAATGTTACACGATAATCGGCCACTGCGCAACGCATTACTTTCCCACGCGTCGATGCGCGGGCTACCGAGCTCTCGAACAATAGGACAGCTGCACGCAAAGAGCACGTTACTCAATTGTATCACCCTGCCATCTGGTGATAAATATTGTTACCTATGATTGTGTATGTGTTTATTGTGTTTGTGTATATTGTTACCACGATACCTATGTGGTGGCATTCATTCTCATTAGTGTAATACGCAGACCGTGCTGCTACCTAGCGATAGCTATCTCAAGTGATGCTTCTAGAACATTAAAAAATAGTTTTTGAATCTGTGGAGGTTGCAACCTGTGGAGGTTATGACCGCTGCTGAGTTGTGGAGGTTATGACCGCTTCGTACTTGTGGAGGTTACGACCTGTGGAGGTTATGACCGCTGCGGACTTGTGGAGGTTGTGACCTGTGGAGGTTATGACCTGTGGAGGTTACGACCGCTGCGATGTGTTGAATTTGTGGAGGTTGTGACCTGTGGAGGTTATGAACTGTGCAGGTTATGATACGCTGTCGTTGAAATGTATTGTGACAGAGAGAACCGAGAGAGCGGCCGGCACGCACAGGTCTTACCTGCCGTTATTGCCGTTGCTTGTAGTGTCGGCAGACGGAGTTTAAAATTGTCTGTCGACACTCGTCACCTTCTCGGCCCTCTATTGCAACTACACAATATAAAGTAAAATGTACCGCCATCTTTGAACGGGCGTTATCGCAACGCGAAATCCTAGACTATTCACGCAGCCAACGAAGGAGACTTCACTACAATGACGATGGTTAACTTATTCTGAGGACGATAATTGCGATGTGGTGATGACGAGGATTAAGATGGCTTAAGCTCCATAATTCCGAGGTCGTAATCACGGCATATACGGTGTAGTAAGTATGGGAAACATAATATCGCAAGTACCATGCTTAAGATATCGTAACCACTATAATTACGGTGTCGCACAACGCTTCGGAAAACCACTCCCTGGTGTTGAGTGATGTGCATGTTGACTACTGGCCCATGCATGTGAGTAGTGGTGACTACTGGCCCAGTCAGGTGAGCAGTGGTGACTGGTAGGGCACATATAGATGAGCAGTGGTGACTGGTGGGGCACATATAGATGAGCAGTGGTGACTGGTGGGGCACATACAGATGAGCAGTGGTGACTGGTAGTTCACGCACGTGAGCGGCATGTGACTGAAACAAACACTGGAAATGGATGATTGGAAATGGTTGCATCGAAAGTTGATGGTTGACAAAAGCAGTAGGAGCTAATTGATATATAGTTGATGGGGATGATGGGGAGACGGCATTTATGCTTAACAATTTAAGAATATTAAGGAATAATTAAGGCCAGTTCGTGAGATCTGTTAGAGCACCTCCATACTTCGAAGTGATCATTCTGGACTTTCTTTGCAGCAAAAAATGGTTCAGACAAAAACGTCCAGCTGCGTCTCCCTGTCCAGCTCCGTCTCCCTGTCCAGCTGTGTCTCCCTGTCCAGCTGTGTCTCCCTGTCCAGCTGTGTCTCCCTGTCCAGCTGCGTCTCCCTGTCCATCCCGTCTCCCTGTCCAGCCCCGTCTCCCTGTCCAGCCCCGTCTCCCTGTCCAGCTCCGTCTCCCTGTCCAGCTCCGTCTCCCTGTCCAGCTGTGTCTCCCTGTCCAGCTGTGTCTCCCTGTCCAGCTCCGTCTCCCTGCCCAGCTCCGTCTCCCTGTCCAGCCCCGTCTCCCTGTCCAGCCTCGCACTGCCGCTCGGACTAGGGGACCGTACCACACATAACCACATAACACACATAACCCGCCACATAACCCGCCACACATAACCCGCCACACATAACCCGCCACACATAACCCGCCACACATAACCCGCCACACATAACCCGCCACACATAACCCACATAACCCGCCACACATAACCCGCCACACATAACCCGCCACACATAACCCGCCACACATAACCCGCCATACCGCCACATAACCCGCCACACATAACCCGCCACACATAACCCGCCACATAACCCGCCACACATAACCCGCCACATAACCCGCCACACATAACCCGCCACACATAACCCGCCACACATAACCCGCCACACATAACCCGCCACACATAACCCGCCACACATAACCCGCCACACATAACCCGCCACACATAACCCGCCACACATAACCCGCCACACCCGGCCGAAGTCATGGGGCCCGTCGGCCGGCCAACGGCACATCGACGCGGCTGGTGTCGGCACAACTCTGAAGTATGCTAAATAATGTTTTCCAAGGTGTTTCAAAAACTGGGAATGGATGTCGTTCGACCCAACCGATGTGCTTCCACATTTTCTAAGGGCAAGGCGTAAGTCATGCGTGGTGAATGATTGGTTGTAGACTTCTGTGTTGATATAGTAAAAGTTTGCTTTGGCGGCAAGAGCGTCTAGAGCGCTTACAATAGTGGTGTCGTAGGTGTTGTTGTCAGATGCGCTGGCATCGTATAGCTTAACACGCGCCCTGGAAGGGGGGGCGAAATCCGCCCACCCCTCCGATTTTTCGTACATGACTCCATATTGTACCAGCCGATATACGCAATTTTTTCGTACCTGCTTAGAAATGACCGGCGCATTGGGTAAAGCAAGAAAAATAAAAATCGGCCGAAAAGTTTGTATGTTATGGTTCGTTAATTTTTTTTATCTCAACGCCAGATCAGAGAAATCGGCGCTGATACGCTTCCCGTATATTGGCAAAAGGAAGTGTTCTTGACAACACTAAGCGACTTGTTTGATGCAAATTGTTATGTTATATAATTTAAAAGTCATGTTAGGTCGCCGAGATCATCATGACATGCTAATAGAACCAAACTTGGTCAACTGGAATGTTGTCATAAATGGAAATGACTGTCATGCGATTGATGTCACTTTGCATGTTACTCCCTGAACATCCGGAAATCTACTGTTTGTCATTGTGTGCCTAAGCGTTTCTATACTTCATTCATGTATTTCACTCCTTTCTTTGCGAATCCCATTGTGAGAGCCGCCCAACGGAGCAGTCAGGTGGGCAGCCCGGTTCCGGTAACTGGAGCAGGTAATGACCTGGTAAAGTGCTCCTATATAGGTGACCCGAGGTTAAATGGCGGATCTGGCATCTTTATTGCATCATTAGTAATGTCCGAAGCATCATTAATGGCAATTTTGGAGCATTTAAACGCAATCACAGCGAACCATAACAATGACAAGCCAAGCCACGCAAAACCAGAAAATTTTGCTATTCTGACCTCATTTGACCTTGAAGATATTGAACTAAGTGCATGAAATTTGCACACAATAGAGTTAAATATCGTGCCCATCCACCCTGCGAATTTCCTAGCTCTAGCCATAATGGGAGCCGAGATCTTATGGGTGGCGGAATCCGCCCCCCCCCCCTCCAGTGCGCGTAAGTTTCAGAGGCCCTCCAGGGCGCGTGTTAAAGTGAAGTTAAAAGCTTAGCCCGCGCCGTCTCGGGGTGGTGGGGAGGGTCTTCAACCGCCACCTCCTCCCCAAGGTTTTCCGCGGACAGTGAAAGAACGGTGCGCGGGAGCGAGTCGAAATTTGACATACCTTTCTCACATCAATTTGGCATGTTGTGTCAAAATTTTAAAGTTAGGTCATCCAGGGTCAACGAGTTAGTCTAGGTCAAGTGAGGTCACCTCTAAAAAAACAGTTCAACCAGTCGTCACGCGTTAACAGATGCAGATATTTTAATGAGATTTTCAGTGTTTGCTTATCGTTAGGAATGCAACAGAACGCACCAGAGGAATTTTTTTCCGTTTTGAAGTACTTATTAGTTTTGCATATTTCCCATTAGAGTTCAAATCGAAGATTCTGGCTAAAGTAAGCATTTGTTTATGGGAGCAAGTAGACTTCGAACAACGTTTTTCGGTCCGTTCTACCCATTAGAAAAGAAAAATTAAAGAAACTTGAAAACAAAACAAAATTGATATTTAAAATAAAACAAAATTTTCAGTTTTGGGTGGCCAAAAAAGTTATGGTCGTGGTCGATTTCGCTGTCCTCTTCTGATTCCAGATTGTTTTTTTTTCTTCAAATCTCTCCCAAAAAGAACTTCCCAGAGCCAAAAACATGATGCAAGTCGTGAAACCCTAGGCCCACTAGTGACGTCTCTTTTGGGGAAAGTTCTCTTCGGGCTGTCGGGCCCTACTCGTCGAGCGCTTTCTGATGACACCTCTTTCGTTTTCGTGCGACGCTTAGTTTGGAGATAATGGGGGGTTCCTATGGTCTCCCCCCCCCCCTCCGAGACGAGATGTGAGGATCTAACCGGAGAGACCAGAGGGTTAAAGTGGTCAACGATATGTTGTGGGTCAACAATGTGCTGTCCTTTCACCGTTAGCTGGAGAAGGAGCCTGGCGGTGGGTATTTCAGGTTGAAACACTTCATTAGGTTCCACATTCTGCCGATAGGATGAGCCAATTGAATTGAAAGGCAAGAGACTGCCAACAGTTTTGGGCTGGTGTTCGACTTGCGTACTGGCCGCGTTTTTGAGGGTGTCGGTATGCTGATAAGTGCATGTTTAGTATTGCATGTTTAGTATTGCATGTTTAGTATTGCATTAATAATTTATAAGTTATAAAGTATGCATGTTTAGTATTGCATGTTTAGTATTGCATGTTTAGTATTGCATGTTTAGTATTGCATGTTTAGTATTGCATGTTTAGTATTGCATGTTTAGTATTGCATGTTTAGTATTGCATGTTTAGTATTGCATGTTTAGTATTGCATGTTTAGTATTGCATGTTTAGTATTGCATGTTTAGTATTGCATGTTTAGTATTGCATGTTTAGTATTGCATGTTTAGTATTGCATTTTAGTTTGATGTTTAGTATTGCATGTTTAGTATTGCATGTTTAGTATTGCATGTTTAGTATTGCATGTTTAGTATTGCATGTTTAGTATTGCATGTTTAGTATTGCATGTTTAGTATTGCATGTTTATTTGCATGTTTAGTATTGCATGTTTAGTATTGCATGTTTAGTATTGCATGTTTAGTATTGCATGTTTAGTATTGCATGTTTAGTATTGCATGTTTAGCATTGCATGTTTAGTATTGCATGTTTAGTATTGCTTGCAGGCCCAGCGCCGTGGGGAGATTTCCATTCGCATTCCGGGGTCCACCATGGCGCAGATGCCTTTTTCTTAGATTGATTCCATTTTGGGACTGAGTCACGAGCTGACGGCCCTGAATATCGTGCAGATTTTCCTGATCTCTGAAGTTGCTAGTGTGGTGGTGCACGCTTAGTCCTCACTGTCTCTTGCGATACACTGGTAGATCACGGTCTCTATATATTCACAGTCCACGGCTCGACTATATACGCTGCTACCTCTGGCCTTGCCCTGACGCGACTGGGCCCTGCCAGGGCGAACAGTCGGAAGTGGGTCGCGCGTCCGTGGTGCCATATAACCATAAACCACAGCCCGCGCTCGGCACATGCGACACACGCACAGCAAGGTACATCGTCAGGAGTCCTGACGATGGCCCTTGGCCGAAACGTTGAGTAATATAGCATAATCCCTAACGCTACTTTTGATGTAAACTCGGCACCTCCTGGTATATTGAGGGTCGTACATTTCGTCTCACGCAATGTCTAAAACCCAGGAGCACTTAAGAGCCATTCTTCGTTGTATTAAGAATCTAATTTCCTCTGGTGTCCGTCCGATCGGTTCCTCAGGAGGGGTGTTTAGTACATTAAAGTCTCGCATGATTAGAACTGGTGGAGCAGGAAGCAGCAAGTCACTCAACCCCTGCGGTGTGGGGATTCTAGCTGATGGTGGATGTATGGTGAGATTACTGTGGTTTAGCAATCGACGATTTTGAGGCTGACTGTTGCGCAGCTCAGGCGAGTATTTCACGTTACTCGACGATGAGGTATGCTGTGAGCGATAAATATGGTTGCGCCCCATTTCCGATGTGGACCGCTTACGTTATCGACTTGGCATGTGTGTAGCCTGGAATTGTGTTCCAAATTCAGTCAGAATCTCGAAAGTGAGTTTCTTGGATAGCGGGTAGTAATGGCTTTTGTTCCAATTTGAATTCCATGAACCTGCCTGGAAGACCACCAATGTTCCGTTGTAGAAATGTCCCGTTCCGGAGCGCGTTTGGTGTCTGTTGTTGCTTCTATACTGGAGTGATGCCGGTGTGGTATCGTGGAGAAAGGTTGAACCGGTGGACGGAGGGGGGGGGACCGAGCACGGGTGATATCCCGGGTTTAAGCGCACGGGCCCTGAGAGATGATTCATGGGATTTATGGGATTGATCTGTGGGAGGTGATGGGGCAGGTGGCGTCCGGGTTTGCGCTTGGAAGGCGCGGACAGGTTCGGACCGGAGCCGGCGGCTTGGGGTTTTGGGTTGCGGCCCGACGGGCTTCGCAGGAGTGCTGGGTTCGGTTTTGGTTCTGGCATCGGTGGAGGCTTTTTTGGGGGAGGCGGGGGTCGGTTTGGGCGGCGGCATCGGTGGAGGGTTTGGGCTTGCCCCACTGCAGTCCCACTCACGCCCATCTCCACCCGCCTTCACCAGCAGGATCCGCCCCCCCCCACTTGCCCTCGCCAGCACGCCCCACCGCCATACACAGCATGTTCGTGCCGCCTACTAATCCGGCTGCTCCCAGGTCTCACTAGGCAGCTGGTGCTGAAGCATCGCCCCACTGAGTCATAATAATGGCAATAGAATATACCGTAGTTGGATATAATTCGCTCAGCACCAATCAAAGTCGAGGCTAGTTTCTAGTGTGAAATCTTTTCGTGCTCACAAGAAATGTCTGGAATGATAATGCAACAAATTGCTCAAGATTCTTTCGTTCTAAAATCATTTTCAAAGATAAGCGTTTGTAAGATTTCTCATTCCAATATATCAGTGAATACATCTATCGTGGATTGCACTTTGTTGGAGGGGCTGGGATGGCCGATTGGTTAAGGTGTTAGGCTCTGGGTATCAAAGGTCCCGGGTTCAACACTCGCGCCGCTCGGGACATTTCCCAATCCCACGGCCCACTGGTGAAACAGTATGGGCGGCGCCATTAGCCGTGAAGGTGCGTAAAGTGCGTCGTGAACCACCCAATAAACATAAACAAAAAAACAAGCGCTTTGTTGGAAGGGTTATTTCTATGGTACGAATATGGCCACTGGGCATGATGGGCCATATGAATATGACCACTGAGGACAATGGCCAGAAAGGCATGGTGGGCGATGGAGATACATCATGGACTACAGATACATCTGGACTTAGTTGAGCCAATGCCAGAGGTGAAGCAATATGCATCTTGGTAGTCGCGTCAAGTGCCCACTAGGTGTCCTGTGCCTGTCAGGTGTCCAGTGCCTGTCAGGTTCCCAGTGCCTGTCAGGTGGCCAGTGCCTGTCAGGTGTCCAGTGCCTGTCAGGTTCCCAGTGCCTGTCAGGTGTCCAGTGCCTGTCAGGTGTCCAGTGCCTGTCAGGTACCCAGTGTCTGTCAGGTTCCCAGTGCCTGTCAGGTGCCCAGTGCCTGTCAGGTCCAGTGCCTGTCAGGTGTCCAGTGCCTGTCAGGTGCCCAGTGCCTGTCAGGTGCCCAGTGCCTGTCAGGTGCCCAGTGCCTGCAGGTCCCAGTGCCTGTCAGGTGCCCAGTGCCTGTCAGGTCCCAGTGCCTGTCAGGTTCCGTGCCTGTCAGGTGCCAGTGCCTGTCAGGTGCCCAGTGCCTGTCAGGTGTCCAGTGCCTGTCAGGTGTCCAGTGCCTGTCAGGTACCCAGTGCTTGTCAGGTGTCCAGTGCCTGTCAGGTTCCCAGTGCCTGTCAGGTGTCCAGTGCCTGTCAGGTGCCCAGTGCCTGTCAGGTTCCCAGTGCCTGTCAGGTGTCCAGTGCCTGTCAGGTTCCCAGTGCCTGTCAGGTGCCCAGTGCCTGTCAGGTGTCCAGTGCCTGTCAGGTGTCCAGTGCCTGTCAGGTGTCCAGTGCCTGTCAGGTGCCCAGTGCCTGTCAGGTGTCCAGTGCCTGTCAGGTTCCCAGTGCCTGTCAGGTGTCCAGTGCCTGTCAGGTGCCCAGTGCCTGTCAGGTGTCCAGTGCCTGTCAGGTGTCCAGTGCCTGTCAGGTGTCCAGTGCCTGTCAGGTGCCCAGTGTCTGTCAGGTGTCCAGTGCCTGTCAGGTACCCAGTGCCTGTCAGGTGTCCAGTGTCTGTCAGGTGCCCAGTGCCTGTCAGGTGTCCAGTGCCTGTCAGGTGTCCAGTGCCTGTCAGGTACCCAGTGTCTGTCAGGTGCCCAGTGCCTGTCAGGTGTCCAGTGCCTGTCAGGTGTCCAGTGCCTGTGGTGCCAGTGCCTGTCAGGTCCAGTGCCTGTCAGGTCCCAGTGCCTGTCAGGTCCCAGTGCCTGTCAGGTGTCCAGTGCCTGTCAGGTGACCAGTGCCTGTCAGGTCCCAGTGTCTGTCAGGTGCCCAGTGCCTGTCAGGTTCCCAGTCCTGTCAGGATGTCCAGTGCCTGTCAGGTGCCCAGTGCCTGTCATGGTTCTGTCTGTCAGGTGTCCAGTGCCTGTCAGGTGACCAGTGCCTGTCAGGTACCCAGTGCCTGTCAGGTTCCCAGTGCCTGCCAGGTATCCACTGTGGTCGTTGGTTTCCTAGCAACATCATCGATCAAAATTAAGCAAGCGAGCGAGACGACAAGCTGCGTCATTGGATAAAAATGACGGAAGCATTAGATCACTATTATGGCTGATGCTTTAAGTCATACAACAATCGACGCCGACTTTGAAGCACATGTGATCAAGAGCAGCCACGCCTCGCTCGACCAGGAGGGGAGGGAAACACTTATTTTAGAGCCATTGCTTACTATGCATTATTATAGGGATAATGTTAAAATTGGTCTTTCTTCCACCCCTAATTGGACGCCACTGCATAGGGACATGCGCTGCGGAGTTCACAACGCTGCGAGGCAGCTGCGTCTACAACAACGGCAATCGATGCCGTCTTGCAGTGGTGCCCAGGACCGGCATCGATTGACATCCACGGCGTGATAATCCACGGCAGTTCGATGTCTGAGGAGGCCTGCAGTCGGCACGGTCCGTGGTCTGTGGAGGCCTGCAGTCGGCACGGTCCGTGGTCTGTGGAGGCCTGCAGTCGGTACGGTCCGGGTCTGTGGCCAGTCGGCACGGTCCGTGGTCTGTGGAGGCTGTCGGCACGGTCCGTGGTCTGTGGAGGCCTGCAGTCGGCACGGTCCGTGGGGGGTCTGTGGAGGCCTGCAGTCGGCACGGTCCGTGGTCTGTGGAGGCCTGCAGTCGGCACGGTCCGTGGGGGGTCTGTGGAGGCCTGCAGTCGGCACGGTCCGTGGTCTGTGGAGGTCTGTGGAGGTCTGTGGAGGCCTGCAGTCGGCACGGTCCGTGGTCTGTGGAGGCCTGCAGTCGGCACGGTCCGTGGTCTGTGGAGGCCTGCAGTCGGCACGGTCCGTGGTCTGTGGAGGCCTGCAGTCGGCACGGTCCGTGGTCTGTGGAGGCCTGCAGTCGGCACGGTCCGTGGGGTCTGTGGAGGCCTGCAGTCGGTACGGTCCGTGGTCTGTGGAGGCCTGCAGTCGGCACGGTCCGTGGTCTGTGGAGGCCTGCAGTCGGCACGGTTCGTGGTCTGTGGAGGCCTGCAGTCGGCACGGTCCGTGGTCTGTGGAGGCTCAGTCGGCACGGTCCGTGGTCTGTGGAGGCCTGCAGTCGGCACGGTCCGTGGTCTGTGGAGGCCTGCAGTCGGCACGGTCCGTGGTCTGTGGAGGCCTGCAGTCGGCACGGTCCGTGGTCTGTGGAGGCCTGCAGTCGGCACGGTCCGTGGTCTGTGGAGGCCTGCAGTCGGCACGGTCCGTGGGGGGTCTGTGGAGGCCTGCAGTCGGCACGGTCCGTGGTCTGTGGAGGCCTGCAGTCGGCACGGTCCGTGGTCTGTGGAGGCCTTGCAGTCGGCACGGTCCGTGGTGTGGAGGCCTGCAGTCGGTACGGTCCGTGGTCTGTGGAGGCCTGCAGTCGGCACGGTCCGTGGGGGGTCTGTGGAGGCCTGCAGTCGGCACGGTCCGTGGTCTGTGGAGGCCTGCAGTCGGCACGGTCCGTGGTCTGTGGAGGCCTGCAGTCGGCACGGTCCGTGGTCTGTGGAGGCCTGCAGTCGGCACAGTCCGTGGTCTGTGGCATCGATAGTGTGTGGCGCGGGGTCCTCACACGCATTGACTGGTCAGCTATTAGCTATTTAGGCGTCGAGGAGGATGGCAGTAGGATGCTCAACATAGTCCTGCGTAGCGACTTGAAAACATGGCTGCAATTGGATGATGCTTTTGGACTTTGAGCTCGTTTCGTACCATTCACACTCGCACGTCCGGCGGTCCGCGCCAACTTCGCATGACCGGGGGGCAGATGTCTGCCCCCCTAAGATCTCTGGAACTGTGCTAGCTAGCGACAAACGGAAAACGGCGTTGGATAGCTAGTGACGGGCTCTATCGAAAGTGTTTCGGTCATTTTTTTCGCTCATGTCAACATTCAGGTCAATGGGCCATCATAGGTCAAATTCGACCAGATCAGGTGGGACTGAGATATTGACACATATATCAGGATCTGTAACAGATAGAAACAAATAGCGAACGCTATTTAACAGTCCTTGAAATGCGCTACCGACAATAGGCGGTGTAATTTAAGGTCAGGTCAACCGAAACGCAGGTCACGGTCATGAACTCATGACCTCAGGTCAAGGCCTAGGGAGGTCATGTAAGGTACCAATCGACACGTCCTGACGATGCAAGCACACCGACAGTAATTTCAGCCTTCTAGCTCAATGCAGTGCGATGTAATGCGCATAAATGTGTAGAGATCTCAGGTGACCTCAGAGACCTTGGCGAGGTCACTGAGCACAAATGTCAGCGGTAACATTGAGCATAGCTTCCATCTACATGCCACAGCCGTTGTGAGATCATTCCGAGCACAAATATGTAACTAGGAAACATTTGTATATTTTACCATAATGGGGAAGTCATGGCAGCGACGTGACCTAAGGTCAATGCTGCAAAAAACGATATACATATTATGGTCACTGATGAGATCATGACATGCTATAAGTTTGAAATCAATCACCCAATTATTGTGGAAGTTATGCCACCTAGAACTCCGAATGTAGTTGGGTCACTTCGCCTGACCTGGTGACCTGACCTGAGACGACCCAGGATTAAAAATGTATGAGGATATGCGGAAAAGACCAATGAACAGCTATGCGAGGTTTGACCTTGCTAACCCTATTAGTTTGGCGGAAAATTAGGAAAAACCGGAGGGGGTAGATATCTGCCCCCCCCACTCCGTACGTTCTTGGGTTAATGCCAGCAGAGCATCATAAAATAAGCACAAATCCGAAAGTAAACGGACACAGTTTTTACAAACGTCTCCAATGAGCAGATGTGGACGAATGTGATGTGGATAAATCCAGTCAGCATGTGAATAAATGTGGTTATCCTCCACATTTATTCACATGCACAGATCCTCCACTGGCGGCAGGCAGGGAGTGACAAGTGTTAACTGTGATGGAGCAACTACTACTGTTGAATCCCCCGCGTGGAATCTCGAGTAATATCCGCCTGTGCACATGGCCTTCCCCTATAAAATATAACGAGTTCTCTGCATTTCACGCCCATTAGAACGGAGCCCATGTGTCGGTCTGTGAAATGTCATTGTCCGTCAACTCATCACCTGCACTGACAACGCCTCCCTGTCAGCGCTGCAGTCCGGCGAAACAAGCCACACAGGCGGTCACCGATTACGGCACGATGCTGCCTATGGCACAGCCCAGACATCTGCTGACTACCCTCCGGCTATGGCACAGCCCAGACATCTGCTGACTACCCTCCGGCTATGGCACAGCCCAGACATCTGCTGACTACCCTCCGGCTATGGCACAGCCCAGACATCTGCTGACTACCCTCCGGCTATGGCACAGCCCAGACATCTGCTGACTACCCTCCAGCTATGGCACAACCCAGACATCTGCTGACTACCCTCCGGCTATGGCACAGCCCAGACGTCTGCTGACTACCCTCCGGCTATGGCACAGCCCAGACGTCTGCTGACTACCCTCCGGCTATGGCACAGCCCAGATATCTGCTGCCTACCCTCCGGCTATGGCACAGCCCAGATATCTGCTGACTACCCTCCGGCTATGGCACGATGCTGCCTATGGCACAGCCCAGACGTCTGCTGACTACCCTCCGGCTATGGCACAGCCCAGACATCTGCTGACTACCCTCCGGCTATGGCACAACCCAGACATCTGCTGACTACCCTCCGGCTATGGCACGTGGCCGCCCAGATCTGCTGACTACCCTCCGGCTATGGCAGCCCAGACGTCGCTGACACCCTCCGGCTATGGCACAGCCCAGACGTCTGCTGACTACCCTCCGGCTATGACACAGCCCAGATATCTGCTGACTACCCTCCGGCTATGGCACGATGGCGCCTATGGCACAGCCCAGACATCTGCTAGTCACCCTCCGGCTATGGCACAGCCCAGACATCTACTGAATACCCTCCGGCTATGGCACGATGGTGCCTGCGGCACAGCCCAGACATCTGCTGGCCACCCTCCTGCTATGGCACAGCCCAGACATCTACTGACTACCCTCCGGGTAGTCAGTAAGTCAATATCGTGCATACAATTGTGTAAAATTGTGCAAAGCGCTCAAGTGACAGTTAAACTAAAAGGACATTCAGTTTACCACTTGTAGAAAAATGGCGAAACTAAGCACGAAGCCCTGTGGCGAGGACAAGGAGCTACGCCAGCACATGGCGTGACATTATCTGTGGACTTTAGCTTGCCGCCAGCCAGTCTCGGGCCTTCGCGCTCAGCACGGCTTGGCGTACACAGCCGCAGCCGGGCCGGCCTGCAGAAGCCGCAGGCTACACGTGTAGAGGCAGGCTACACGTGTAGAGGCAGGCTACACGTGTAGAGGCAGGCTACACTTGTAGAGGCAGGCTACACGTGTAGAGGCAGGCTACACGTGTAGAGGCAGGCTACACGTGTAGAGGCAGGCTACACTTGTAGAGGCGGCTGAGGCAGGCTACACTTGTAGAGGCAGGCTACACGTGTAGAGGCAGGCTACACGTGTAGAGGCAGGCTACACTTGTAGAGGCAGGCTACACGTGTAGAGGCAGGCTACACGTGTAGAGGCAGGCTACACTTGCAAAGCCCCGCACAAGCCGGGCTCACGCTCAGACGTCAACATGGCGCACACAGCCGTAGTCGGGCCGGCTACGGCTGTGTAGCCTGCAGAAGCTGTGTACAAGTGTAGCCTGCAGAAGCTGCAGGCTACACTTGTAAAGCTCGACACAAGCCGGGCTCGCACCCGGACGTCAACGTACAGAGCTGACAACAACAACGAAAAACTGTCCCGAACTAATTGGACGAGACACCCCAGGTTGGCTACACTTACAGTGCTAGCTGGCTCACAGCAAACAGTGCAGCCTTTCGATCAGTGTGGGCGCCACATGACCAATGTAGTCGATGTGCCCTAAAGCCCTAATAACTAACTTCGATCGCTGAGTGTGGTTCCGGCTGTAGATTGTCTGCAGCCGGTCGCCGGTGCTGCAGTACTGCAGAACTGCAGAGGGGGCTCATTCTTAACGTTGGCTCGCCACCAGCCCCATGGTGTCACGTTTTAACGTGGCACCCTGTAGGCGACACAGTGCGCCGGCTGTTTTCTGGTGGTGCGGATCCTGCCACCCGAGCCGTGTGCCGGTGTCCACCTGGTGGCGGCGTGCAGAACGTCTGCTCCCGAGAAAAGGTGGCGCTGCTGTCGGTGCCGGATTCGCGGTGTTTTTCTCTTGGTAGTTTCTAGCGAAGGTCTATTCAGAATGTACAACCGACAGGCAGGGCCTCGTCTAACATATTAACTAGGTGGAATGCGTCCCACCTAGTGCCGTGAAATTCCACCTAGTGGTGCAAAAAATTCCACCTAGTCAAATCAGCGGCGTCGCCACGAAATTCTTCCAGGGGGACAAGGTCGAAAGGGGGCCTCCTGCTTTCCGAAAGGGGGCCTCCATTGTGTTAGGGCCTGCTATTGGTTTTTAGGCTCTTAGTATGGTGCGGGAATGGAAAACATCATTGCGTATTTAATATGGGCCACACCAGGGTATAAATAAGAAAATATGTGGATAAATACCTAAGTGTCAAAACAAATCAACGTCCCAATGTTTTCTCGACCAGAAGATTCTTCCTGTTGACCTCTAGATTGCAGCGAATTGGCGGGGCTGGTGCTAAGCATATCCTACAGGTATCTCTCGTTGATCAACCCACTTTTATGTCCGCAGAGTATAACTGAATATAGCTAGATTCATCACTACTGTTATATATCACCACCAGCTTGATGCCTAAGCAAAGCTTAAGCGATCACTTATCAGTCCTAGGACAACAATTTCGCGAATATGACAACGAGAAGTGGATTGCATTGGTTTTCTGATCGCCATCTTAGGAATTTGTATTTGTGATAACATTTGGTGCTGACTGCATGGCACCTGTCACACAAGTTAAAATAGCAAACTCTTAGTGAATAAATTCACGGCAAGAACAAGCATTGAACAGCAATGCATAGATGGCAACACAGCAATGCAACAATGGCAATTCATACGTAATGCAAAATCTTCAAATCCCATGCCGTCATACCCATGGTTTTCGCTGTGCTGTACCGTTTTGTAGCTGATGTTGAGAAGGTATGGAAGCTGGGAAGCTCTTATCATGCAGGCTACAATAACAAAAAAGAAGTTTGTAGACAGAAAATGTATTTAAAGACATCATCCCTCCAATTTTATATGGGGCGTGGGTATTGTTTTATATGCTTGCGGGGTTAATTTCTCCCATCAATGTCGGCTATGCCCCATGAGTATATGTTTCTGAGAACTATTGAGGGACCAGTAGAATACCTATCTTTGCGTCAAGGGGAAGGGGGCAAACGGATTTGCAGGGGGTCCACCCACGCCCATTAAAAAAGTTCCTTGGATTTCGACCGCTATTTTGTAAAAGGAGACCTTTGGAGATTCAATAATTAGTGCTTAACTGAATTATCCTGTGGAGGGTCCTAATCTACCACTATCGTTTCTGATTCGTCAGATTTAAACTCAAACTTCCCCACCCAGTTCTATGGTTTTCTTTTGGCATCCTTTGATAATTGTCACCTAGCACTGCTAAAACTACACCTATTCCACAAAAACCGGATCGGTATCCGAAAATATCGAGCTGGAGCACTTCAAAATAAGGATGGATTCCGAAGAAACAAATGTCCGGGTGAGGAAAATGGCTCTGGAGCACCGAACATAATACCGGATGCCTTCACAAATTGCGTAAGGCACCGAAAAAAAACATACCGGATCTCGAAAAATCGAGGTGGGATCGAATTTGTGGCTTCGGTGCGTTGCTTCTTGGTCCCAGCGCGACTTATCGAGCCCAGGCGCGTGGTTCCGGGGACCCAACACCAGTGTTCTGGGCTCAACGCGATTTTTGTGAATCTTTTCTGACTTTTTTGAAAGTCCGAATCCCGGCCTGATTTTTCGAGCCCCTGGCGCCACGTTTTTGTATCTCACCTCGATTTTTCGAGATCCGTTATGCCTTTCGGTGTCGTATGCAATTTGTGAAGGCATCTGGTAATATGTTGGGTGCTCCAGAGCCATTTTCTTGACCCGGACGTTTATTTTGTAGAATCCATCCTTATTTTGAAGGACTCCAGCTTGATTTTTCGTCAAATACCGATTCGGTTTTTGTGGTCCCATTGTACTTACGTGAGGCCTAGGCCCCATTTTTTAGCCTCGACGGGACTACCGATGGGGGTTGTGGTTTCCGAGTGCGATATTTTGGGGGACCGGTTCGAGTTTGTGAGACGCATTGTACTTAGCTGTTTCCCCAGCGCGATTTTCGGGTTCCTGTTGCAACTTTTCGGGTTTCCGAGCGAGTTTTCCTGGGCCCGCCGTATTTATTTAAAGACCCCTGCGCGACTTCTGGTGGACCGACGAGTATTTTGGTGGCCCCAGCGCGACTTTTGGAGCCCCGGTACGATTCTTGAGAGCTTATCCATCTCAGGATGGAGGGGGAATTTTCCCCTGTGATATGCCACTGCGGCCACTAAAGGAGTATTGTTTTGGTCCAAGAACGACATTCCGGTTAAGAGTTGACTTTTGGAGCAACTGAAACATTTGGGGCCCGGCGCGATCTTCTGGGCTTCCAGTGTGATTTTTCCAGGGCTGCGACGCGACTTTTTAGCCCAATGTCATCTGGGCCCCACGTCCCTTGCTTGGATTCCCAGCGCGAGCTTTACCGGCCTCGACACCTTTTGGGGTCCAATAAGTTTTGGTGCCTTTTGGCGTCATTGTTGGGACCCCAGAGTGATTATCCATGTTTGGATTGTTTTTCGTTGCTCCAGCTTCATTTGTTTTTGTCCCAATGAGACTTGTGGAACGGTATGACTCGTCGTGCCCTTAGAGTGATTTTCATAGTCCGGCCGTTAATTTTTGGCATCCCCAGGCTCAGGGTGGTTTTCAAGGACCACAGCCGGATATTTTGGGGTCCATATCATGATTTTCCAGTACCCCGGCACGACTTCCCCTATTTTGGGGGAATAGGGGAAGTCGTGTCCCTCTTGCAAACTATAGGCCCCTGGGTGCCTCCTTTTCGTCATGGGGGCCTCCGTGCCCATTTTTGGCCCTCTTGATTTCTGGAGCCTCCTACCCTCTCCTCCGTAACTCCTTTTCAGATCATGGGTCTCCTCTTGGAGGCCCCTAATTTAGAGTATCTCCTTTTCGTCCTGGGGCTTCCTTTTCGTCATGGGGCCTCCTTTTCGTCCTGTGGGCCTCCTTTTCATCCTGGGGGCTTCCTCCCAATCGCTGTTCTACGTCTCTTATAGGGACCTGATGATATTGTCCTGGGGAGCCTTCTTTTCGTCTTGGGGCCTCTTTTTCGTCGTGGGGGCCCCTTTTCATCCTGGGGGCATCCTTTTCGTCCTGGGGGTCTCCTTTTCGTCCTGGAGGCCTTCTTTACATCCTGGGGGCCTCGTGTTCGTCTTGGGAGCCTCCTTCACGGCCTTGGGAAATCTTTTTCGTCCTGGGGGCCTGTTTGTCGTCCTGGGGGCCTCCTTTTCGTCTATGGGGCCTTTTTTTCGTCCTGGGGGCCTCCTTTCCCTCCTGGTGGCTTCCTCCCAATCTCTGTTCTACGTCTCTTATAGGGACCTGATATTTCCTGTGGGCCTCGTTGTCAGTCTTGGGCCTCCTTGACAGCATTATTTTGTCCCGTTGGCCCCCTTGCGCACCTTTGTTCCTGTGCATTTCCGGATAGGGGCCTCCTCAAATTTCAGGAGGGGCGGCGCCCCCCCCCCAGTCATATGGCAAGGGGCGATTTCCCCCGCCCCCCCCCGGCGGCGCGCCCCTGAGTCAAATGGAACTTCCAAGGGCAAAACAACCGAAAAAAACTTCGTATTGTTCCGGTAGCGGAAGTGATCTTTTCCCCTACAACCTTAAAAGAACAACGGGAGTCCGAAAAGGCACCGGGTCCTCGAAAGCGCGAAGAGTCTTGCAAAAAACGGCAGGGACTACAAGCATGCGTTGCATCCCTAACTAAACGCACGGGGAAAATAGGACGAAGGTTCGTGAACAGGTATTCGTATTGTACATGCTTTGTGTGGAAACGTTTCTGTCGCACAGAAACTGTCTTTCTGATGCTTGCAATGCCCGCAGTGACTTGCGGACTTGTAAGCTGAGACTTGTAGACTTGTAGACGCTTTCGCGGAGCCTTGTAAGCTGAAAGCTCTTGCTGGAAAAGGGACAGAAGCTGGTAAGCACAAGGTCTGTGACCTGTGGCGCGGACGCTCCGATACGGGTTCACGGGTTTGTAACGACGTCAACTACGGACCCCACCTGCGAATGCGTTTGTCAGCCTAACCACGGCTGCTCCCGTCTGCCCAGACTTGTCGGAACACAGCGCAGGTCGGCGGGCTTACGCTAACACTGCGTCACGCGTGACCGACATCGTCACGCGTGACCGACATCGTCACGCGTGACCGACATCGCCACACGTGACCGACATCGTCACGCGTGACCGACATCGTCACGCGTGACCGACATCGTCACGCGTGACCGACATCGTCACGCGTGACCGACATCGTCACGCGTGACCGACATCGTCACGCGTGACCGACATCGTCACGCGACTCTCTCGGCTGCCGACAGAGGTCCGTCAGCGCTAAGTTAGGCAGCAGTTTGAAGCCGAAGGTTCGTGAACGCACTCCGTATCGCATACACTTCGTATCAAAATGTTCGCGTCGCACCATGCTCGTGATGTGCTGAATGCGTGTGAGCCTGAAGCCATAGGGAGATCTGCCATCGCTTTGGATATGCCGTAAGTCGAGATCGGAGGCCGCCTCGGCCTTATGCTGAGCATGTCGGCGCTGGTCGTGCCGCACGCGCCGGGCATGCCGACCTCCAAGGTGGTCGACAAGGAGGCGCGGATAACGCCGGCGATTGGTCGTCGACCGGAGAGTCGAAGCGCGGCCAAGAACGACAAAAAGTCGACGATCCTCCGGCTGAGGCTGATGCGGCTGAGGCTGAGGCTGAGGCTGTCGCCGTGTGGAGCACAAGCCGCCCGACCACGCGCGCTGGCCGCCACGCCCTGTCCGGCCGCCTGGGATCGTGTTCGACCTCCGGCCGCAGCCCACCAGCGCAGTGCGGCCGCTCCCAGGCGCTGCGGCTGACGGACAGTTGACCATTACGACAACGGAAAATACTGAGCCTGGCGCGAACAATTGATGATTGAGAACACGGAAATGACTGAGCCTGACGGAAAACCGACGAGTGAGACAACGGAAATGACTGAGGCTGACGGAAAACTGACGAGTGAGACAACGGAAATAACTGAGGCTGACGGAAAACTGACGAGTGAGACAACGGAAATGACTGAGGATGACGGAAAACTGACGAGTGAGACAACGGAAATGACTGGGGATGACGGAAAACTGACGAATGGGACTGATGGAGGTAAACGGATCGAGTTCGCACCGCCACCTGACATTACCTGGTGTTTTCATTCAGATGTACGCACCTAAATGTATGTATCGGTTCTATTTTCCGGAATAGTACTTCGGCTTCAATATACGTACGTGATGTAATTAAATGTAATCAATGTACGATGATACCATGAAAGCAGTGGTGTAGCTTTCGGATGGCACTTCCACCTCTCACCCCCATCCAATGTTCGCTGTCCCCCCATATTCTTATCTTTTAACATGGGACCTTGTGTGGTATGCCATCAATCTGGTACCACCCATTGCCTATATGTATTGTGATCTCCCAATAATTACCTGTAACCCACACCCCTGCCCGAGCGTCCCCGCCACGGCTGTGGTTCGGAGGGACGCGTCCCCTCCTGAAGAAATAGTTCGTGGAGATCGTCCACATCGACCAAAGAGCTAGTTGGGATTGTCTGTAATCAAACGATATCATTGCAGATAGTTCTCTCTAAATTGAAATTTTCGATGAGAAGAGAAGAAAGCTGGTAAGAATACGATAGAGAATACTTGATCTTGGCACGCAAAGTCCATGATCAATCACATGGAATCACATTTCCGTTATTGCACGAACATATATTCAATAGCATGCTCCCTTTTTCAACAAATGTTCCTGAAACAGAGAAAAATGGAATCAATGGGCTTTGTTATCTTTCGACATGTGTTCATTCTGAACAAAAGCATGTGGTGCCACTCCAGGGTTGTTGACGAAGTAACACATTGAGATGACAATCACAGAACAAGGACGAATAATATTTTTCTGTTAATTCCTCATGCTAGGAAAAATGTACCATTTTAAAAATAAAGTGATCTAAATCTTGAAACTGAATCAAGTTCGGGCCTCTTTCTCAAAATCATGTCCTCCTTTGAACAATTTCTGGCATCGTCCCGACTATGCATTTGCATATATATATATATATATATATATATATATATATATATATATATATATATATATATATATAAAATATATATTATATATATTATATATATAAATATATATATATATATATATATATATATATATATATATATATATATATATATATATATATATATATATATATATATATATATATATATATATATATATATATATATATATATATATGTGTATATGTATATATGTATATATTTATATACATGCATGTATATAAATATATATGTAAATATATGTATATGTATGTATATATATGTATATGTATATATTTATATGTGCTCAGAAGTTTGGTGCGGTTGCCGCAAGCGGATCGAAGGCCACCAATGAAAAACGAAGATGTGCTAATAATCAGCTCTTCAGGTGGTAACAAGGTGCTAAAGAAAACATATACAATTGTTCAGCTATGACATACAATTGAAGCCAACATCAGAAAGCGTTCGCCTCAATGGGGTCGATGTCGGAAGTCATATCTCTCAGATCGATCACAGGCATCGGCGGACCCCGTCGGCGGACCCCGTCGGCGGGATTCGGCGGTGGACCGGTCCGCTGCGGAGGCAGTCGGCCATCCCGGCGGCCCACGTGACGTGCCGGGCAAATATTCGCCGCGCATAATGTATTCTTGTTTATGCAACATGAGCGCCGTCGTACGAGTGAAACGCAATGCCGCAGCCGGCGCGGCGGCGTCTCACTCGGCGTCGCGAGCATTCGCCGGACGGCGAGGTACCGCCGAGCCATCAGCCAGCTGGCGACCGGCCGGGAAGTCCGGTTTCCGCTAGCGAGCTGTCGTCGGACGCTTGAGAAACTGACCTGGTTCGGAGGGGGGGGGGGGCGCCGGTCAGCGCACATTCTGTTCTGTGACCCGCATGCGTCGGCCAATTGGCAGAGCTGTAGTCTCGGGGCCGTCCAGCAACTCGAGACCCATCGTCGGTCTAAATGCACGTCAGGTTGATCGGTCTAAACACACAAAATCCCATGGGCCCCTCTGGAGCCGACACTCCTTGTGCGACACAACGGGTAAGTGCCATGCACGCAGTGATCGCAGACATTGTTTCTCAGTGAAAATACTAAGTACAATAGGCGCCGGTGCCGTGCCGTTTCGCCCCGTGGAGCGCCGCAGGGTTAATGCTGAACGTAGCCGGAAACTGGCGTCGACACGTATTTTCGATAGGAGAGACGGAGGACGGCGTGGGCGTCGTCAAGACAGCAAATGCGAAACTTGGACCCAAATATACGCCGAAATTGTATGAAATTCAACACGACATGCACGGCCGGAGGAGGTACCTAAAATACCGGTCCAACACTTTTGCTCTCTACACATAATTTGAACCTCTGGAAGCATCGCTGAAAAAAACGAAAACCATTAATAAATAGGGAGAGCCAAGCAAGGGGCGCCACCCGGTTGGTTTTGGAAAAGTTTGACAAGGCGACAAATATTGGTGTGTGCATTGGTGAAGTTATTCGGCGGGTGAATGGCGCGAGAGGGACTCGGCGGAGGCATGCGGTACAAATTATTATATTTCCGCTTGGAGAGCAAGAGGTATGTTGGCTACTTTCATGGTGGATGTTCACCATGCCCAAAAATGTGGCAAATCCATGCTGGGCCTGCTCTTCCCGGCAAATGGAAGGGGACCAATATCCGTATTGGTGTATAATATGAATGATTCGTATTATTTCAGATTCGTATGATCTGTCTGAATCCGCAAGTGTTTGTGAATCGCCCAAATCTTCAACTACAACTCAATTTCGCATTCTAATTGCCGGAATCACGAAAATTATATCTACGACATGCATTTATTTATGCCCCATGTTTTTCATCAGTACCTACATAAAAATTGGTCAGCCTTGACTCACAAGTAGTATAGACAGAAACTTTCCGGCTGACGAGTGGAATTACACAATTTAATATGCAGCAACCCCTTCAGTGCAACTTCAACCTATCGGAAGACATTCGTGGCCATCCTGATGATGTATTTAAAGGACTGTTCACACCTAGTTCATCTCGACGCAAAAAATATCAGCGCAATGACGGACTAGGCGCAATCCCGACACACATGTTGAGACATTTTGCAACTTGCAAACCGAAAAAAAAATCGCAGCCGATGTGGCTCCAATCCGCCGAAGATCAGCAAATATGGCGACCGCGGTTTATACCGAGCAGTCTGTCGATATTGCGTCAAGTCCGCTGGTGCGCCGAGCGGAAAAAGTTGAGAAAACCCAACTTTGTCCGCTCGGAAATCGCCAGCGTTTCGTCGGTCACGGTAGACAGCTGACGCAAGGCCGGCGCAATGGCAGAATCGGCAGACTCATTGGGCCCCATGCTAACTGTCTGCTAGCTTTGCGTCGATTCCGACAGCGTGTCCAGATTACGCTAGGTGTGAACAGTCCCGGCCAGCCGGCCCGGCCAGCTGGCGTTTCACTCAGCCGACCCCCTGACATGTGGAGACAATGGTCTCCACATCTGAGGTCTCCTGCTGGGGGGACAATGGTCTCCTGCTGGTCGGGTACAATGGTCTCCTGCTGGTCGGGTACAATGGTCTCCTGCTGGCTCGCAGGTAGGCCCGCTGGACGCAGATCTGCCTCCAGATCTGGCAGCTCCACCCAATCGGCCGGCGGATCATCTGGCAACTGTCAGCGCCTGATGCCCATCGACACCCAACTTGACAGCTTCACAATGACGGATCTGACAGCTCCGCACTGACGGATCTGACAGCTCCGCACTGACGGATCTGACAGCTCCGCACTGACGGATCTGACAGCTCCGCACTGACGGATCTGACAGCTCCGCACTGACGGATCTGACAGCTCCGCACTGACGGATCTGACAGTACGGCATGAAGATCTGACAGTACATCACGACGGATCTGACAGTACGCACGACGGATCTGACAGCTCGCACTGACGGATCTGCGACGGATCTGACAGTCGCACGACGGATCTGACAGTCCGGCACGACGGATCTGACAGCTCCGCACTGACGGATCTGACAGCTCCGCACTGACGGATCTGACAGCTCCGCACTGACGGATCTGACAGCTCCGCACTGACGGATCTGACAGTACGGCACGACGGATCTGACAGCTCCGCACTGACGGATCTGACAGTACGGCATGAAGATCTGACAGTACATCACGACGGATCTGACAGCTCCGCACTGACGGATCTGACAGCTCGTCACTGATGGATCCGACAGCTCCACACTGACTGGTCTGACAGTCCGGCACGACGGATCTGACAGCTCCACACTGACGGCTTTGTCGGCTCGAATCTGACAGCTTCACACTGAAGCATCGGATAGCCTGGCACTGACGGACGTGGCAGCTTGACACTGACGGACAGTTCGGACAGTTCGGACGTGACAGCTTGACACTGACGGACAGTTCGGACAGTTCGGACCTGACAGCTTGACACTGACGGACAGTTCGGACAGTTCGGACGTGACAGCTTGACACTGACGGACAGTTCGGACAGTTAGGACGTGACAGCTTGACACTGACGGACAGTTCGGACAGTTCGAACATGACAGCTCAGTGCAGACGGACTTGACGGATCTGACAGTTCCTGCAGCTCTCATCTGAGCTTACAGCTCGTTACTGACGGATCTGACAGCTCAGCACTGGCCAATTTGGCAGCTCGTTTCTTACGAATGTTACAGCTCGATACTGACGGATCCGACAGTCCGGCACTGACGGATTTGATTGCCAGTTTCTGACGGGTCTTCCAGCCCGACACGATGGGCATGACAGGTCGCACTGGCCAGAAAAATAATCAGGGGAGCTGCACTCGAGTATCCTGAAGAAGCATTTCATCTCCACTGAGGCATCTTTTGGACACCAGGGGGAGGGGCGATCACCTCCATCGCCCCACTGTTCCCATAGTTCGGCGCGGGCCGGCTGGCCACTCCGGCCGGAACAGTCTCACTCTGCACGGAACTGTCTCACTCTGCACGGAACAGTCTCACTCTGCACGGAACTGTCTCACTCTGCACGGAACTGTCTCACTCTGCACGGAACTGTCTCACTCCGGCCGGAACAGTCTCACTCTGCACGGAACTGTCTCACTCTGCACGGAACTGTCTCACTCTGCACGGAACTGTCTCACTCTGCACGGAACAGTCTCACTCTGCACGGAACTGTCTCACTCTGCACGGAACAGTCTCACTCTGCACGGAACTGTCTCACTCTGCACGGAACTGTCTCACTCTGCACGGAACTGTCTCACTCTGCACGGAACTGTCTCACTCTGCACGGAACTGTCTCACTCTGCACGGAACTGTCTCCTCTGCACGGAACTGTCTCACTCTGCGGAACTGTCTCACTCTGCACGGAACTGTCTCACTCTGCACGGAACTGTCTCACTCTGCACGGAACTGTCTCACTCTGCACGGAACTGTCTCACTCTGCACGGAACTGTCTCACTCTGCACGGAACAGTCTCACTCTGCACGGAACTGTCTCACACACTCTGCACGGAACTTCCTTGCGGAACTGTCTCACTCTGCACGGAACTGTCTCACTCTGCACGGAACTGTCTCACTCTGCACGGAACTGTCTCACTCTGCACGGAACTGTCTCACTCCTGCACGGAACTTTCTGCACGGAACTGTCTCACTCTGCACGGAACTGTCTCACTCTGCACGGAACTGTCCGGAACTGTCTCACTCTGCACGGAACTGTCTCACTCCGGCCGGAACAGTCTCACTCTGCACGGAACTGTCTCACTCTGCACGGAACTGTCTCACTCTGCACGGAACTGTCTCACTCTGCACGGAACAGTCTCACTCTGCACGGAACTGTCTCACTCTGCACGGAACTGTCTCACTCTGCACGGAACTGTCTGCCGGAACGTCTCACTCTGCACGGAACTGTCTCACTCTGCACGGAACTGTCTCACTCTGCACGGAACTGTCTCCTCTGCACGGAACTGTCTCACCCGGCACGGAACAGTCTCACTCTGCACGGAACTGTCTCACTCTGCACGGAACTGTCTCACTCTGCACGGAACTGTCTCACTCTGCACGGAACTGTCTCACTCTGCACGGAACAGTCTCACTCTGCACGGAACTGTCTCACTCTGCACGGAACTGTCTCACTCTGCACGGAACTGTCTCACTCTGCACGGAACTGTCTCACTCTGCACGGAACAGTCTCACTCTGCACGGAACTGTCTCACTCTGCACGGAACTGTCTCACTCTGCACGGAACAGTCTCACTCTGCACGGAACTGTCTCACTCTGCACGGAACTGTCTCACTCTGCACGGAACTGTCTCACTCTGCCGGAACAGTCTCACTCTGCACGGAACTGTCTCCGGCCGGAACAGCCCTCACGGAACTGTTCTCACTCTGCACGGAACTGTCTCACTCTGCACGGAACTGTCTCACTCTGCACGGAACTGTCTCACTCTGCACGGAACTGTCTCACTCTGCACGGAACTGTCTCACTCTGCACGGAACTGTCTCACTCTGCACGGAACTGTCTCACTCTGCACGGAACTGTCTCACTCTGCACGGAACTGTCTCACTCTGCACGGAACTGTCTCACTCCGGCCGGAACAGTCTCACTCTGCACGGAACAGTCTCACTCTGCACGGAACTGTCTCACTCTGCACGGAACTGTCTCACTCTGCACGGAACTGTCTCACTCCGCACTTTGCACGGAACTGTCTCACTCTGCACGGAACTGTCTCACTCTGCACGGAACTGTCTCACTCTGCACGGAACTGTCTCACTCTGCACGGAACTGTCTCACTCTGCACGGAACAGTCTCACTCTGCACGGAACTGTCTCACTCTGCACGGAACTGTCTCACTCTGCACGGCTGCGTCCGGTTCCCCGGCCGCGCCGGCTTTCTACAGGCCGGCACAGTTTGCTCCAGCGGCCGGTGCTCGCCATTCTGCCGCCGGACACATTCCTCCACGCCTCCCGTGCAGGCTCTGTGCCGGAAGTTTCGACACACGACCTGAGATTGTCCGTCGCCGCCGACGGTGGCCGGTATTTTCAGATTGGTCGTCCATGCAAAACAGGGCCGGCTATGAGCGCCGGACCCGGAGACGTCGCGTCCATTCCGGATGACGTACCGGTAGTCATGCGAGAGTCGGGGGGGGTCGGAGGCGGCTTCTCACGGAACAAGAGCATGCCGCCGTCTCACGCGTGCCGCTCTGTGTTATCGCTCACCTACTTTATGGAAAAGGAGAGGCCTAATGCTGCGCCAAATGAAATAATGGTGCATCAAAATGCATGTAGAGCATAAGTGCATCAAAATCCAAACTCGTCGGTCTTTCCATTACAGCAATTTAGCTCATGGGGCGTAGGAATGATTTCGAGAACATTTTTACTCGTGACTGCGGGTTTAATAAGTCTAAGCGAGTACCCATATGCACCATAATTTTTTACCATCCCGAAAGGGTAGCACTTACACGTATAGAGCGAGTCGTTCTATCATCGCACAACGGGTTTCTCCAAGTAAAATACACTATTCTATGACAACAGTACGTAAGGACAAATGTACGTATAGCAGATGTACGTAAGCAAATGTACGTAAGCAAATGTACATAAGCAAATGTACGTAAGCAAATGTACATAAGCTGTACGTAAACAAATGTACGTAAGCGCAGATGTACGTATGGCAATTGTACGTAAGCGCAAATGTACGTAAGCGCAAATGTACGTAAGTGCAAATATACGCAAGCGTAAATGTACATAAGCGAAAAAGTGCGTACGCCCAAAGGTACGTATGCCCAATTGTGCGTAAGCGCCGATGTACGTATGACAAATGCACGTATGCGCAAATGTACGTAAGCGCAAATGTACGTAAGCGCAAACGATCGTATGAGCAAAAGTGCGTATGCGCAAATGTACGAAGCGTAAAAGTACGTAAGCGCAAATATACCTAAGCACAACAGTACGCAAACATAAAAGAATACAAGGGTAAATGTACGTATGAGCCAATGTACGTACATTTAGGCATACGTGCCTTTGCGTTTGAACACATTTGGTCAGGTGCATATGCCATACCTACATTTGCTCTTATGTGCATTTGCCATATGTAAATTTGCGTTTAAGTAAATCTGGCATACGTACACCTGCACTTACGTGCAATTTCCATATGTAAATTTGCGCATACGTACATTTGCGCATACGTGCATTTGCGCACACGTACATTTGCGCACACGTACATTTGCGCTTATGTACATTTGCGCATACATACTTTTGCGAATACGTACATTTGCCATATATACATTTGCGCTTACGTACATTAGCCATACGTACGTTTGCGCTTACGTACATTTGCTTACGTACATATGCGTACGTTCATTTGCTATACATACATTTGCTTTGTGTACATATGTCGTACATTTGTTTGTCCGGTTACCAAATACAGAAGCAAATATAAACGCATAAGTAAACTCCCTGCATGGTTCATTCTCAATGCGAATATCCATGGCTAGAATAAGGTGTGCACATCCTCGTGCGCAAGCATCCGGTGTATCAGATCTTGAAGAGCACCCTGAACGAAAACCCACCGTCAGTTTTCGGCCCTGCAGTGCGGGTAGACTTTCCCTCCGGTGATGATAACGACGACAGCATTTCTCCTTCCGACAAAAAAAGACAGCTGTGGTTTTTGCACCGTGTATTTCCAAGCAGCCTCCGAATGACAGGAAGCGAGTGATAACATGCACCGTTGCTTCCTCAGTAAACTGACTGTGTCTTGAGGAACGAGTACCTTTCTTGAAGTGCTTATATCGGAGAAAAGGTTTTTATTTCTCAAAGAAGTGAGAATCAACTTCATTCAAATGACATCAAGAAACGCCATATTTAAAATGTTTGACTAGAAATGGGCTTAGACACTTCCATGCATTTTCTGGATATATGTTACGACAACACGATATTGGTGGGGCAAAATGAAAGCAGATGGAACCCATGAAATGCACAGGCGACTCAATCTCCGCACACGCAGCCTAATTTCTAGTCTTCAATAGGCATACATACCTACATCCTCATGGTCAAGTGACTAGCTTTCTTTGTTTAATGCTGGCAAGGACGTTTTTGCAGAAATATGGTAACGCACAAGATTTTGCTGTTTTAATCTGTTCAAGAGACCAGTGTTGCGTACGTTTTACCTCCATAAAGCAAAATATTGGGATATGCTTCGTCAGGTTAGCTTAGGATAGGTTCTATTTTAATACCATCCCTGCGTTTCTTTTACCGGGAGGAATACAACGTGCCCAACAATCCCTTTTTTACCTGGAATAGTGCAAGGTAAAGCACAAGCCCGGCTCAGGAAATCGCGTCAATTTTGTGGGATCATGGGCTCACAAATTTAGTGATCAGTTTTGGCCATGCCAAACACCTGGTATTGCCTGTAGCCAGGGACATACCAGTGGAAAATATCGGCGGCGGCCGGCGGCCCAACAACGGTAGGAATTCATCATGATGGCCTGCTGACCTTGCGGACCTGGATTCGCCTCCGTTTTGTGCTTATGTTGGAGCCCTGACAAGTGTGTTGTTCTGGGTAGCACCTCACTGCTGATATGACCTGCTTGTCGACGCCTCGCGCTCCCTCAGGGTATGATGTCATAGACACACCCAAGGGGTCTGCGTTCGCACCTCGGCGAAGAAGAAGCAATATAGGTTCTCTAGGTGGAAAAACACGTCGAAAATACGCCGGACGCTAAAATAAAGTTCCCCGAATCGACGAGTGTTTGATTTGGGTGGACTTAAATATATTCAGACCATTTTCTTAGGGAAATCGAGATTGCGCCACTGGTCTGCTCATCCGTCAGAAAATCCTGAGTGCGCCTCTGCATATCATATAGAAGCAATACGCAATTGATGTGGGGCAGTTGTTCCACGGACTTCAGCATCTCCTTCAGCAACTCCTGTCCCACGTAGATCACACCAACTAGCAAATGGATGGTAGTGTGCCCAAAAGTGAGATTAAGAAGGAGAAATTTTAATCGATGCGCTGATCGCGAATTATATTGTTCCACACTGAGCATCTGGACAGAACACTTCTCACATTCCCCACCAGAACTCTGGGTAGATGTACCCTCACATTCGTAACAAGAATATTTGAAAGCGATTTCCTCATATATTTATCCAAAAAATAGCTTCATTGTGCTAGGCTTTAATCACCACCTTCCTTCTTCAAAAAAATCCTGGCTGTATTTGTGAGCATCGTCACGGCGGAAACGGGCGCGACATCTTTCAAATCATCGCGGAAATTTAGCAACACGGAGGAGATTTTCAAGGATTTTTGTCTGGGGTCTTGTCCCAGGCGGGCATTTTTCCTGACTAAAAGGGGCACTTTTGGAATGCTACACGACACTTTTAGACTTTAAAGGGGTCATTTTGGGCCTAATAGCCAAAACGTACAACTTCTTTTTTTTTTAGCATCGTCACGGCCGAAACGTGCGCGACATCTTTCAAATCATCGCGGAAATTTAGCAACACGGAGGAGATTTTCAAGCATCTGGGTCCCCAGTCGTGCAAGATTTCGAGGGCCTGAGGGCTCGAGGGCATGGCTGGGGGCCCAAATGGTCCTTAATTTCCTACATAAAAACGCCCTGGCATCACTCCTATTGCACATGACATTGCACACGAAACTGCATGAAAAACTGAATCTAAAAGCCTTGTCGTTTCTGTACTTTGCAAAGTCCGCGGCGACTCCCACGGGCTGGCATCCTTGTGGTTGCCATGGTTGCCATGGTTGCCATGGTTGCCGCGACCCAGCCAAACCTGTAGAAACTTGGCCGCATACTTCCTGCCGCAGCATCGATCAATCGCACCTGATTGGCTGTCAGATGATGACGTCATCCAACGTCGGCCGTTCGGACGTGGACGCTTTCAGAACCGATCGATTGATCAATCGATCTTGTCATCGGTCTCGGCTTCTAAATGATGAGGAGAAAAGCACGCGACCTGGTGAACATGTGCTCCGTGAATGCGAGTGTTGTGCTGAAGTGGGCACCACATTCGGTGGGGTGTTCCTTGACCCAACTGGTCTGGGCACGTTTTAAGCAATTGTGCCGGTACTAGGGGGACGGTGCCAGGGTGTGTTGTGTTATATACCCGTCAGGGGGCAAGTCGCCCTCAATGTCAGCTTTGCCCCCACACCCAAAACATTTCTACTTTTAGCATGGGAACATATGGAGCATGGCCCCAATCCCCCACGTCAGTTCATTGGGGCCCGTCCATTGCCTTCATGTATTGTGTCCCTACCCATCCCCGATAATTTTAAAATATTTTTTTTTTCTTTTTCCACCCATAATCTTTAGCTGAGGCAAAGTGCCATCTGCTAGAGATATGCTACGTTAAAGAAAGAACTACTTTAATCCGGGTTATGTGGCATCCGGTTATATCAATTAAGAGAGACAGGAAAGATGAGACGCCAGCAAGCTAGGAACGTTGCGTAAGGGCCAATATATACATACACGGGTGAAACACATATACATACGTGCATACACGACACTTGGAAGGACACTTGGAGTTAGTTGGTTATTATGGTTTTATGGCGCATCAACTGCAGTGATTATACGGCGCCCATGGAAGAACACTTGGAGGGTTGGCAGCATCGTAACCTCCGGAGAGGCTCCACTCCCCACCTGCGACCTGAAAAGGCGAAGCGGAGGCCTCACGCCCAGGGCGAGTCGTGGGCGTCGGCCCGACCTTGAATGTATGGGTGCATGTTACAGCTTGTAAAAACCTGAGGTGCAAAAGCCAAGCAGCTTGGAAAACCCGTAGGCAAACAAAAAAAAACAAGCACAATTTTTATGGAGAACCGTCCGTCATGGCCACATTGGATCGGTATCTGCCTACCCAGGTTGATATAACCTATATGTATGTGTGTTGCGACGACGGAGATGATGCCGTTGACTTCAAGTTACTTCCTCAAGTTTGGTGCTGTGCAAGAATGTAAATAGTAGCTCAACGAGCTCTGGGTGTTGGTCACCGAGGAGGATTGCCAATGAAAGTTGAATCTGGTATCGGGAAATGTAAGAAAGAAGGGGACGTCGTTGTAAGTGGTAGGCCGGGCAGATAAGTAAGAAATGTTCAACAGACTTACGTACATCACATTTTGGCAAGGCGAAGCGCGGCGAGGTCGGGTGAAGAAGAAATCATGTGACGGTTTGGTGTGCCCGAGTCGGAGTCGAGCAAGAAGGATCTCATGTGAGCGGGTGTGTTCCCAGGAAGAGGGCCATTTGGCGAGAAGGGGTTTAATGTGGTGTAAATGTGTAGTGTTGTGGTTCCAGCATGTCTGGATATATGTGTTGAATAGGTTGTTGATGAAGGACAAAAGGTCACGGGGTTGGAAACTGGGAGGTTGGGGGTGGGTGGAAGGTCGATGGCTCGACGGGCGAGCTCATCCTTTCGCTCGTTGCCCGGAATCCCCATGTGGCCAGGGACCCAGAGCAGTGTGAGTTATAGGTGAGCGTGATGTGTGTGATAGAGTTGACGGATATCGTGCAGTGTGGGGTGTGTGGTGTTGTGTATGGCTGAGAGTGCATCGATGGATGCACGTGAGTCAGTGCAGATCATTGTTGGTGTGGTGATGTGCTGTTGGACAATGTGATGCAGACAGGCGTAGATAGCGACTAACTCTGGAGTATAAACCGAGTGGTGTGGCGTTAATTTTATTTGGCCGAGGTTGGGTCCACCGCACCAGGCAGCTCCCGTACCGTCTGTGGTACGGGAGCATCCGTGTAGAATAATGTGGCGTGGGGGTGGGGTGCTTGATATTCGAGAAAAAAAGTTTGTTGGACTTCAAGGGGGGAAAGTAAGTTTTTGTTTTGGCGGAAGAGACATTCGAGATTCGGGTGATACATATGCCAGAACGGGAGTAGGGGAAGATATTTGCCGGGAATTACCTTGGGAAATTTAAGTGGGAATGTAAGGGTATGGTTCAAATGTATGGCAAGAATGTATTTGTTCCTATTACATGAACGTCGAACGGGGGGACTTGAGAGTGCGAGGCTGGCAGGGTGGTTGTGCTGTGTTGTGGTTCGAAAGTCGTATCCGACTAGTTGGAGTGTTCTGCGGTGTTGTAGGCTGGGTAGATGGGCCTCAGCCCGGAGACTAGTGATGGGTGTGGTGCAGTGTGCTCCGGTGATTAGTTATTAGGGCTTTAGGGCGCATCGACTACATTGGTCATGTAGCGCACATGTGCTCCGGTGATGAGGCGAAGTGCGTTATTCTGTATGCGTTCGAGTGTTGCGATGTGTGATGAAGATATATGATCGAAAACAAGCATATTGTATTTCAGGATTGAGCGAATCAGAGTAATATACATTGTGTTGAGGGTATCCCTGTCTGCACCCCAGTCGCGATCGGAGATGCAGCGCAGGAGATTTAGACGTTTTCCTCAGCGTTGTTTTAGATAAGCGATATGAGGGCCGAAGAAAAGACTTTCGAAGAACTCGAGGCAGTGTCTCGAGCGCTTTTTAACAGCCGCGGCCTTCAAATATGCATGCCGAGCTAAAGTTGTTCCGAATGCGGTACGTTTCCAGAATTGCATTACAAATGGCAGAAATAAAAGCGTCACTACCCATTGTCCGTTGGAATTGAACTCACGACTTAGGTAAATAGATTAACCATGTTACCGCCGTGCTACTTGCCACGGTTGGAAAGCGCGGGCTGGGATGTGTGAGAGGTGTATGTCCAGCTGCGACAGCTCGCGCGAGACACTTCCGCCGCTAACGCCTCTCTTCGAACCAATATTTAGATAGTTTGAGGAGAGATATTGTGACAGAAGTTAATGCATTTCCAAATGATGAGAGCAGACCTGGCTTGAAGAGAAGAGAGCTCGAAGCGCTGTCTTTCAGATTTAAATGGTTTCGAACGTTGTTCACTGGCTGAAATTCCGCCACGAACTTCTTCTCATGAAGACAGATTAAGAACACTTCGTGGGGTATATTGGGAGAATTCGTGAACGTCAAAATAAGAAGGTGAAATTGAAATTCGTGTGCAAAGGCATCGGAACGCGAGAAGATGCCACCAAAAAATTAGCACGCTTCCAAAATGGTGAGCAGCGGGCTGAGTTTGGTCGGGACAGACCGCTCACATATAAAACTGTGTGCCATTCACGGTAGTTCACTTTACCTGACTCTATCGGCAATCACAATAAACTTCGGTGTATATACCGGGACCAGGCGTCTGCAGGGACTCTGTGGGACGCGAGGGCATGTGGAGAAGGCGCAGTACAGTCCAACCTCCCTGTGTAAACGAGCGAGGGCAGGTGGAGAAGGCGCAGTACAGTCCAACCTCCCTGTGTAAACGAGCGAGGGCAGGTGGAGAAGGCGCAGTACAGTCCAACCTCTCTGTGTAAGCGAGCGAGGGCAGGTGGAGAAGGCGCAGTACAGTCCAACCTCCCTGTGTAAACGAGCGAGGGCAGGTGGAGAAGGCGCAGTGCAGTCCAACCTCGCTGTGTAAACGAGCGAGGGCAGGTGGAGAAGGCGCAGTACAGTCCAACTTCCCTGTGTAAACGAGCGCGGGTAAGTGTAGAAAGCGCCGTGTAGTCCAGTCTCTCTGAGCGAGGTAAAGCAAGTGTAGAAGTCGCAGCGTAGTCCAATATCCCTGTCCGAACGAGCAATGACAGGTGCAGAAAGCGCTGTGCAGACCACCCTCCCCGAGTAAACGAGCGAGGGAACGTGTGGACCGCGGTGTTTAGCCGAACCTCTGCCTGAACGAGGTAGAGCAAGTGTAGAAGGCACAGGGAAGTGCAACCTCCCTGTCTGACCGAGCCAGGGTAGGTGCAGAAGGCGCAGTGTAGCCCATCCTCCCTGTCTGACCGAGCCAGGGTAGGTGCAGAAGGCGCAGTGTAGCCCATCCTCCTTGTCTGCCAGTCATAGGTGTGGTGCATCGAGTGTTTATGCAGCCGCTTACAGGGGCGGGGATGGCCGAGTGGTTAAGGTGTCGGGCTATGGGTACCAAAGGTCCCGGGTTCGACTCTAGCGCCACTCAGGACATTTCCCAATCCCGCGGCCCACCGGCGAAACAGTGTGGTCGGCGCCATTAGCCGTGAATGTGCATAAAGTGTGTCGTGAACAAACCAATAAACAAACAAACAAACAAACAAGCAGCCACTTACACATCCACACATATTGCAGTCGTGAAGTGAGCTTACATGGGGAACATTCAGCACATTGCATCAATAAGGTGCATCATTCTTCCCTGGGTTTGAGCCTGATGCGCTGGAATCCGTACCAACTCCATTCGGTATGTATTTGTCATCCGGGGTGGATGACAATTTTCCGGGGTGGATGACAATTTCCCGGGGTGGATGACAACTTCCCGGGGTACATGGAAATTTCCCGGGGTGGATGACAATTTCCCGGGGCGGATGACAATTTCCCGGGGTGGATGACAATTTCCCGGGGTGGATGAAATTTCCCGGGGTGGATGACAATTTCCCGGGGTGGATGGCAGTTACCCGGAGCGGATGGCAATTGCCCAGGCTGGTAGCAATTGCTCGTGTAGGATGGCGGTTGCCGGCTGAGGTGCGAGACACGAGGGAAGCTGCCCTCGCCCGGAAGCTTCGCCTCAAACCGCTTTCTCGCAACACAGATCAAGAGCACTTCCTGAGAGATAGTTGTTTAGTTAATAGTTCAGGTTGGATTCAGGGGTGGAGGTTTGAGCTTAAATCTAAACCACGAAAGAGCAGATCTGGCTCTGATCGAGACACTTGAGACTTGAAACATCGCATGACATCTCGAATGGTATTGAAAGTTACTCGCGAATGGAAAGCCGCCATGAGCCTCTCTCCTTGAACACAAATTAGGAGCATTTGTAAAAAATATGGTGGTGAAAATTGGTGGTATTCCAAATTTAGACAGCACATCTAACTCTGGAAAACTTCAAATACGACGGTAAAGAATCAAAATAGCTGTATTACATTGTCAAAAGCGTGGCGCCCGGGCCAGACAGCACCGTACATCTCAGGTGAACTTACAGCGTCATATGCACGGCAGTAGTCTCAGACTAATTCCAAGAGAATAATTTGCCAGTTATTTCTGACATGGAAACTCATTTTCATGCTTCCGAGTCAGTTTCTGTCATCTTTAATAAAAGAGCAAGAAGTCTGCAGTCATTGTTAAGCACCACCCTTCAGTCTTTTGGCAAGAAGGGCACGGGCCAATTTCCCGTGGATGACAGTATCCAGGACGTGGCTGATTTTCTCCAGCCGCGCCCCTCGACCCACACCGTTGTCCACGACCCGTGACCACCGACAGACCACCTTTGACCCACCTGTGACCCAGCGCCGTGTCCGGGAGAACGCAGTGGCACAGCACCTCCGCTGAAAACCGGCCGCACGGCCGCAATCTCGGCGCCGAAACTGGACCTGTGCATTGTTTCCCTGACCGGTCACGATCGTCTGCTATAAGACAAGTGCCCTGCTCAGGTACACGACAGCTGAGACCACGGCCCGTGGCGAGTACACGTCCGCCCTGTCTGACCTGCACTCGACCCAGCCGGAGCCGACCGTGGTGCAGTCGCGAGATTCAGCAGGGAGCAGGTCGTGGCGTACGCACGCGGTGCAACACAGGTATTTAACACACAGGTGAGTACGCATGGGATGCGACTAAATGAGTGCATGAATATATATATATATATATATATATATATATATATATATATATATATATATATATATATATATATATATATGCTCATAATATTGTTGTCTAGTCGTGCGTCTGCCCTACCCTCGGATGAGCCCATGAAAGAAGACCAAAAGGGCTGAGAAGTATTAAAGAAGTTTTGGATGGCATGGAATCTGTCTGACAAACGAAAGTAGTGCGATGATACGTGACGCAAAAGATTAGCAAAGGAGTTGCAATTTCAAGTAAGCTAATTCAGGCCAAGTTTAAAGTCATCCTGTTCTTCGCCGAAAACAAAATAAAGGTTTCTTCAAAGAGTACTTTTGAACTTAACCACATCACCTTTTGGTCGTATTCTGATATAACGAAGCCGATGAGTCACTTTTTAGTAGGATAAGGATAACTAGGCATATTTGGGCTATATTAGGTAGAGTATATTAGCCAAATCGCTCGGGCCACTTACCGCTCCAGTAAATTAGAGGCATCACTACCCCGAAACCCTGCAGTTGATTTATCGCCAAGTTTTCCGCCTGGCTATCTAAGTGAACAGGGCACTGGCCGGGAAAGGTCTCCACGTGTTGTGACAACGGGCTCGAGTCGCTTTATTGCTTACTGGGTGGTTCACGACGCACTTCCTGCACATTCTCGGCCAATGGTGCCGCCCACACTGTTCCGCCGGTGGACCGCGGGATTGGGAAATGTCCCGGGCGGTGCTAGTGTCGAACCCGGGACGTTTGGTCCCCACAGCCGACACCTTAACCACTCGGCCATCCCCGCCCCGGCTCGAGTCGCTTCGCGCGTTCGCTGTTATGGCGTCTCCGGCTGGTCTGGCCAGTTGGCAACTGGCCAGGTAAGGTCGGGGTCGCCGGGGCCAGGAGGCGTGCCCGCTGACAACTAGACTAGGCCACACTCTAGGCCACACTCCTGTTAAGTTCCCGACTATCAGGTCTGTCAACTTTGCCATGATCACACTATTGGACATGAAACGGCGACATACTATGTGACTATATTACTCGATATGACAGTTTTCTACATGAATCACTCAGAATATAGCTCTCAGGGATTTCTCCTAAACAAACTGAAAGCTATAATTACACACGATCCCGTAACCGTGACGTCCAAACGATTTTGCACAGATTATAAGTCCACCAATTTCTCCCTGCTGACGCGCACCTCCACGTTCACTGTATACCAAATCCAACCACTCTGACCCGACCCTTACAGGCAAGGACAGCTGCCCTGTCATGGTAACTACTCATGTGTGACCTATCTCGACTCAGACCTTATCCGGGGAGTTTTCTTTTGCATGGTGACCGCTGGGTCAGGTTCTCCGGTCAAGCTACCCCGGCAGACGGTTGGTTGCGGCCCGTGCCTCTCCGTGTCGCCCTGGCTGGCCGCCGCACCACCTTCTGTGATACAACTGGTCACTACAGGTGTAGGTGCGGCTGTGATACAACTGGTCACTACAGGTGTAGGTGCGGCTGTGATACAACTGGTCACTACAGGTGTAGGTGCGGCTGTGATACAACTGGTCACTACAGGTGTAGGTGCGGCTGTGATACAACTGGTCACTACAGGTGTAGGTGCGGCTGTGATACAACTGGTCACTACAGGTGTAGGTGCGGCTGTGATACAACTGGTCACTACAGGTGTAGGTGCGGCTGTGATACAACTGGTCACTACAGGTGTAGGTGCGGCTGTGATACAACTGGTCACTACAGGTGTAGGTGCGGCTGTGATACAACTGGTCACTACAGGTGTAGGTGCGGCTGTGATACAACTGGTCACTACAGGTGTAGGTGCGGCTGTGATACAACTGGTCACTACAGGTGTAGGTGCGGCTGTGATACAACTGGTCACTACAGGTGTAGGTGCGGCTGTGATACAACTGGTCACTACAGGTGTAGGTGCGGCTGTGATACAACTGGTCACTACAGGTGTAGGTGCGGCTGTGATACAACTGGTCACTACAGGTGTAGGTGCGGCTGTGATACAACTGGTCACTACAGGTGTAGGTGCGGCTGTGATACAACTGGTCACTACAGGTGTAGGTGCGGCTGTGATACAACTGGTCACTACAGGTGTAGGTGCGGCTGTGATACAACTGGTCACTACAGGTGTAGGTGCGGCTGTGATACAACTGGTCACTACAGGTGTAGGTGCGGCTGTGATACAACTGGTCACTACAGGTGTAGGTGCGGCTGTGATACAACTGGTCACTACAGGTGTAGGTGCGGCTGTGATACAACTGGTCACTACAGGTGTAGGTGCGGCTGTGATACAACTGGTCACTACAGGTGTAGGTGCGGCTGTGATACAACTGGTCACTACAGGTGTAGGTGCGGCTGTGATACAACTGGTCACTACAGGTGTAGGTGCGGCTGTGATACAACTGGTCACTACAGGTGTAGGTGCGGCTGTGATACAACTGGTCACTACAGGTGTAGGTGCGGCTGTGATACAACTGGTCACTACAGGTGTAGGTGCGGCTGTGATACAACTGGTCACTACAGGTGTAGGTGCGGCTGTGATACAACTGGTCACTACAGGTGTAGGTGCGGCTGTGATACAACTGGTCACTACAGGTGTAGGTGCGGCTGTGATACAACTGGTCACTACAGGTGTAGGTGCGGCTGTGATACAACTGGTCACTACAGGTGTAGGTGCGGCTGTGATACAACTGGTCACTACAGGTGTAGGTGCGGCTGTGATACAACTGGTCACTACAGGTGTAGGTGCGGCTGTGATACAACTGGTCACTACAGGTGTAGGTGCGGCTGTGATACAACTGGTCACTACAGGTGTAGGTGCGGCTGTGATACAACTGGTCACTACAGGTGTAGGTGCGGCTGTGATACAACTGGTCACTACAGGTGTAGGTGCGGCTGTGATACAACTGGTCACTACAGGTGTAGGTGCGGCTGTGATACAACTGGTCACTACAGGTGTAGGTGCGGCTGTGATACAACTGGTCACTACAGGTGTAGGTGCGGCTGTGATACAACTGGTCACTACAGGTGTAGGTGCGGCTGTGATACAACTGGTCACTACAGGTGTAGGTGCGGCTGTGATACAACTGGTCACTACAGGTGTAGGTGCGGCTGTGATACAACTGGTCACTACAGGTGTAGGTGCGGCTGTGATACAACTGGTCACTACAGGTGTAGGTGCGGCTGTGATACAACTGGTCACTACAGGTGTAGGTGCGGCTGTGATACAACTGGTCACTACAGGTGTAGGTGCGGCTGTGATACAACTGGTCACTACAGGTGTAGGTGCGGCTGTGATACAACTGGTCACTACAGGTGTAGGTGCGGCTGTGATACAACTGGTCACTACAGGTGTAGGTGCGGCTGTGATACAACTGGTCACTACAGGTGTAGGTGCGGCTGTGATACAACTGGTCACTACAGGTGTAGGTGCGGCTGTGATACAACTGGTCACTACAGGTGTAGGTGCGGCTGTGATACAACTGGTCACTACAGGTGTAGGTGCGGCTGTGATACAACTGGTCACTACAGGTGTAGGTGCGGCTGTGATACAACTGGTCACTACAGGTGTAGGTGCGGCTGTGATACAACTGGTCACTACAGGTGTAGGTGCGGCTGTGATACAACTGGTCACTACAGGTGTAGGTGCGGCTGTGATACAACTGGTCACTACAGGTGTAGGTGCGGCTGTGATACAACTGGTCACTACAGGTGTAGGTGCGGCTGTGATACAACTGGTCACTACAGGTGTAGGTGCGGCTGTGATACAACTGGTCACTACAGGTGTAGGTGCGGCTGTGATACAACTGGTCACTACAGGTGTAGGTGCGGCTGTGATACAACTGGTCACTACAGGTGTAGGTGCGGCTGTGATACAACTGGTCACTACAGGTGTAGGTGCGGCTGTGATACAACTGGTCACTACAGGTGTAGGTGCGGCTGTGATACAACTGGTCACTACAGGTGTAGGTGCGGCTGTGATACAACTGGTCACTACAGGTGTAGGTGCGGCTGTGATACAACTGGTCACTACAGGTGTAGGTGCGGCTGTGATACAACTGGTCACTACAGGTGTAGGTGCGGCTGGCGCAGCTGAAACCTACCGTAAATATAGTCAATGGATCGCTGTTTTCTTTTTGGTGCTGGCTTCAGGCCGTGGCTCGTTGTGTGTTATTAAGACCTCACTGAGTCTCGGAGGTGCTGAAAATTGGAAAGAGTATTAAAATGACTTATCTTTGGGTCAAAGACAACATTTGTGAACCGCTATATTCCCTTTCTAATTGCTTAATGCAATGAGAATGTTCTGAATTATCGTTTGATGTCTCACTTATCCGGGTTTTTAAAATGCGTCTCACGTTTATAAGTCGTCAAACTCCGACAGCATTTGCGCACACGTACTCTTTTTTTTCACGTGTAGCACTGCCCATCTCCATTGTCTTGTTACTCTGTCAAACCGTTGCCAAATGTTGACCTAAACAAACTATGACCTCGTCTGCTCCACACATCCGTTGATGCAATGGCCAGCGAATATCGCGTAAAAAAGAAGTCGAGAACTGCATTTTTGGCAGATCTTTTTAGGTTGTCGCAGCGTGCATTTAGGTGGCTTGAATCACCCTCTAGAAGTATACAAAACGACACCCGTGCGCATTTATACTGTATATATACACATATTGTACATCATGACGGAAGTAGTCGGTTTTACAGAGGCAATCGACGAGTGTCAGCTACCGTCCAGGGACAAAATATATAGAGAACAAACAGACTTGATGTAATAATAGGCATAAATTAAACCCCATCATTAATTACAACTTTTGCGACAGGTGCAACCATGAAACAGGTTTTGCTAGCGCCGCTTCGGAAATAAGTAAAATCAAACATAGGAATATTAACATATAATAATACATTTTTATTTCCGTGGAGACTTCACTCAGCTCTACGGCGTGTGGCAGCTGACATGGCTGCCAGATGAAAAAATGGCGTTATGGTTAAATTAGCGGAAGATGCGATTATCGGCCAATTTGCACGCAACAGTAGATACAATGGCAAAAAAGTGCACTTCACCGATGTTAGCTATGCTTATGAATCCATACATGAAACTCCCGACATGCTCACACCACACAAGCAATACATTTTCGCAACGAAATTCACAAGTTGGACGTTTGGACACCGACTGATTTGTTCGAATGTCTCCTGTTGGATTATAGGGTTGGAGAATATGAACTTATATTACGATGATTATGCATGTTAAAAATATATCCGTCTTACGTCGTTTCCTGTCAACTACCAAGCAGCACTTGTTCTTAAGGTGGAAACTGTCATGACGGACTGAAAGTTGGAAACAGTTCTAATCACTATCAAATGTCACATGATATACGTTGCTAGTTCATATCTGGAATGTTTTAGTTGAAGCCAACAATGATTTCGAGCAATCTAAAGCGACTAGTATTGAAACAATTTACCGCTGTAAAACTATCTAATGTTAAGCTCGTCAAAAGTTTTGAACGGGTGTTTCACCATCCATCCAACGGTGGGGGGCACCGTTGCCCCGCCATTGCTCACCACTTACCCGTCATCTAATCCTCCACCAGTTTCGGAGCCCCAGCTGACGCCCCCTCCCCGCTTCAGATGGCGACCCGCAGTCGTGTGACCACCGCCGCCGGCCTGCTACTGGTGGCGGCCTGCATCTCCGGAGAGGTGGTGCCTCGTGCCAAACAGGAGACGGAAGAGCGCCAGCTGATGAACCCGGGCGGAGCTGTGGCCCCGGCAGCTTTCGGAGGGCTAGGCAACCTCGGCGGGGCTGTGGCCCCGGCAGCTCTCGGAGGGCTAGGCAACCTCGGCGGAGCTGTGGCCCCGGCAGCCCTCGGAGGGCTAGGCAACCTCGGCGGAGCTGTGGCCCCGGCAGCTCTCGGAGGGCTAGGTACGGATACAGGGGTACTAGGTACGGATCCTGGGGTACTAGGTACGGATATAGGACTAGGTATGGAGGGTACTAGGACGGACACAGGGGAACTAGGTACGGATATCGGGAAAAAGGAAAGGAAATTGGGGATTTATAAGGATAATAGGGGTACTAGGTACGGATATAGGGGTACTAGGTACGGACACAGGGGAACTAGGTACGGATATCGGGGTACTAGGTACGGATACTGGGGTACTAGGCACGGACACAGGGGAACTAGGTACGAATATCGGGGTACTAGGTACGGATACTGTGGTACTAGGTACGGATATAGGGGTACTAAGTACGGACACAGGGGAATTAGGTACTGATGCCGGGGTACTAGGTACGGATACTGGGATACTAGGTACGGATACTGGGGAACAAGGTACGGATACTTTGGCATTATGTACGGATACTGGGGTACTAGGTACAGATATAGTGGTACTAGGTACGGATATAGGGGCACTTGATATGGATACTGGAGCACTGGGTACGGATGTAGAGGTACTAGGTACGGATACTGGGGTACTAGGTACGGATACTGGGGCATCAGGTACGAGCACAGGGTCACTAGGAACGGACACAGTGGTGGAGAGGACCGGCGATGTTGTGTATTGTGACCTTGCATCACTCCCCCTCTTAATCATGGCTGTGCCACCTCCTCAGTCAGTGATCATTTCAGTTGCTTTAGCATCACTAGGAGTGGAGGTGGACGGGAATTTGGAGTTGACATTTGTATAACCTACCAAACCACCTCTGACTCCAGTCTCATCGGCCAGACCGCTCCTGACTCCAGTTTGACTTCAGCTGGGAGTGGTTTGGCCTGCCAAACCACTCCCAGCTGAAGTCTGATCTCCCAAACCGCTCCTGACTTCATGTGAACCATGTTCGAAGTCGGTATGTTGCTTGTATTTGCGCCACCTGATAACTGTGTGACTCTTTCGCTCCGATCACGTGGCCTACCGACTGAATGAAATTGACTCGCTGCGCCCCACCCCAATCCTCACATAATGTTTGGCTTACGTCCCCTGGTCTGCGCATCTCCACGTTCTCTGGCCCCTTTCCAGACTCCGACCTCTGCGTGCTGCATGCATCCTCCATATGTAAATAAAGTTGGTCGCGTTTTTCATTTGAAAAGTGTTCAGTGATACCCGAGTAACTCTCGCTTTACCCCCATCCCTGACTTCTCCCGACGTCTACATCTGCGTAACCACCGGCCGACCGCCTTACTTCAGCCATATTTCTGCCCTCAGCCTTTGTCTCTGTCAAGACATTTGTCGCCATTTGGGCTTGCAAAGTTTTCCCGCAATTCCGTGGAGTTGTGGGATTATAATTTCATCGAAAAGGACTACCTGTGGGTGGCATTTTTAATGAAGGTGATGACTTTCCATGGGTGCCTTTACGCTTACTGTAAACGCAGCGCCTGAGTGCGAAAATTCGCGTGGTACTCAAGTACCTACATCAATGTACGACCCCAGCATCGCTATAAAACAACAACCCACCATGACAATGACCACTGTTGCACCTATACAGGACTTGGTGTCCAGGCCTCTATCTGGCCTCTGCGCCACGGTCTGTCTCTGCACCGCCCCTTGACCCCTTGACCTCTGACCTTCCACAGTCAACCAACTGCTGGGAGTGTCGCCCGCGCTCACCACGACCGGCAAGGCCATCAAGGCCCTCAAGGCCGGCAAGAAGTTCCTCACCCTGCTGGCGGCCGCGCTGGTCGCGGACCTGAAGCTGTTGGCCAAGCTCGCCCTGCCCGCCGTCGCCATAGTGGGCCTGGTGTGAGTGTCTGTTACACCCTGCCCGTCTTTGCCATAGTGGGTCTGGTGTGAGTGTCTGTTGCGCCCTGCCCGCCGCCATAGTGGGCCTGGTGTGAGTGTTACGCCCTGCCCGTCGTCGCCATAGTGGGCCTGGTGTGAGTGTCTGTTACGCCCTGCCCGTCGTCGCCGTAGTGGGCCTGGTGTGAGTGTCTGTTGCGCCCTGCCCGCCGTCGCCATAGTGGGCCTGGTATGAGTGTCTGTTGCGCCCTGCCCGCCGTCGCCATAGTGGGCCTGGTGTGAGTGTCTTTCCCCTCCCGCCTCGCCATAGTGGGCCTGTGTGAGTGTTGTTCGCCCTGCCCGTCGTCGCCATAGTGGGCCTGGTGTGAGTGTCTGTTGCGCCCTGCCCGTCGTCGCCATAGTGGGCCTGGTGTGAGTGTCTGTTGCGCCCTGCCCGTCGTCGCCATAGTGGGCCTGGTGTGAGTGTCTGTTACGCCCTGCCCGCCGTCGCCATAGTGGGCCTGGTGTGAGTGTCTGTTACGCCCTGCCCGCCGTCGCCATAGTGGGCCTGGTGTGAGTGTCTGTTGCGCCCTGCCCGCCGTCGCCATAGTGGGCCTGGTGTGAGTGTCTGTTGCGCCCTGCCCGTCGTCGCCATAGTGGGCCTGGTGTGAGTGTCTGTTGCGCCCTGCCCGTCGTCGCCATAGTGGGCCTGGTGTGAGTGTCTGTTGCGCCCTGCCCGCCGTCGCCATAGTGGGCCTGGTGTGAGTGTCTGTTGCGCCCTGCCCGTCGTCGCCATAGTGGGCCTGGTGTGAGTGTCTGTTGCGCCCTGCCCGCCGTCGCCATAGTGGGCCTGGTGTGAGTGTCTGTTGCGCCCTGCCCGCCGTCGCCATAGTGGGCCTGGTGTGAGTGTCTGTTGCGCCCTGCCCGCCGTCGCCATAGTGGGCCTGGTGTGAGTGTCTGTTGCGCCCTGCCCGTCGTCGCCATAGTGGGCCTGGTGTGAGTGTCTGTTGCGCCCTGCCCGCCGTCGCCATAGTGGGCCTGGTGTGAGTGTCTGTTGCGCCCTGCCCGTCGTCGCCATAGTGGGCCTGGTGTGAGTGTTCCTGTTTGCGCCCTGCCCGCCGTCGCCATAGTGGGCCTGGTGTGAGTGTCTGTTACGCCCTGCCCGCCGTCGCCATAGTGGGCCTGGTGTGAGTGTCTGTTGCGCCCTGCCCGTCGTCGCCATAGTGGGCCTGGTGTGAGTGTCTGTTACGCCCTGCCCGCCGTCGCCATAGTGGGCCTGGTGTGAGTGTCTGTTGCGCCCTGCCCGTCGTCGCCATAGTGGGCCTGGTGTGAGTGTCTGTTGCGCCCTGCCCGCCGTCGCCATAGTGGGCCTGGTGTGAGTGTCTGTTACGCCCTGCCCGCCGTCTAGTGCTGTTTTCGCCCTGCCCGCCGTCGCCATAGTGGGCCTGGTGTGAGTGTCTGTTACGCCCTGCCCGCCGTCGCCATAGTGGGCCTGGTGTGAGTGTCTGTTGCGCCCTGCCCGCCGTCGCCATAGTGGGCCTGGTGTGAGTGTCTGTTCTGCCCTCTCCCATAGTGCCTGGTGAGTGTCTGTTGCGCCCCTGCCCGCCGTCGCCATAGTGGGCCTGGTGTGAGTGTCTGTTGCGCCCTGCCCGCGTCGCCATAGTGGGCCTGGTGTGAGTGTCTGTTGCGCCCTGCCCGCCGTCGCCATAGTGGGCCTGGTGTGAGTGTCTGTTACGCCCTGCCCGCCGTCGCCATAGTGGGCCTGGTGTGAGTGTCTGTTGCGCCCTGCCCGTCGCCGCCATAGTGGGCCTGGTGTGAGTGTCTGTTCGCCTGGCCATAGTGGGCCTGGTGTGAGTGTCTGTTGCGCCCTGCCCGTCGTCGCCATAGTGGGCCTGGTGTGAGTGTCTGTTACGCCCTGCCCGTCGCCGCCATGGTGGGCCTGGTGGTGGTGGTGGTGGTGGTGTTGATGTTGATGTTGGTGTTGGTGTGGTTGGGGTTGGTGGCGTTGGTGTGGTTGGGGTTGGTGTTGTTGGTGTTAGTGTTGGTGGTGGTGTTGGTGTTGATGTTGGTGTTGATGTTGAAGTTGCTGTTGGTGTTGGTGTTGGTGTTGGTGCTGGTGTTGGTGCTGGCGTTGGTGTAGGTGGTGGTGGTGGTGTTGGTGGTGGATTTGTATCTGAAGGCGCGCCAGTATCGCGCGGTTGGGTCATTTTTCGCCCAGTATCTGCTTCATACTGACGTGGGTGTCTGCTCTCAGTGATGTGAGTGGCCGACGTCAATCGTGCACGTGGCCGTCAGCACCCGTGTGGTGTGAGCATCTGTCTGCGGTCATCTGAGTATCGGCAATCACCTATGTATGTGAGCATCCGTCGTCATTTATGGCAGCTCCTGACGACAGTTATATGAGTGTCTTAGTTTTGTGTTGTAATCGGAAGTGGATGAGGTAACATTTATTCTTGTAGCTATGCACTGTGCAAACCCCTTTAAGCAGACAAGGATGGAATAGGAAAATGTTCGATGGGACGTGGGTTCGGAGGATTGCGTGCTGCAGTATCAAGTGAAGATGTGACATGGTGCACCATGGTGTGTCACGGTGTGCCACCATGTGCCATGTAGTGATATGGTGTAGCATGGTATGCCATGGTGTGGCATGGTGTGGCATGGTGGACATGGTGCATGGTGTGTCATGGTGTGCACCATTGACATGTGATATGGTGTAGCATGGTATGCCATGGCATTGCATGGTGTGTATGTGTAGCATGGTATGCCATGGTGTGGCATGGTGTGACATGGTGTGGCATGGTGTGATATGGTGTGGCATGGTGTGACATGGTGTGACATGGTGTGACATGGTGCACCATGGTGTGTCACGGTGTGCCACCATATGACATGTGATATGGTGTAGCATGGTATGCCATGGTGTGGCATGGTGTGATATGGTGTAGCATGGTATGCCATGGTGTGGCATGGTGTGGTATGGTGTGACATGGTGTGGCATGGTGTGACATGGTGTGACATGGTATTCCATGGTATGCTGTGGTGTGACATGGTATGCCATGGTGAGGCACGGTGTGACATGGTATGCCATGGTGTGGCATGGTGTGACATGGTATGCCATGGTGTGGCATGGTGTGACATGGTGTGCCATGAACCACACGCAGGTGGAGGCTTCGCAGAGTTATTGGTGTTGCTAACATGGCATTCAACAGCGCTGCTCTGAAAGTTGCATCTAGGTTCTAACGAACACTGAATGCTAAATCGTGAAAATGATTGGTGTCGCATTGGTTAACTATTCGGACACTCCCATCAATGAAAAAGGCATATTGTTCTCGGATGCACTGAGTCACATTTCTTTCTTTCTTTAACAGAAGTTTAGTGCACTCTCTCCAGATTTATGGAGTGAATACCAGCATTACCATTAGACCATTAGAGACCATTAGATACCATTAGACCATGCAATTAGACCTTATCATGCAAGCCCAATATTTGTATTCCCGTTGTTCCGGCCATATAAAAGCATACTCGCCTCCACTCTTGATATATAATGCATTGTTGCAAAGTTGTCAGCCTCTGAAAACAGTATGGGTAGACGGTTTGGGTATCATCAATTGGCTTAAAGTGTAAAAGTCTAGATACTAGAAGATAGACTAGAGGCCAGCATTTAGAATTGCGACATTTTTTATTGGCACCAATTCAGCATTAAAGGACTGTAAGTAACCTAATGCTATTTTTTAATGTCGCTAAAAATAAAATAAAAATAAAATAATACATGCAAAAGTTAGGTGGCGTAATTTCAGCATTGTCAGCATGTCAGTGGGTGACGGTCCAACTATGCCCACAGCCTGGGGTGTTGCCCCCATGTCAGTGGGTGACGGTCCAACTATGCCCACAGCCTGGGGTGTTGCCCCCATGTCAGTGGGTAACGGTCCAACTATGCCCATAGCCTGAGGATGTCCGCAGCCTGTGGTGTTGCCCCCATGTCAGTGGGTAACGGTCCAGCAATATCCGCAGCCTGGAGGTGCCCGCCGCCTGGATGCTTTCGCCATGTCAGTGGGTAACGGTCCAGCAATATCCGCAGCCTGGAGGTGTCCGCCGCCTGGATGCTTTCGCCATGTCAGTGGGTAACGGTCCAGCAATATCCGCAGCCTGGAGGTGCCCGCCGCCTGGATGCTTTCGCCATGTCAGTGGGTAACGGTCCAGCAATATCCGCAGCCTGGAGGTGCCCGCCGCCTGGATGCTTTCGCCATGTCAGTGGGTGACGGTCAGATTATATCCGCAGCCTGGGGTGCCCCGCCTGGATGCTTTCGCCATGTCAGTGGGTGACGGTCAGATTATATCCGCAGCCTGGGTATGCCATGTAGGTGACGGTCAATTATATCCGCAGCCTGATGCTTTCCCATGTCAGTGGGTGACGGTCAATTATATCCGCAGCCTGGAGGTGCCGCCGCCTGATGCTTTCGCCATGTCGTGGGTGACGGTCAATTATATCCGCAGCCTGGAGGTGCCCCGCCTGATGCTTTCCATGTAGTGTACGTCGCCATGTCAGTGGGTGACGGTCAGATTATATCCGCAGCCTGGGTGTGATCGCCGTCTGGAAGCTAAAGACGGACTACTACGAGCCGGCCGGCGTAATTCACTCCCTTCCCTACGAGTACGGTCGGCCCGGCAACGGCTACGGCCACAGCGGCGGCTACGGCGGTGGCAGCAGCTACGGAGGCGACTTCAGCAGCTACGGCGGCGGCAGCAGCTACGGCAGCAGCGGCTACGGCGGCGGCGGCAGCTACGGCAGCAGCGGCTACGGCGGCGGCTACCGCCGGCGAACCGGCGTGCTGCTCTCCAAGACGCCAGACTTCAGCAAGAGAAGCAGTGCAGCTATTGCCGAGGGTGAGTACAAGAGTGTGCGAAGAACGGGAGCGAGAGGACCAGTGCAGCTATTCCCGAGGTTGGGTACAGGAGTGGATGAGGTACGGTAGCGAGAGGACCAGTGCAGCTATTGCCGAGGTTGGGTACAGGAGTGGCTGAGGGACGGTAGCGAGAGGACCAGTGCAGTTATTGCAGAGGTTGGGTACAGGAGTGGGTGGGGCACGTCAGAGAGGGGACCAGTACAGTTTCTGCCGAGGTTTTGTACAGGAGAAGAAGGGAGAGTTCAGAGGGGCACGATCGCGTCATCTCTGAGGCACATTTGTCTTGGTAGAGCTCATCGCCCTGTCCACGTCATTGTGTGCCATTGTGAATGCGCATTCATGCATTATAAGTAAGGACGTTATCATACAGATCATCCGTACATTCATGTATTCTAAGTAAGGACGTTATCATACAGATCATCCGTACATTCATGTATTATAAGTAAGGACGTTATCATACAGATGATCCGTACATTCATGCGTGGAGCTTTAGCGCTAACAGATGGTGATTGGACTCCTCTTAACAGTACCTGACACCACATATACTTCTATGAACTTAGCATTACTGCCTACGGGATGCATGGAAAATTACCGCCTAAAAACACAGCACAGAAGGCCATGCAAATGGACCATGGGGGTTTTGGCAAGATTTTGGAAAACTCCCTTGTGCGTGTATGATGATTATTATATTGACGTGTGTGTTAACCGTCTGTGGCCATAGTCTCGTCAACGAGCCTGACCTTATTGCAGTTGACACGGAGAACCTGATCGGAAGGAACTTCCAGAAAACACACGAGAAGTTGTCCCCGACCAACTGACCACGTGACGTGTTGGACGTGTTGGACGTGTCGGACGTGTTGGACGTGTTGGACGTGTTGGACGTGTGGGCGTTTTGGCGCCACCAGTTTCGCTGCGAAACTCGCCAATCACGTTTGTTGATTCTGTTGGTTGGTTTTTGTTGCTCTCGCGCGTGTTTTTTTCTGTGATTGTTGTTGGTTCGTGTTATCATCACGGGCGGATACAGGAATCTTGATTGGTGGGGCCGTGAACTTGTCTGGTAAATTACAACTAGTAGTAGTGTGTGTGAGGGGCTGCATCGAGTGTACCTCGAGTGTTTTTTCTACTCAGAGGGGAGGGGTTGGACTGGAAAATTCAACAGGGAGGCTGGGGCGGGACGCACTTGGACGTTCTGGAGGGAGGTCTTTTCCAGTCAGAGGCGCGTCGTATCCGTAGGGGATCAGGACACCCCAGGGGAACCCATGCCCCTTGCACCCAGTGTGGTGTGGTGCAGGCCGCTATAGTAGACCTATTTAGTATGGTAGCTAGGGTTTATGCATTTATGGAATGCGCATTCGCTCTTTCCGTAGCTACACCCATTCCTTCGTTGTTTTTCTGTGATGGGAGAAATGCCCGTTAAAAGACATGAATAAGATTATCAGGGAACAGTTTTAGCAAGCACGGTAATTTAAATAGACAATTCTTCGGTTACTTTGCTTCCTTATCAGTCCACAGAATGTCGGTACAGGCTGGGTTGATGTGGGCCGTATAAATTTACCGCCCAGGTTTCCTGATTCAGGCAGCAAAATGCTATGAAAAATTGCGGACACAGTGAAGTGGCAAACGAGAAAGGCATTTAACCGTTACAAAGCCGAGAGGACATGATAACGACCACCGACGCACAACAAGTTAGCATGTGGGCAAGAAATCAGAAATGTATTGGGAAGCACAGTCAAATTTTACCTTCCCTCCAAAAATGCGCCGCATCGTCACCATTCCGCAGTTGCGGATCGAACAGATTTGCGCTTGATATACAGCGAGAAGAGGGTGCCAATAGCAGCATGTGCCGTAGCCATGGCAATCTGGTTCATACTTTTGACAAGATGCTGTTGTGACCAAGGCCATAGGATCGCAAGATCAATTGTGCGGGGGGCTCAGCCCTGGGTCGAACAATATGGGGTACAAGAAATAACAATTTCCTCGGATTTGGGCCACTATATTTTGTCTTTTTGAAGACATCATTAGTTTCGTAGGTAGTATGTTCCTTTTCCAGTTTTGCACGAGCCTAGCCTATCCGGTGACAACATATTTAGGAAAAGGTTAATAAAAACCACCTTCGAATATAGAGAATCTAGTTAGAGCCGGAGCAACTTCTTCCCTTTCTGTCTCGCATTATGCCTAATTTCACTATTGCTTTTATGACATCATGTATGCTATTTCGAATTTGCGTCGATCAAAACGGATTAAGAACAGCACGAAAAGAAACAACATGCAACCATCATAACAAACCCTACGATACGACCAGTGCTAAGTGAGCGGTGTGATTATCGATTTGAGAATACCTAAAGTAAGATTACTTGTATTGTTTCAATTTATAAGTGATGGAAGTTACCACGAATACTACTAATAATTACTCAGAAAAAAAAACCACAAGAATATCGTCACTACTCATTCTAAATTGTGGGCAATCTTACACCTGCCCAGGTTGAACATGAAAAGCCCGTGACACTTCATATTTTTGCAGCATTGCTTGCATTTTTCATGGGTTTTATTTCCAAAGTTCGGAGGAGCTGGCTGTCATGTGGGGATGGTGGGCTGAGTTGCAAGTTTGACGGACTGAAGTCCTCCCAACTGAATATGATCCTACATCCCTTGCTGTATCAACCATTCCGTGTATCAACTAGTCCCGGTTTCACACGCTCCTCTTGTTTCATACGAATAGTCTGCGTTTTGAAATATATACTCACAATTATGCATTCATCTATGCGTGTTATATACTTTATTTGTTATATTACATGTTGTATGTTTAATGTTTTATGGTGTCAGAAATAAATTGAAGGCTGGACGAAGTATTTTCGAGATGATGTGCCGGTTTTGTAATGGTTATAAATCTCGTCAGGTACAAAAATATGGGTCACAAGAGAAGATATACTACATATATTGAGGAAAATACATGACTATATATATGTATATATGTATATCGGTATATTTTGGCAGGATATCTTCTTTTATGCATTGGCTGTTGAAGAGAAGAGCGCATAGAGTTGAAGAGAAGAGAAGGCTAAATGCGCTCTTCTCTTCAACAGCCAATGCATAAAAGAATATATGTATATATATATATATATATATATATATTTATATATATATATATATATATATATATATATATACATATATATACTTAGATGTGTGTATGTGTGTAGGAATAAATATACTCAGCTTTCTCTGACGTTTCGACGCATTTATTGTTTGTATCACACAAGATTCACTCAATCAAAGACTCGCAGACAGACGAGATCTTCCTTCTACACTCTTTCCTCATTCGAGTACACCATCCCTTGCAAAGTTCCCAGTGGCACAGTCATCTTTTCTCTCTTATCCTTTGATATACAACCGAATATTTTGACACCTTTTCAAGGCCCCATCTCACCCCACCACCACCACCCTCGATTCCTCCCGCTTATAGCATCCCTGGTGAAAGTGACACACTATACTCCAAATCCTTGCCATCGCACCTGGTGCTGGATAAGTGGTTCTGAATATAGTAATATAGAATCCTGTCCGTTTCACCTACGTAGGTTACTGTCTGGCACACCCGCACCAAATCCCACATACAACATTCGATGAGCTGAACTTATGATTTCACTGTCAGTGCATATTGCCCCCGGTCTTGCTGCATTGTCTTCCTCATGGCAAACTACTCTACAGATTGTAAAATTCTTCTCATAATGTCCTACCAGCGGTTATCCTCCATCCATTAGCTGTTTTTTTTTTGTACCAAGATGCCCCTTAGATTAGTTCCCCTTTCGTAGCCAGGAAACACATGGCGTCGGTAGCTCAAGGTTGTTGTTTGTTTGTTTATTGGTTGGTTCACGACACACTTTATGCACAATCACGGCTAATGGCGCCGCCCACACTGTTTCGCCGGTGGGCCGCGGGATTGGGAAATGTCCTGAGTGGCGCTAGAGTCGAACCCGGGACCTTTGGTACCCATAGCCCGACACCTTAGCCACTCGGCCATCCCCGCCCCTAGCTCAAGGTTGAGATGAGCGTCTGGAGCGCCAGCAGTGCGTGGTTCGATTACCAGCGACGCCCGCCCTTCCTGCCAGGGTGAGAGGCAGGCGACCCTATGTGGCCTCAGCTGCTGGGTGCGTCGTAATGCCACTATCCAATCCAATAGTGAGGAAATATCTCGATATGGATGTTTTCTTTCAAGTGCTGTCAACGTCGGAAATACGTTGTGTCCCCCTTAGAGAATTGCCAAATCCTGGACGGTAGCTGGTGTAAGTGACGACCGCCTGGATGCTCATACTTGCTTTAGGGGTCCGGTTGGATCGCAGAAGATATTGACGTATCGCCATGTTTCCTTCTTATCCCCTGGACGGCGTCGATTTCTGAATATCCCGCACCAATCAGTTTTTCTTCAGAACGTCAAACTGTCGGCGAGAATCAGTCGTCCGTACTGCACGTTCGTTTCGTTCTCTTAGCCAGTACTGAGGGGATGGCCGGTTTGGTATGCAGAGGGTGGTCCTACGATAAATGTAAATATGCATTGGTACCCGTTTGTTATGAACATATATCCACATCGAAATGTCAACCACTCAGTGTGATTAATACATCCGAGAGGTTTACATGTCATCCTGAATGTCTGATGCCTTTGGAAATTTGCGCATTTTATGCCATTCGCCATGTTATCGTTATTTTACTATTCAAAACTATCTTCTCCATGTAGCCAGATACCAAACATCGTTTATGTACCTGACACACGCAAAACGCTTCAGATTTCACTATGCCAATCACACAGTATCTCAGTCCTCCAGGTGTAGGTGTTCGTATGCTAGGCACAGGCAAGGTTTCGTCCCAAATTTAATCAAATAACTGTACTACTCGATGGGAGATAATGCTGGGACCGTCGAAAATGAGGTTGTTATTGCGTAATATTGGCTCGCCAATATCCATTACCCTCCCAGTGGCAGGTAGATATGTATATACACACACATACATATATATATATATATATATATATATATATATATATATATATATATATATATATATATATATACATATATATATTATTTATATATATTTATATATATATATTATATATATATATATATATATATATATATATATATATATATTTTTATATATATATCAGGTGTGTGTGTGTGTACGTTTGCAATTACCATTCCATTGACAGAGGGTGTGACTAAACGTCTTTCACCCAAATTAGACGAGAGAAAAGCTTCCGAAGATGATGGAAGTAGGACAACTACGAAAGTATTGCTCTTATATACTGTCTTTTCGCAAAACATCGGAAAAGCTCAACACTATTTTCGTGAGTTTTCCCAATCGCATTATATCCGGAAGTTCCACTTCTCGTATAGAGGGAGGAGTGAATTGGTAACGATCACTTGGTGCCCTTCGTCTACCTCAGTAATCAAGTGTTAGCCCAAGTCCACTAGCATCCGCCCGTGTGGCGCTTCAAATATGGTAAAAAAGATAATTATATGAATATGAGAGGAGCCAACTACCTCTTTCAGCAGAGTCCCTTTACGCAGAATGTGTTGGGGTAATGTCCGTTAGTTAGTTATTGGGGTTTTAGGGCGCATCAACTGCAGCGCCCATGGGTAATGTCCGCGGTTCCCTGGAAGTGCGAGGCAGGGCTAAGTTCGTGGTTTGTCGTCGGGGACGACAACCACGAACGGGGATTTTTGGGCCCCATCTTTCTCACCCTTAAAAAATTTTATATTGGAATTTATATAAATGGTACCTACTATACATAAAATTGACTACGTCACGGTATCCGTGTCAAGGTACGCAGGATTGAAACGAATCGGATTGGACCGGGACTGGAAATGTCACTCCGTGCAGACCTCTAGAAATGTCTACCGTGCAGACCTCTACCACCCACCGCCACGCTACCATTTCTTCATTCCCATCGTACGCTTTTGGGTTTCTAGTATCTAGTATCTAGTACGCTCAGCGGCAAAAAAAATGACTCAACGGCAACAAAGTATCGTCGAGACAACCATTCCATCGTTCAGACGACCGCCGACGATAAAATTGTCTCCCGTTTAGCACAGAGCCAATGGCATGCCTTCTGGTCGCCGGTGGTTGTCCTCGTCCCGGTACCACTTTATGCTCGATGGCAGCGGTACGGAAGTACCCAACTATGGTATACTCAGCGGCTTTGGAGGCAAGCGACTAGACCACGGGTACTAAAACAACACTAGACCTACGTTAAGTAATGAATAATTTATAACATTAGCTGATTTTTTAAAACAATTTCAATTTGAATCCTTTTTTCATGTAGGATGTACGATAATATTTTTTAATTTCATTAAAATCGTTGGAAAGAATCTAGAAGAATATCATTCTTTTACGCGCATTCCCTCGCTTTCAAATCCGTCCATTTCCATTTTAAACGCGACGATGTGCGTCGAAGAGTGAAATAGGGAATTGATCACGGTTCTTTATAATTGATGAGTGGTGAATGAGTGCGGCAAGATAAAACTACCAAGTTCGAATTATCTGGAGTGTTAATCAAACGATTTTTTTCTTCATTTTCTGACTTATATGAGACCAAATGAAGTGGTTCGGTCTTAAACAGACTCCAGAAACAGACTCTATTCAGGGCCAGGGCGTAAGGGTGACAAAGATAGTAAGGTCATCCTGTAGATGTGGACATTGCGATTGGAAAGGTACTGCACAGAGCATTTACAAACATTCAAAAGTAAAGCACCCAGGTCTACCAGTGTTAAGAGTACTGCAAGATAGCCATTTTGGCCCTGGCAGGCGATTTGACTGGACTTGCAAGCCAGCACTGGATCATCAACCATCAAGCTCAGGTGAAAATCTTGGTATATGAATTACATTTGAGTAAAATATAGTCACCTAAATGTAATTAGAAAATATATTTTGGTGTGTAGGTACCTACTCAGCAGGCATTGCACTGCAGTTGGTGGCAATGCATACAATATAGGGATGGCGAATTTTAGCCACCTGGTGGTTTAAACCATGGTTTAAACTGGCTGGCATAAATTAATTTAAGCCACTCTGGCTTAAATTATATTTCTGGTATGGCTGGAGGGCAGTGATGGACATTAGTTAGGGAAGCATCAATTATAATTCCAAAATGTGCTACACTCCATTTTATTTGCAAAAAAAACACTCCCTAGAATTCCCCAAAACTCTGTCTGGGTTCTGGGTATGCACTCCACAAGCCAGATGTTTACCCATTAGGTACAGTCGGTCTAACATGTAGCTCCCTGGATGCTGGTAGTTAGAAATGGTATTTGTAAATACCAGGATTTTGACATCCAACTACTGGCATTGAGGGAGATAAAAGACATAAAGACATAAAAGATCAGTGCAACTATGAGCCACAAGGGCCCTTCTTGGTTGCACTCTGTACACTGAACCAGTTGTCCACCAAATGTGTTGATCAACTCTCCCTGGAATACAGAAAAACAAGCCCACTATTCTTGTAATGATTGTCTATGCTGTTCTTAAAGATGTTCAGTGTGTTGCTACTGACAATGGTTTCTGGCAGCTGGTTCCAGTGTTCTACTACCCTGTTGGTGAAGAAGGACTGTCTTAACCTTGTCCTGCTGTGATTAACTTTAATTTTGAATTGATGACCTCTAATTCCATCATTTCTGTTAAATTCAAACAGTTCCCTGAGATAACCCTGTTCCTGACCATGTACAAATTGAAAGACCTCGATGAGATCTCCTCTCAGCCTTCTATATCTAAGTGAAAACATATTCAATTTCTTCAATCTTTCCTCATATGCCAGGTTGCCCATACCATTCACCATTTTTGTTGCCCTCTTTTGTACTCTCTCTAAAAGCCAACAATCTTTTTCATAACTAGGGGACCAAGCTTGGACACAATATTCCAGATGTGGCCTGACATATGCACAATAAAGCTTCCTGATGACTTCCTCACTTTTGTATGATACATTCCTATTTATTGCCCCAAGCATTCTTAGTGCCTTCTTCCTGGCTTCTTTGGTCTGTTCTGATGCCCCCAATTTTGTGTTCAAAATAACACCTAAGTCCTTCTCCTGCTGAGTCACAGATAGTACTTGCCCACCCATCAAGTATGGAGCCTTGATATGCTACCTACCTACATGCATGATTTTGCACTTATCAAAATTAAATTTCATTTGCCATTTTTCGGACCACTTCACAAGCTCGTCTAAGTCTTTCTGCAGCAAGATTCTGCAGATAATATGTAGCAAGATACATATTAGACTGACTGTTCATAGCCATTTGATAGCTAGGTACCTATTTTATGTTAGCTGAAAAGTGACTATTTGAGCCACATCAATTTGTGCTGTTTTTGGCATAGTTTTCCCATTGTCTTACTGATAATAGTATGTATATGTAGGTAGGGATGGAAAAAAGCTGGCTTAAATTCAATTTATGGCAGCCAGTGGCTTTTATTAATTTAAGCCGGTTTAAACTGGCTTTTATTATTTAAGCCAGCTTAAATTCACGACACTTCTAAGTCCCACACTTCTAAGGCTCACAAACCATGGGTGCATTGACAGTGTTGGTATTCAGCACAATACAAGTGTAAAATACCATACCTAGAGAGAGTACAATGAAGACCTACTGTGCATGACCAGATGGTTAGTGACAGTTTCTAGGCCAAAGTATGGACACTAGGTTGATTCACCTATCATCTAATGCTTTGAAGCTCATCTAATGCTCATCTAATGGATCTAATGCTCCACTTCCACAAGTGTTAGTGCTAACAGGAAATAATGTGCTACCATACAATGTCATGAAAGGTGTGCAATAGTTGACAATGTGTGCAAAATGTGCAATAGGTAGACAGATTGCTTACTGTAGCAAACAATAAGCAAACAGATTGCTTACTGTTATCTATGAATATGGGTAGGTAGGTACCTACCTACATATACTATTATCAGTAAGACAATGGGAAAGCTATGTCAAAAACATCACAAATTGGTCTGGCTCATATAGTTACTTTTAAGCTAACATAAAATAGGTACCTAGCTATACAATGGCTAGGTACCCAATGGGTAAAAATCTGACTTGTGGAGTGCATACCTAGAACCCAGCCAGAGTTTTGGGAAATTCTAGGGAGTGTTTGTTTATAAATAAAATGGAGTGTAGCACATTTTGGAATAATTGATGCTTCCCTAACTTTTGTTTGTCACTGCACTCCAGCCATATCCGAAACATAATTTTAGCCAGGGTGGCTTAAATTAATTTATGCCGGCTGGTTTAAACTGGTTTAAACCACCAGGTGGCTTAAATTTGCCATCCCTATATGTAGGTAGGTACCTACCTACCTATATTTAGGGATGGAAAAAAGCTGGCTTAAATTGAATTTATGCCAGCCAGTGGCTTTTATTAATTTAAGCCAGTTTAAACTGGCTTTTATTATTTAAGCCGGCTTAAATTCACGACACTTCTAAGCCCTTGCATTATTAAGGCTCACAAACCATGGGTGCATTGACAGTGTTGCAAACCATGGGTGCATTGACGACGCCGAATTGCCGAAAAGGAAATTGGCGGCAAGATATTCTGTATAAAGGTAATCGACGCAATTTGTTATAGGTCCAGGAAATCACAACCTTTTCGAGCTATCATTACCCCCTTTGGGTTAGGCCAACCTCGTGATTACCCCGTATCAAATTCAGAATGCCTCATAACCAAAGTTCATTTTCAAGGTTGAGAACATGTAGTATTTCCTGCCGATATATGTGCACAGGTTTTTGGCAAATGTACACAGTACTCTCCATACTCGAGGTTTGACGAAACCCCGCTATAACCCCACCCCCACCCCCTCCACAAGCCAGCGCATTACCCCAGGTTGGGAACCCCTGTTCCGGGCCATGTAGCATAATGTTATCGTTTGCACAAAAGGTGACAACCACCAAGCCTATTCCGGATTTGGACGACAACCACGAAACCATTTTTTTAGCCCTGGCCTTTGGCAGACGGCGCACATCCTGGATCTGATGATCTTGACAATCTGGTGCACGCGCTAGTTTGCGCTGCACGACGGGAGGACGTCTGAGATCAAGCAAGTCTGAGATCAGATCATGTGGTTATATACGTTAGGCTCTGTACCCCCATCCACCGGCTTAGGGGCTCTTTCACGGCTTTTGATACTCTCCTTCTAGGAGGAGTCCCCTTGTCAAAAGCTTGGGCCCCCTATCACGCATGGACCCCTGTGCGGTTTCAGCCTCCCATCAGCCCAGGGCTCTTCATATCGGCTCTGGGTCCTCTCCGTCGGCTCGGGTCCTCCCGCGACTATGGATCCTCTCCGTCGGCACAGATGCCTCCTCTGTCATCCAGGGCCTCCTATTTCAGCCTGGAAGCCCTCTTCAACAACATGGGACCCCTCCATCGGTCCAGGGGCCCTTGGCGTTGGTCCAGGGGCCCTTGGCGCCGGTCGAGGGGACCATTTCGTCGCCCAGGGGCCCCTCAAGACGGCCGCCTGGACGGCCCCATCCGATGCTCCAGGGGGGGGGGGGGGCTGTTCCTTCCCCCCATTTGGCTGCGCAACTGTTTCCCATCCACTGGATCAACCAGTGCCAGTGCTAGTTCTATACCTGAGCTACGGAGGTAGCTCAGGTATGTATGGTATGGTACTGAGTCTCACACTTCAGACGAACCCCCAAACCCAGTTTATTCTAATTGCAACGTAAAATAGATCAGGAGAACATAACACCACAGGAGTAGAACTCAGTGAGTTGTATTGTTTTATCTTTCAACTACTCCTCTTTATCATTGCTTTTCATATTGCCGTATCTACTCATGGGTAGTGGCGCAGCGAAGAATTTCTTCCAAAGGTACACAAATCTTGCCCTTGTTTTGTCCTTCAGCCTTAATGCAATTGGGTTTCTTTAGTGCTGCGCCTATGCGCTGTGTTTAAGCAAACAAAAAACTATGTTAACTATGCAACAAGCTTCTAACTCTCTCAATCCAAATTAAATTATGAGAAAATGGACGTGTAGTTCCGCTGAGGTAAGGGGGTAGATCCTTCACAATACTTGGAAGCTTTTGCTTAGCTTGTCTTTCGTGAGTAAACCATTTTAGACGAATGATACCTGAGAATGTTGAATAATATTGAAACCAGTATTGAAATGTTCGACCCTTCTTCCCAGTTTGTGCCTTACATGGGCCGACCGCCCCCGCGCACTAAATGTAATCCTGGGAGCATCCTATAGACAAGGGCAGCGTTACCGCGGAAGGGGGCACACAGAGCAGCGCTCCCTTCCAACATGTCATGAGCTGATCATTGAAACTATGGGTATTGCATGAGAAGTATCTATTACGAAATAAATTGAATCTTCCCCAAGCAGGCTCTTTGCGCCATTATCTGCCTTGCGCTATTCTCCCGTCACTAGCTCAGTACGGCATGCAGTAAGTATGGCATTGTTGTTATTATACCACATGCTACCACCTAAAAACTATTTTTAGAAGGGAAGAATATTGAAGTAGGTATTGCAGCGAAATCGGTAACACATCACACACTGCAGCTGGAGGGCGCGTATCGTAACAATCAAACCCAAGTAGGGCTACTTCCCTGGTCCTGCCCTGGGGCTCAGTTTTATCGGGAGGGTATAAAAACAGACCCCACCTCATCGACATAGTTTGACCCGGACCATTTCCTCGACATGGTCGATCTCGGCATCCGCTGGCTCGATATTCATGAAACCTACACCAAACGATCGCCCGTTGGCAGATGTGTGCGGTTTGGTCTTTCGTGTCCTTGGGTTAGGTAAATGGTTACCAAATCGCAGGAAAACAAAATTTTGGCTCGCAGACATGACCGATCTCGGCAATCGCTGGCCCGATCTTTATGAAACCTTCAGCAAACGAACGGCCGTGTGCCGGAGGCGTTCGGTTCGTACTTTCGTGCCCTTGGGTCACGTTAAAGGTCACCAAATCGCAGAAAAGCAATATTTGGCTCACAGACCTGATTAATATCGGCAACCGCTGGCTCGATCCTAACGAAACCTTCACCAAGCGATCGGCCGTGTGCCAGAGGCGTGCGGTTTGGACTTTCGTGATCTTGGGTCAAGTCAAAGGTCACCAAATCACAGAAGAAAAATTGAGCTCACATATATGGCAGAACTCGGCAACCGTTAGCTCGATCTTCATCAAACCATCACCAAACGATCGGCCGTGTGCCAGGGGCGTGCAGTTTTCCATTTCGTGGCCTTGGGTCAAGTAAAAGGTCACTAAGTCGCCGAAGAACCAAAAATATTTCCTCGCAGACATGGCCGATCTCGGCAACCTCTGCTTCGATCTTAATGAAACGTTCACCAAACGAACGGCCATGTGCCAGAGGCATGCGGGTTAAATTCGTGACCTTGGGTCGGGTCAAAGGCCAACAAATTTCAGAAAACAGTTTTTGGCTCACAGACATCACCGATCCCGCGCAACCGCTGGCTCGATTCGAATGAAACCTTCAAACAGCTGGCCGTGTGCCATAGGCGTGAGGCTTGGACTTGCGTGACCTTAGGTCAGGTCGAATGTCTGGAGTGTAGTGTGTGGAGGAGTTCCCCTCTGGGCACTCCTCCACCCTCCATTGCACAGGAGTGACCCGAGGTCTGGAGGTCCTGAATGATCCGGATGTCTAAAGCACATTCTCCATTGGCCGAATGATTAGTCAAAAGCCACCAAAAAGTTCCACTCGAAGCAAGGCCGTAAACAGGCCCGCGTGCAACGAAATGGTCTTCCGTTAACCAATAGTCTTGTTATGCTCCTCTCAGCAAAGGTTTGTGCCGGAAGTGTTTTGTCTTGCATAGGTAGGGATATATTTGTACATTGTAATCTTGTACGTGGAGAAATATTCTTTTTTGTCAACGAGTAAGGATATTTGGTAAATCGGTACTTTAAGCTGTTTATTAATTAAGTATTTGCATTTATGATTCCATTGCAATTCTTATGACTGTGACTAAGATGATTGGATCATTAATTTTCTGGTTGTGAGTGCTAACTTCAGGTTGTGAGCAAGGTAACAAAAAGAGGCTTTGAGTTAGGTAACATAGCATGAACAAATGCAGCCTAACCTAACAACATTAGCTGATTTTGGACAAAATACATCAAAATATTTTTGACAATGTTTGAAATAAATCTTTGTAACATCTTTCACAATAAAAACCTAAACAAACCCATTTCTTTGTTCTGTAGATGCAATTGTGTGTAAAAACTCGTCTTGTTACCACCTTAAAGCAACAATAATACCAAATATATATTTGCAGACCCTATACTACATCAGAACTTGGCTAGCACATTGCAGTGAATTTTGAACATGTACATGATCACAGTAGGTTGTTGTCAAGCAGTCATCACCTTAAGAGAGTATAAATTTGTCCTCAAACAATGTTTTTTTCTCTTGGATTTTTTTCCTCAGGATACCATGTTTATGGGGGTCACTAAGATTATGTGAAAACTTATTTTCTGTGCAAATGGATTTTCTATTAAAAAATATCACTTAAAATATCTAAAATAACATAACCTACCAAACCTAACCAATTTGTTTGCTTATGGAGGCAATTGTGTGTAATGACTGTTCTTGTTATAATTTCTTTGTTGATGAAAACAATTGTAAGTAAATTGATTGACATAAAGACATAAAAGATTAGTGCAACTATGAGCCACAAGGGCCCTTCTTGGTTGCACTTTGTACACTGAACCAGTTGCCCACCAAATCTGTCAATCAGCCCTCCCTGTAATACTGAAAAGCAAGCCCTTTATTCTTATAATGATTGTCTATGCTGTTTTTAAAGATTTTCAATGTGCTGCTACTGACAATGTTTTCTGGCAGCTGGTTCCAGTGTTCTACTACCCTGTTGGTGAAGAAAGTTTGCCTTAACCTTGTTCTGCTGTGGTTAACTTTAATTTTGAATTTATGACCTCTAGTTGCATCCTTTCTGTTCAATTCAAATATTTCCCCAATGTATCCCCTCTCCAGACCATGGACAAATTTAAAGACCTCGATGAGATCTCTCAGCCTTCTATATCTAAGTGAAAACATATTCAATTTCTTCAATCTTTCCTCATATGCCAGGTTGCTTATGCCATTAACCATTTTTGTAGCCCTCTTTTGTACTCTCTCTCTAAAAGCCAACAATCTTTTTCATAGCTAGGAGACCAAGCTTGGATGCAGAATTCCAAATGTGGCCTGATGTATGCACAGTAAAGCTTCCTGATCACTTCCTCACTTCTGTATGATACATTCCTATTTATTGCCCAGAGCATTCTTAGTGCCTTCTTCCTGGCTTCCTTGGTCTGTTCTGATGCCCCCAGTTTTGTGTTTAGAATAACACCTAAATCCTTCTCCTGTTGAGTCACTGATAGCACTTGGCCACCCATCAAGTATGGAGCCTTCATATGCTGCTTACCTACATGCATGATTTTGCACTTATCAAAATTAAATTTCATTGGCATTCTTCGGACCACTTCACAAGTTCGTCTAAGTCTTTTTGCAGCGAGATATGCTCATCTTGACCTGTTATTGCCCTAAAGACCTTCAAATCATCCACAAATTTCAAAACTTTACTGCTTAGGCCACTTTCAATGTTATTTACAAATATAATGAACAGTAGTGGCCCCAGTACTGACCCCTGGGGGACTCCACTAAGAACATTTTGCCATGATGACTTTGTACCATTTAGCATCACTGCTCTATCTGAAAGCCTAGCCTTTAGCATCACTATCCATTTTAAGATGCTACCTGCAATACCATGGGACTGAAGCTGTATCATTAACCGTTTATGAGGTACTTTGTCAAAGGCCTTACTAAAGTCAAGATATGCTGCATCAACCTGATTTCCCTGATCAAATTGTTCTGTGGCGAAGTTCAAAAAGTCCAAGAGGTTTGTGAGACACGATCGTCCTTTTCTAAACCCATGTTGAGTATCTTGAATCAATCTGCTACCTTCTAGATAACTAACTATTCTATCCTTGATAATTGATTCAAGTACCTTGCAGACTAGGGATGTGAGACTTACTGGCCTATAGTTTTCAACTTTCCCTCTTTCTCCTTTCTTGAAAATAGGAACTACATTTGCCCTTTTCCAATCAGTTGGAATTTCATTTTGTGAAACTGATCTACAAAATATTATACTAAGTGGAAATGCCAGTTCCTTTTCAGTTTCCTGCAACACCCTAGCATAAATATCATCAGGTCCTGCTGCCTTGTTTGGCTTTATTTTCCTGATATGATTGTAAACAACATCACTATCAATGAAATCAACATCATTTGTCAGATCCCATGTCACTGAACTATGGTGTACGGTCGGCAGATTGGTCATATCTTCCAATGTAAACACTGATTTAAACTGCTTGCTCAGCTCCTCAACCATCTCACTATCCTCACCCAATGTAGTCCCGTTTACTTCCAGTGGACCAATTGTGCTAGAAACTTTACTCAGCTTGTAGAAACTAAAGAACTTTTTACTGTCCCCATTACAGTTTCTAGCTAAATCCAGTTCTTTTGCTCGCTTTGCTGCTCTGGTTTTTTGCTTCACAGTGTCTCTAGCTTTTTGATACGCCTTTAGATTAACAACATTTGAGGCTTCCTTAAAGACTCTAAATGCCGTTTTCTTAGCCTTAATTGCTTTTATCAAGTCTGGTGTAAGCCATGCTGTTTCTTGTTGTTTCTTGTTTGTTTCTTGTTTCATGTTTGTTTTTTTCTTCTTCAATGGTAGGTTATGCTGGGTAAGGTCAGATGATGTTGCATTTGTATTCTATTTTTAAAACATTTCTTTTCATGCTATGTTAGGGTAACTCCAAGCCCTTTTGGCATTATTTGCTCATGGCCTGAAAAGTAATCATTTGCACAGAAAATAAGTGGTCCCATCATCTCCATCACCCCCATTAACATCATATTCTAAAGAACTTCATTTTTGGTATTTCCAGCAAACTGGGAACAGCCTATTCTCCCAACCAGATATATGGCAGTACCTAATGGGCATAGTGACCATGTGTATGGTCTTTCATGCTTGTAGAGACAGCATGTTCCTGAAACCTAAGTTTTCTGACACTGTACCTTGAAGAAAGTTGTTCATCAGTTTGACCTCCAGTTTGGCTTTTCTCCAATATTGACAGAAATTAGCAAAGCAATATAACTGGAGTGATACAATATAATTGGAGTGGTACAGAGATGTTTCCAGTTGGCATGCTCTACATAAGTATTTATGTCCTTGCTGTGTGGATGGTTGATGCAGTTAGCTAAGACACTCATTTCCTGTACCTGTGCACTGTGTTACAATAGCTGTCCACGAGCGGCCGAAACTTAATTTTTGAACTTATCAGAAAGGATTTCGTTTCGATGCATTTTCCTTGATAATTGATCCCGCCATCTGAAATTACACACCAAACCCATCTCAGGCATTCCTTGATTGTTTCCCACGTGCATAAAGTTGAAAGTTTTTTAGAGCCGAGAAACACCGCTGTTTTCCCACAAATTATCTGAATAGCTTGTGGCATGTTTTATGGTAATATATGGAAATAAACCGGGATATGGTGGTATGAAAATGATCACCAGCATATTTCCAATTGATTAATAACCCTAAAATGTGCCTCAATTTCCAAACAATTGGACATAACAAGCTTTGTGTAAAAATATGAAGAGAAAAAAACGTTTTTTTTCAAGAACACTATGTTTACCAAGTCCAACAAAAAAACGCACACGCCGCCCCCATTTGTCACTATGTCCTAGATGTTGCCATCAGTATTTCTAATCAGATACTGAAAGAATTAGGTCTGCATCACCTCGCCGAAAAAAGTTATGGTGTTTTACTAAGGAAGTGTTTCTGCCGTACGCGGCCCGGGGAGCTCCGCGCCCGCCGCGACGACACGCTGCGCCGGCGCGGTCGCTGGATACAGCCTGCCCCGGGCCGCTCCCGGCAAGATGGTTGAAATAACAGCCGCGGGATAAACAAGGGGAGGAACCCATGATCTCAAACAAAGGAACCTGGGGTGTCACTTCAGTAAAGGGGTCAGTGTTAGTCGGTTACCAGCTGGTGAAGGTGCTAACGCGACTGTCCGAGGTAAGTGTTTGGTGTGTTGATCTGCCCGCATTCGCGTTGCGATGGAAGTGCGTATTAGCAAGATAGTTTTTTTTTCGACGCCATAGTGAAAGGAGGCCTGTTGGCAAGGAATGCCAAAAATTGCAGTGAACGCGCTATTGATTTGGAGTAAGCCTAGCGAAGGTCGACTGCAGTGCAGACATTTCTGGAGTGTGTGAAAAGGAGCTGTGGGAGAGGTTGTCAAACTTTTATAAGAAGGCACGGCGGAAATGGGCCAGATATGGACGCCATAAGAGTAGAGTGTTGGCTAGAAATGCATCGTTTTTCAGCGGCGACATTATGGTCTCGTTAATGGGAGTTGACGCACCCGATGACAAAGATGACGCACGGCATTCTCGGAGTTCAGGGGGACGCCCGGTAACAGCATATGCCTAACTAAGCGAGAGGAGCAAGCGGAGGGCATCAAAAGAGCTATCTGAGGAGCATGACACACTGAAGCTTGTCAAAGCGGCTAAGCAAAGTGCAGATGTGGAAAGAACGGCTGATCTCGCCTACGTTCTAAAAGAAACAATGGAATCTCCTAACCGACCACACAAAATGCGTCGTGTGCTGAGAGACGCCGGTAGCCGTCCGCCTACAAAGTGTACATCACCGAAGAAAGCGCTAGCGATGATGGTGTCTGCTGACCTCAGTGTCAAAGGCTATAGAACAGTACGCCACGTGACCAATGACAGTGCAAGGTATCATGTCCTACCGAACTACCAAGAAGTGTTACAAGCAAAGAAAGAGTGCTATCCAGACAGGGAAATAATACACGAGATGTCTGCTGAAATCCCTCTCCAGTCCATTTTGGACCATACAGTCCGGCGTTTGATGCAAGCCCATGACCTGAAACCTGCTGACCATCAACAGTCATCAGCCAGCACCGGTGAGCTCATTGTGAAATGGGGCTTTGACGGAGCCACAGGACAGAGTGTATATAAACAGAGGATGTCAGAAGAAGGCGAAGCTTCAGAGGAGAACCTATTCGCAACCACAATGGTTCCACTGCAACTGAAAATAAACGGCAGTGTTGTTTGGACAAACCCAACACCATCTTCATCTCGCTGGTGCCGTCCCATCCGGCTCCAATACCTCCGGGAGACAGCAGAAGTAGCTAGACAAGAACGAGCGTACATAGAGAGTCAAGTTAAGAACCTGCACCCCACTGACGTTGAAACATCCGCTGGCATGGTTAGCGTAGAACACAAGCTCAAGCTCACCATGATAGATGGAAAGGTGGCTTGTGCTCTCACCAACACCAAATCAGCCAGCACTTGCACCGTCTGCGGCGCCACCCCCAAAATCATGAACAATCTAAAGGAAGCCCAGAAGCGAATGCCGGAGGAGGATGACTATCAGTTGGGACTCTCTCCGCTCCACGCTCGCATCCGCTGTTTCGAGTGCCTTCTCCATGTGTCATACAGGTTGGAAATAAAACACTGGACCGTCACTGAGCCGTTCAAGCCTGCCGTTCTTGAGCGGAAACGACTGATCCAGCGCCGATTCCGGGAGCGTCTGGGTCTGGTAGTGGATCAGCCGCGAGCTGGAGGCCCGGGAACCAGCAATGACGGTAACACGTCACGCCGCGCGTTCCAAAGTCCAGAAGTGTTTGCTGAAATCACAGGCATCCAAGTTGACCTGATCGAGCGATTCGCCATCATCCTGGCAGCAGTAAACACGTGTAATCAAGCAGTCGATCCCGACAAGTTTGACAAGTTCGCGCTGGAGACCGCAAAACTGTTCGTGGATCTCTACGGCTGGCTCTACCTTCCAGCCTCAGTGCACAAGCTGCTGATGCACGGTAGAGAGTGTGTTCGATCGCTCATACTGCCCATCGGTGCGTTCAGCGAGGAAGCACAAGAGAGAAGGAACAAGGATACAAAATATGGACGGAAGCACCACGCCCGAAAAACAAATCGGCAGGCCACCATACAGGACCAGCTGCACTACCTTCTAGTGACCAGTGATCCCGTGATCACCAGAATCATCACAGAGGATATCGAGCGGCCCAGAAGACGGAGACGATCTGATTCGCGAGTTGGTCGCTCTGGACCTGCCGATATCTCAAAGCTTCTGGTTACTCCCAGCGCTGAGCCTCAAGCATCTGGTAGCTCATACAGCGCCGATGACAGCGACGATGCGAGTGACGACACGGACACAGATCAGGGAAGCTCCGATGACGGTATGCAGGATATGGCTGTGCTGAAGGGGCAAAGCGCAACAGTAGAGGATGATGACCCATGTGACCTGCCAGACTATTTTTTGAAGTAACCTGTCTTGAGTGCCTTGCAATGTTGATTTGTCGTAGTAGGTAGCTGATGTTAGGACGATGTGTAATTACATTATGTGTTTATATGAATATGTGTCATCAAAAGTGACCAGAGGTCAATCGAGGTCACCTTGGGGGTAGGTTTGTAAAACACAATAATATTATGCTCGAGTAGGTACCGACTGGGCAGAAACTGCATATTATTGAAACATGCGCTTCATTGTGCAATCTGATTACAATAGAATCTAGAGTGTGCAATATGTTACAGCTGATAATGGTTACATTTTTATCCCGTGATCTGACCTATGACTACTCCAGAAACAACAATAAAAGTGTACCGAACAACGCTTTGTGTTGTCTGCCGTGATTTGAACACAAAATTCCAGCGACAATAATCGGTTCAATACTCCACAAACAACAAACATTAGGAGAACAACTATCTGACCTGAGGTCAATAACTCACCAGTTTCAGAACATTATGATGATGTGGCCATCCTGTTAAATCTGCTGAAATATATTTTTTTTTGTCAACCATAGTTGCATTTGATATCGCATTTGGAAATAAAGCCATGATCCTATTCATTTTTTAATAAATATGGTAGCCTTTCACCTGACCTATTTCAGTGACCTGACCTGCAAACGGGTTCAAAACTTCAGGGTATATGTCACAAGTAGGTCTGAAGAGCTGTATGCAACATTATGTTTCTATCTGTGATAGGAAAAAAGTTATTAAGTTTTTGCCGCTCGTGGACTCCTGTTATAACACTGTGCTGTGGTGGAGGTTCAAATTCTAGCATGGACTCAGGGTTGTTGATTCATGTTGCTCTTGATCACTTTCTATTTCCTCTCAATGGCCAGCAGTCAGTGTACTGTCCAATGAACTGTTCAATCTGTATGTGTTGGTGGTGCATTGTGGTGGTTCTCTGGACCTTGGATATTAGCCATTGCTACTGCTTGGCATGATAGTAGTGACACAGAATTGCTTGTGTATCAAATTACCCAGACATCAGAGCATAAAAAGCACTAAAAATAATCTAATGGTCAAAACCTGTAAACCCTGATGAATAACATTCTTTCAAATAATCTAAATCTGATCTTTTGGATGCAAAGTTCAAATTTTTGACACCTTCGTGAACTAAAAGCTCTCTTTTTCATCACATTTGTTTTTGGCTTCACCCCCAATAGGGAAATAGGTAAATGTGTGCTTTGAGTAGTTTTATCCATTGTTGTAACTTATAATTCCAATGCAATACTTATGAATGTCACTAGGATGATGGGACCACTCATTTTCTGTGCAAATGCTTGCTTTCAGGTTGTGAGGAAAATGACACCAAAAAGGGGCCATCAGTCAGGTAACAGGATAAAAGTGAATGCTTAGGAAATAAAATAATAATGCAGCATAACCTAACTTAACTTACTGTAACCTCCATTTGGAAATTTGGTTCTAAAATGTCAAGCAATTTATTTTCTTAAAATTCTGAACCTAAAAAACCTGGCCCAACCTAACATACAATTTTCAATTACAATTTGGATGCAAAATGACTTCTAAATAAAAAAAAAAAAACGGAAAAAAGATGCAGCTGAAAAGCCTAAACTAGTCTAACCTAACCAAACCTTACCCATTTATTTGCTTTAAGGAGGAAAATGTGTCTAGGACTAGTCTTGTTACTACCTTAAAGCAAAATATTTAAAGCAAAATTACCAGAAAATCTTGGCTGAGCCACTGACCTGGTTCTACTTGAATTGCAGAAGGAGAGGGCCTGATGTGGATATGCAAAAACTTAAAAAGGAATTTTTTGCTTGGCTTTTGATTTCATTGTAATCACTCCATAAAATTCTTTACTTGTCATACCTATTCTCGAAATATATGTGATTTGACAATATGATGCACCTGTACTTGCTTACATACACTAACACCTTTTTGTTTGTTTGAATGTGTGCAAAATGCATGTTTAATGTTGCAAGTGCTCAAGGACAAAAGCACCATAACCAGATTTCAAAATCTGCCTGTAGGGGACCTCGTTTAATTTTTGAAGCTGATGTTCATTATAACATCAATGCATATCATTGTGACAAGTGGAATAGTTATAATTGGTATAATGTCTTCAGGATCATCCCTGTCTCAGATTACACAAACATCCTTGACAGTTCATGTGTTAGGGGTAGTCAAGGCTTCCATGCAGATAACAATTTCTCAGCACATAATGTGGAGCATAATATACCAAAGTTTGGGTGACATCCTTTGCTGTGTCAACATTTCTCTTTTGATAAGTTATAATGCCAAGGAAAAGATTGCCAAATGGGTGTCACCTGAGTCTGTTGGTGTCCCTTGGATCAGTCTTGCATTTATTGTGCTGTGTGGCTAATATTGGTAAGCTTCTTCTGTCTGTTGTCATATATTTTTCAATGTCTCTGACATTCGTTTTGGTACACAGCTTGATTCTGGTGTCTGTTTCCTGTGCATGTGAATATACTCATGGATGGGATGCTTATTATTTTATGTTATGGTGAAACTGTTCCTGCAATTTGCAAGGGCGAGCTAACTGGTAAATGCAACCACACCTGCATGTGCCTTGGAACTTGAGTGATGTTGGCTCACATCACAGGTCACTTCATGATTTGTTGATTTGTTGTTGTTGATTTGTTGTTGTTGATTTGTTGTTGAACTGAGTTTCACACTTCAGATGCACCCCAAAACCCAGTATATTCTAATTGCAATGTAAAATAGATCAGGAGAATATACCACCACAGGAGTAGAACTCAGTGAGTTTTATTTTTTTATCTTTCAAATACTCCTCTTTATCATTGCTTTTCATATTGCCACATCTACTCATGGGCAGTGGTGCAGTGAAGAATTTCTTCCAAAGGTACAAACATCTCACCCTGGTTTTGTCCTTCAGCCTTAATATGCTGATGCAGCCATTAATTGTTTTACTGATTGAACGCTATACGACTTTATCTCTAGTGCCAGTAATTGCTATATTTCACTGTATGCAAAGCCCTGTATCTGATATAAAATTTTAGAAATAAGGACAATGCACATACACTTCTTGTTGTGCTCTCTTCCTAGGCTATGAGCATTTAATGATCTCATCTTGGACAAGATGTGAGCTCTGAACTTACCCCAAGCAATGAACCATGTAACTGTAGGCAACGGCTGGCAAACACAGCTTGCTCCCTCCGCATCATCTGAATAACTCGCCAATGTGTCTCTCCTCAGTACATCCACATCTTACAAGCTAACGATGGACATTGATCCATTACTGCTGCCACCTGTGTGGTCTACTGTTAAGTTGGAGTTTGATGACGCCACAATAGATGACGCTGGGAACGCTACGACCCAGCCAGGATGCACTTGGTCCACCTTTCAGTGCCTCGATCCGGGCATCAAATGCTGTGATGATGAAATGGTGAGCTATGCATATTCTTCAAGAAACACACCCATGAATCCTTGTTCAGCTGATGCAT